>OX451740.1:1443877-1984190 GCA_948472305.1 Vicia faba | reverse complement strand
AAAAAATAATACATAAACTAAATATCATATATATATATCAAAAAAATAATATATTTTTTTCAATTATTCTATATATAAATAATTTCGAAAATAATTAAAAATATATATATTTTCAGTTTATAAATCCAAATACCACAAAACAAGTATATACACAAATATATCTACTCTATCAACATATTATACAAAAACAAAACGAAAATTTCTTAATAAGAACCTGAAATTGACGAATAAAATTTCTTAAAGTTTCTTGAAGTTTTCTTCAAAATTTAGCTCCCTTTAGATATGTCAATTAGTATCTGAACAACAAAAAATATATTACACACTAACATTGAAAATAAATTAAACACATAAAAAAATAATTTAACATATTTACCTGAAAATTATTTGTGTGAAGGTTTGTGATTGAAACTTTAGATTTTATCTGGGAGAAAGAATACAATGATGAGAAGAGGAAATTGAAACTGTAATTGAGGGATGAGAAGAAGAAACAATGTTATGAAACACTTAAAATTAAAACAAGGAATATATAATTGAAGCGGTGTAATGGGTGTTAAATTTAGCGAGGGGTAGCCCAATGGAAAGGAAACAGTCAAAGCACGCGCGGGGTAGCCCAATGAAAAGGAAACAGTCAAAGCACGCGCGGGGTAGCCCGTCGTTATTTCATGTACGCGTAGTCTAACATACTGCCATGACTAGACTAAAGTTGTTTAGCTGGCGTCGGGTAGCCCCTCGCTATTGTCACGTTAACATTTAGCTTGGGGTTGCCCGTTGCAAATTGCAGTGGTTTGTGCGCTATTTTATTTTCTCAGGAGGGTGCCCCTCGCAATGTAATATTTAAAAATTCAAATTTTCTCTCTTTTAATTTTGCGAGGGGTAATCCATGCAATTTGTTTTTGTATTTTTTTCTTCCTAATCTGCACGTTGTGAGGGGCTTTACCCCAAGCAATCTTGTTTTTTTTTCTTAGAGGTCTAACCTCGGCTAAATCCCTAGCAAATTTCATTCTTTCTTGCAGTGGAGCTTCTTTTGCTTTTGTATGAAGTGGAACCCAAGCCTCTTGTTATCGATCGTTTTGTGTGGTGGAGGACTAAAGACGGGTATTCGATTAAAGATTTCTATAAGAGGATTTGTGAAGCTTGTGTTATGGTGCCTTTGTTGGATCCTCTTAAATCTAAAGAAATTACTTGTTTTTAGAAGTTTAAAGTTCCAAGCAAAAATTTTATTTTTGGGTGGAGGTTAATCCTCAATAAATTGTCAACTAGAATGGAGTTAGTTAAGTGGAGAATTATTTGAAGGTGTTCATAATATGGTTTTTTTCATTGTATTTTATGGAAGAGGGGGATGTTGAGCATTTGTTCGGATCTTGTTCTTTCTCCATTTTTTTTATGGAAGAAGCTTTATGATTAGTTAGGGATTAATTCTTTGCCGTACGAGGGACTCTTTGTTGGTAAGACTTCAATATTTAAACTCTTCTTACTTTTTTTTTTGTTTTTTTTTTAGCCTTGTCTTTTATTGATCAATTTGGTCTTGTAAGAAATCCATTTTTTTTAAAGGTAGTACTCTTATAAGTATGGATCTATTGAGTTTTTTAACTGAGATTGATTCAATGCAGAAATATTTTTTTGGATTGATTGGTGTAATAATTCTGGTACTTGTTAGGAGTAACTCTTGGTGCCCGTTTTTTTTCTTTTCGGTTGGTTGTTGATTGTGGATTGGTGTTTTTGATTTTTCCTTTGACTCTTGATTGTATAAAGGTTAGTGGTGGAAATAGGCTAGGTTAGGCTAGGCTTTATAAGGCATGAGTCTGACCTATGGTTTATTATATGTTCATTTTTTTGGTTTGATCTGACCTTTTTAAAAGTCTGATCTGACCTGAAAGCCCATATTAAGATTTTCTATAAATCCATGTTACTTAAAAAACCTTATAATTCGGCCTATATATACATATATATAGGGCCGATCTATTTTAGCATTGTTTCTATTTTTATATATATATATATAATATATATATATATATATATATATATATATATATTATATATATACTATATATATATATATATATATATATATATATATATATATATATATATATATATATATATAAAAGCCGACCTATAAAATTTTATAGATTTTTTTAATATTTAAGTCTGATCTATTTAATAAAATAAAAATTAAAAAAAAACATAAATTTAATATTTTTATTAAATAAATCTAACATGACCTAGCCTCAAATAGATTAAGCCTTATAATCTGTAGGTCGATCCTCTCATGATAAAGGTTAACACCCTTGGTACTTCTTTTTAATGTCATGCCTATTGCTTATAAAAAGAAAAACATAATTATTATTGTTCTAATAAATAATACTAAATATTATGGGCATTATCCTTTGTACTTTCTTATGAATATAGAGTATTCTATAATAATGAAACTCTCCTTATATGGCAGTACTATTAGTGTTTAAAGCTGAGCTTACCACCACCATTGATAAACTAATCATTCAAGTTGCCATAAAGGACCGATTCAATCAAGATATCACTACAATCTTTTATAATTTTTAGAATAAATTACATAATATTGGTAGGATTTCTTTAATATTAATCTCTAAATAATAGTTTAAAGAGGGACTCGTACTATTTTTAATAAATTTAATTGTTATCTATTTATAAAAGTATTTGTAGACAGTAGATGTATTATAATTGAGTATAGCTTTTCTAGAATGAACGTATTTAACCAATTAGAAGATGATGTATGAATATAGTATGTATGAGTTTGAAAGTGATACTTATTTTCTGAAGACTCATATAAGTCAATACTACTAGTGATGGGAGTACTGAATTAAACTGAGGATGGATGGATATATTGGCAACCATTCCCATCGATCCTAAGGAGTAATTACCAATTGCTGAATGCGACATTTTTGTTGTTTATCAAATGCTTACCTTTAGACAAGGATAAGGAATTAAATTACTTATATTATTAACCACGTAACATGGAAGATTAGTTTGAAATAGTAGTAATAAATAACTCAATCAATTATATTTCTGAACTGGATTAATCATGTAACTAAATCATTTTTTCATATTTTTTCTGTCCATGTTTTGGTGGTAACCGTCTGTTTTCTATATATGTTTTATACAAAAACATATATAGAGAGAAATGTTTTATTATAGATTATATAATCAAAAGGTGAAGAGAATAAGATGGAGACCAGATATTTTCAAAAAATAAGATGGGTGAGGTTATCTCGAAATATTGACCAATAAATACAATGATCAAATAGATATATTTGTGAAATGATGAAATTCAAATATTCAAATATTCAAATATACTATTAAAAAACGATGTGTGAGACTAATGATAACTAATCATAAGTAATCTCAAATAATTATTCTATCAATTTAAACAAAGTAATTTCGAAAATTAAGAGAAAAAATGAAAGTAGAGAATACAAATAAATTTATTTATCTAAATTCTATTTAAATTTATTTATCATGTAGGAGAGAGAAACTCTTTAATTAACAACCGATCAAAAAAAAAAATTATGAGTTACATAAAATTATGTCGACAAACTTGTAAAAGTCTAACCTAATTTCTATAATTCAACCTCTCTCCTTTCCAATAAATAAATCACTCAATTTCAGCGTGTACGAGTTTTTTTCTCAATTTGTCCCTAAGAATTCTCTCTATAAACCTTTATGACACAAGTTTCAAGGTATCCTTCTTATTGTTATACGCCTTGTGTTTGTAAACGTAAACATTCATCTTCCTCGTACCTCATGGTTGAGGTAGAATTGAAATACCTCAATTCTCATAGCTTACATGTCTTGTGGATAAGAGTTGTACGAGGCAGTAACATAAATGTTAAAATACTAAATTTTTAAAGGAAACATCCACAAATCTCCATCCTCTCTTCAAAACAATGGTAATATCACCTTATTCGTCAACCTTCTTGCTGAAGTCTTAAGTATCAATTACTCTTCAACAAAATTGATCAAGTTCAAATAATAATTGAACCTTGACCTAGATAATGAATTTATGAGCACACTCACTAAATTTTTCAATCATAATATAAACTAGATAACATATGTCGATGTGTTTTGAGTATCTTAGTGGACTACACTTTGAGTATCAAAATATATTTTCACACATTCTTGAGTAATTCATAACTCTATACTCATACCTCTTAGCCAAATGGTTTCCTTGACTCATTTAACTATAACAATATATTTCACTTGAGTTGTAGATAAAATGATAACGGATTGTTGATTTTGTTTCCAGCTTACGATTGTTCCAAACAATATAAACACAAAATTCGACGAGATTTTTTTAATGACTCACATTCCCCGCAAATTGTGCATCCCAAAAACCTTCAAAATGTCATTCTCTTGAGTCATATTTGTGTATTTCAAACCGTCCTTAAGGATCTATTCAAATATATCAACACCCGTTTCAAGATTTCTCAGTTTACTCACCCACAATATTTCATAAATTGACTTACTATGCTAATGACATATGCTATGTTCGATCTACTAAAAACTAGCTCATATTGATGCATACAACACTACTCATATAAAGAGTAATCTTCACCATCTTTTTATTTATCCTTAGTTTGAGGATATTGCATGACTACAAACTTAGTGTGATGACTCAAAGAAGTGTTATTTTAGCATCAAGCATTCTAAACTGTTTCATCACTTTCTTCAAGTAGTTAGATTCAAGGTTGTCAAGATTGAAATCTTACGTAAGATCGGGAGAGAATAGCAAGATCGTAAAATATAAAATCATAGTTAAGATTGGAAGATCCTACTCAATTACTTTTGTAAGATTGGGAGGAGATAACAAGATCATAAAACATAAGATCGCAATAAAAAATCATAAGATCCTACTAAAATGAAAAATTAAAAATATATATTTGAAGTATTTTTATATGATATACATAAGTAGACAAGTGTATTTATGAGAAAATGACTCTTTTTCATATTCTTTAGATATTTATGGTTGAAGTTTTATTGAACATTTGTTGATGTTTAGACATTAAGGACATATATGATCAATTATTATGATTATCATAAGTCAAACAGTTAAAATAAACCCTACAAATAAAAGTTTATTCTCTAAACGCTAAATCTAAAATTTAATTTTAAAAGGCACAAATGTATCTCCTCCAAACCGTAATTGTTTTGCCTCTGCATCTTGCCATCATTCTCACCTTTTAATGGCGGTGGTCGGAAAACGGCCAATCATGACCGAAGATGACTAAGATCACAAAAAATCAATGATTTTACAGGATTTTCTCATAATTTGACTACAACACACGATTCTACTTAAGATCCGGATCGCTGGGGGTGAGTGAGATCGTAAAATCTTAAGATTTTAAGATCTAGATCAAGATCTTGACAACCAACTTAGATTGAAATAAAAACAATTCATTCCTTTTTAAATTTCTTATATTATTCATCTCTAAAATCCTCTTAATCTCATCGAGATTTTTTATCTCAAATTCTTCTTCAATGTCTTTTAATCTCTTTTGTGTTAGAACTTATTATCAAAATATCATTAAAATATAAAAATCTTTTTCAATATAGACACACAACTACCGTAATCACTTCTCATAACACTATTCTTTAGAAAAAATTCATGAAGCCAATAAAACCATTATCTAGAAATTTTCTTCAATCCATACAAAGACTTTTCAAAAGAAAAACTTTAAATTTGTCTTTTAAAAGATCTTTAAGTTGCTTCACATAGACTGTCTTTAAAGAATTCCTGTGATAGCTATCTAGAGTATTAGCCTATATTAGACAGTAGTTGTATTGTACTATACTTGACAGGATTATGAATGAGTTTGAAGTGATATTTTCACAAACTCCAAATATTTTACAAAGACTCCTGAGTGATGGAATGGGATGGTATGGTGGGAAGCATCCATGTTGATTCACTGGAATAATTACCAATTACTGAATGCGACAGTTTTGTTGTTTAGCAACTTTAGAAAAGGATAAGTAATTAAGTTATTTACATCTCCACGGAACTTGGAAGATTGGTCACAACTCACAAGTCTACTACTAAGCAGTAGTACAATAATCTCGACTGCATTATTCAACTAATTGCTTCTTTCGGAGGTTTCTTTCGTTCTTCTCTTCCTCTCTCTATCTTAACCTCACATCTATTTCTTTCTATCTACCACAACTTTTATTATTTATTTATATTCTCATTTTTAACAAAATATTTATTTCTACCGTAACTTTTTTAAACTTTTACTCAATATTTACATGCGATTTATACTCGTAATTTAGTAATTATATTGATTTTTAAATAATAAAAACATGTTTTTTATGGGGATTTTCAAAATTCATGTTAAAATCCAAAATTTTACATATATTTTTATCGGATTTTTTATAAAAAAATGTGGTATCTTATATGTATTTTTATTGACATTTTAAAATTTGCCGGTAAAATGCATACATGTGTATCTGCAATTTCAAAAATTTCGATAAATATATATATATAGGATACCTATTTTTTTAAAATATCGGTAAATACATGGTCAGTTATATATTTTTTTTTAAAACTGATAAATACATTATTTCTAGATTGATCGATAGAGTAGAGAGCAACTGCAGAGTGCTCTGTTGGAGGTGACAAAGATAATGTAGAGCATATACGTGGAGAATAAAGGAGACTCTATTACCATACACTTACAGCATATACGTGGTAAAGCTGGATGTGACTGATCTTGATGTTGAGCGAAATGTTGTCGTTATTAATGATGTAGAGGTTCCTCCTCAGGATGATATCGAGGTTCCTCATGAAGCTGATACTGATGTTCCTCCTCAGGCTGATATGGAGGTTCCTCCTTAGGCTAATACTGAGGTGCTTGTTGTAGCTGATACGGAGGTGGCAGCTCAGTCTACTACAGAGTTGTCTATACACACACATGAAGAGTTTCTTAGATGGCTCAGTGACCCTACCTTGCTTATTAGGTATATCATTATGTGACATTTAGATAATGGCAAGGAGAAGTACACATATTTTATTTTAAGTTGTTTTTATTTATTACTGGTTAATTGAAAGTGATTGATGGTTTAGACTTTGATTGTTACGAAACCACGTCCTATTAAAGGTGCCCACCCATGGGTGAAGTTGAAGAAATTTTCTGACGTGAATAATCCATATGAGGCCAAGACGATTGTCATTGATGTAGACGTGCTTCCATTTTTAGATTGTCCCCTCACCATGCTCGAAGTTCCATTGGTGTCCTCTTTTGTTGAGCAATGGCATAAGGAGACGTCCTCCTTCCATCTTTCATTTGGTGAGATGAAGACTACTTTGGACGATCTCTAGCATCTTACATCTCTCCCTTGCAAGTAACTTTTTCATCGCTCATGTCATTAACTAGGAGTTTGCGTGTATGGTGACTGAGAAGTACTATGAGGTTATACCAGGGGTGGTCTTGAAGAAGTTCAAGACTAATAAGGGTGCTCACTTTCGTCTCTCTTAGCTCTAGGATGCATATAAGTCACTGGTGCAACACTCTATATATATGAGGCGACCGCTAGGGTATACATGTTGCATCTTGTAGGATGCATTATCTTAGTAGATAAGTCTCATGTATACATCAATGCTAGATACATATCCTTGTTTGTTGACTTTTATCATTTCAACTTGGCATGGGGGTTTGCTGCTTTGACGATATTATATACCGCCCTTGAAGATGCAATTGTCTTCAAGATGAGACATCTTTATGATTATATGAGTCTAATTCATGTATGAATATTCATTATGTTTTGTTTATTTAGTTCTTATTTATCAAAGGCATTTTGTATATGTAATTTCTTCTTCTTTTACATTGTTGGATATAAGAGCATTTCCCGTCTATTTGTGACAAGTGTGAATGTGGTCATATCACTAATGGGTAGCTATGCACCCCCAGATGTATGTCCAACCATTCTCATTCATGTGGGTTCAGGAGTACATGCAGAGGATAAATTCACTGATTGTAGACAATGTCATATGGATACCATCTATAGGCCATATAGTTTATCAGGTGTTTGATGACACTACCAATTTTTCGTGTTATATTTGATGAAAGAGTTTTGTGGCTAGATATTTACCTGAAAGGTGTCTGACAATTTAGGTATGTTCAGGGAATCCCTAGACCATTCCCCGTTGCTTCTTATGAGGGATTTGATAGATGGTTAAGGTTTAACTTTGTCATAAGTGTCGTTGCTATTAGAGATAATACAATGGGTGTAATGTTTCCTGGGAAGTATCTGAACAATTATTTAGAGTTGTACTTTAGAGTATCCCACCATAGCATCATCTCATGTGTTCAGTCTTGAGATGATGCTGGACCTTTCCATGATGGGGGAATTTCAGATGACATGCCACTGCTTTCACCTGATATGACTGACTAGTAACAACTGCAGAGGATAACACTTCTTTCAGATAAACTCATGGGTTCGGTAAACTGAAATGGTGAGATCTATACTGGGTTGTTTCAGATAACACACATTTCCCATGGTGGACCTAAGTATATTTTATTAGTTTTTATTTTATTTTTTGTTGTTGTTGTTGTTGACATTATTTTAGTTTTGTAAAAGATTATTTGTATATTATTGACATTACATTACATTACTACATGATGAACATAATTTAACACGAACATTACTTACCATAACTTATCAAGAAAATAACATGAACAAAACATAAACAATGCTTGATGATTCATGACATTTCAATAACTTGATAATATCATAGATGAATCTCGTAATTGTCGCATCCACCTCGATCAGACCCTATGCTTTGTATTTGTCATGTGAGCTCTACATAAATTTTAAATCTTCATTTGTCTTCAACTAAAACTTACTAAACCTAATATTCCTTTCATTATTAATCGATGGTGAACACTACTCGATCTTAACCACCTATATGTTATCGATGTGGTGCAAGAGATTATTCAGTTTTGATTTTAGAAAAAATAGAGGGGTGTCCTCTGTGAGCCTACAATCAACAGAAGGTTTCATGCTATTAAATTACACAAATGCGTCATACAAAAATTGATACATTGTGAGGTGTTTTAGTTAACAACATATGATGCATATTTATACAAGTGTTAAATTTTTATGAACCACACAAAACTGTTGGTGCAATTAAAACCATACAAAAGTGTCGGCAAAAACTCAATCGTTAAAAATCAATAAAAATTCAATCGTATTTTTTGAAAATTTTACCAAATATTTACAATCGGTTTTTTTATTAAATGTATGCATTTATACCAACAACTTAGTATTTACACCGATTTTTAGCAAAAAAACGTGTTTTTTTACCGCCATTTTTAAAATTTCAGTTAAAATCATACATTTTGCATTCGTTTTTACCGACTTTTTTAAAAGTTTGGTATCCTATATGCATTTTTATTGACATTTTAATATTTTCCAGTAAAAAATCATACATGTGTATCGACAATTTCAAAATTTTCGATAAAAATGCATAACGGAAACTGCATTTTTAAATTTTTTTGGTAAATACAAGGTCATTTATGGTTTTCTTAAAAATCCGGTACATACATTCTTTTAAGATTGACCGATAAAGTAGAGAGAGCAGCTACAGAGTGCTCTGTTAGAGGCAACAAAGATGACCGAGATCAATTGCATCTGTGATACGGTGGGAGAATTTACTTGAAGGTTTTGCGTTTGATTGCAAATGTTGCGGTTAGCAAGAGTCGCCACCGACTTTTCTTTTATCCAAAAGGAAAGGTGAAAAAGCACAGGAAATACCTTTGAGATTATTTCTTGAGTTCGGGGGGTAGATTATGAAAATGGAAGGTATTAGCACCCTTCTCATCCATGGTTATCCATGGGCTCTTAGTTACTTCCTAGATCACTTACTTTTGTTCGAAAATGTGCTTTGTGTGGTTTTTGAAAGTATTTTGTAAAGAGGCCATTGTTTAGGCAATCTTTGTAATGATTCTCGTTCGTAAGAATGTATACAAAGATGTTGATCTTTTGAAAATGTTTTCAAGTTTGTAAGATGTTTTGAAATGTGTAGGTGTTTGTTTTGAAAATAGAAAGGATGTTTGTTTTGAAATGGAGCAAGTAATTAGGAACATTCTACCTACTCAAAATTCTTTCTTGTTCATTTTCTTTCCTCTTGACATTGTTATCTTACCATTGATTTGGAAAGTAACCCTATCTTTGGATGTAAACGGGATGGGCGTGAGTCATCGTATAACCATGAATAGCAATGTTGCAAGGTATCTTAGCATTCTTTTGGAGGGACTAAGATCATTTGTAAGGCAACTTAGATAGCGTCATCGAGAGACTATGATCTTGTATTTGCTTATTTTTGCTAAGACATCTCACATGCATAATATGGCTATTTTGTATAAGGCAACCAAGTGGAATAACCCTAGGGGTGTTTATGGGCAAGTGTATTGTTTTCATGCTTGTTTTTGTCTTGAATTAGGGTTTTCTAGGCATTGATTTTAGTCTTTTCATACAAACCCTAATTACTAGTATATATGAAAGCGATAAATTGCGAAATTTAAAGTTACTATGCTATTACAACATTTATGGGGAGGGGGTGTATAATTTGTAAATGGGGATTGCAAGAATTTAAACCTAATTAGTCTATTACAACCATATTTGCTCAATTAGGTTTGGAAGCAAACTAGCTAAAGTTGCGAGACTAACATAGCAAATTGTAATGCAAATCTATCACAACCTATGGGATAAATGATGCGGGTTCGATGTTTCAAATTAAAATTTGAAATATTGAAACTGAATAAATAGGTCATAGGTATGATTCATAGATACACCGCCTAGTGTAATTCTTGGTTCACAGTACCTCTAAGTGTTGTGTTTGTTCTCGACTGAGGTGTCTTGTAATATGCTAAGATTCAAATGTTCGATTCGCATATGTAACTTAGCTGATGATAGGCTTCGAGGTATTTCGCAGTAGTCTTGGTCTATGGAGTTTTAAATGTAATGTATTATTGATATGCATATGTATGATGCCCAATTAAAATTGTGTTGATATGCTTATGATGCCCAAAATTATTGGCATGCATTTTGTATGTAAATGCACCAAGTTTTTGTGAATGATTTTGATGACTATCTCCTTTTAGACCATTGGGTTCTTTGAGTCGCTGACTTCCTAAAACTGTTTGTTTCTTTGCCGTGCTATTTCCAAGTTGATTCGTATTTTAATGTATTGCAGTGAATAATGTCAACAAGATGTTGATAATTGTATTGCATGCGTAGGCGTAGGCGCATACGTGAATTTCTTTTGACACTTTTCTAACCAAAGCGCTTTTATATCTTGAAAATTTCTTATTTTTTCTCAACTTTAAGCCAATTTTTCACCATAATACAAGATGATTCAAAGAAAGTTCCCAACATGAAAGTTGTAGATCTCCATGAAATCTACAACTTTGCTTCACACATTTTTTCCTAAAGATGCTTGGATCTCAAGATATAATTTTGTGAATACATTCCCATGAACTAAAATAACTTAGTGAAATATTGGGGGAAAATATTTTATAACACTATAATTATTTTCAAGACAAAAATACCAAAAAAATACTTCTCTTATAAACTTAATTTCTTTTTTTTAATCAATTAATAGATTTAGGGTTTTATTTAAAAATATTTTCTTAGTAAGTTTAGGTTTTATTTTTAATTAATTATTTTCTTCTAATTAATTAGGTTAAAACAAATACCCCTTTTCTCATGAAAAATCAAACAAGTATATATTTTCTTTTCATTTACATTCTTGCATATTTATCTATTTTTGTACATTTATTTATTTAATTCTTGTACCAATTCAATATAGTTGTAATAGATTAACTAGGTTTATTTTCTTGCAACCCCCATTTATAATTTGTACACCCCCACCCACAAGTATTGTAATAGCATAGTAACTTTAAATTCCGTAATTTATCGCTTTTATATACAAATGCTAGTAATTAGGGTTTGTATGGAAAGACTAAAACCAATACTTAGAAAATCCTAATTCAAGACAAAATCAAGCATGAAAACAATACATTTGCACACAAGCACCCCCTAGGGTAAATCCACTTGGTTTCCTTACAAAATGGCCATATTACGCATGTGAGGTATCTTAGCAAAAACAAAGCAAAATATAAGATCATAGTCCCTCGATGACGCTATCTAAGTTGCCTTTCAAATGATCTTAGTCCCTAAAAAAGAATGCTAAGATACCTTACAACATTGCAAATCATGGTTATACGATGACCCACGCCCGTCCCGTTTACATCTAAAGATAGGGTTACTTATCAAATCAATGGTAAGATAACAATGTTAAAGGAAAAGAAAATGAACAAGAAAGACTTTTGAGTAGGTAAAATGCTCCTAATTACTTGCTCAATTTCAAAACATCCTTGCTATTTTCAAAACATCCTTGCTATTTTCAAAACAAACACCTACACTTTCAAAACCTCTTACAAATTTGAAAACATTTTCAAAAGATCAAACATCTTTGTATACATTCTTACGAACGAGAATCATTACAAAGATTGACTAAACAACGACCTCTTTACAAAATACTTTCAAAAAACCACATAAAGCACAATTTTAAACAAAAACAAGTGATTTAGCAAGTAACTAAGAGCCCATGAAAAACCATGGATGAAAAGGGTGCTAATACCTTCCCTTTTCATAATCTACCCCCCGAACTCAAGAAATAATCCCAAAGGTCTTTCCTGTGCTTTTTCACCTTTCCTTTTGGATAAAAGAAAAGTCGGTGGCGACTCTTACTAACCGCAACATTTGCGATCAAACGCAAAACCCAAGTCTGTTCTCCCACTGTATCACACTTATATTCTCGAGTTCTCTGAGTCAAGAGTTTCTATGCTTCTATCCTTTCAAGGTATGCTTTGACCTATGATTCATGGCTATCTTGGAGTTTGGTGGTGAGGTACTTGACTTGCTCTTCTTGATTTAAGGAAGTTTTTGCCAAACTTTGGAGATGAGCTCTCAAAATTTCCTCTAGCACCTTCTTGTCATGTGTTGCATTTTCATACCATCTGGTTAGCCTTCCGATTTCAGCAGCGGCCTCTTATAACCTTTGGTTGTGAGAATCTAGGTTGAACGTTGCACTTAATAGCCCTTCAGTTGTACGCTTTCATTTGAGACTTTCTTTCTCCAATTCCTTTTGACTTTTATCAATTTGCTCGTCCTTTGACTCAAGTATAAGTTGCATCTGTTTCTTTTCTCTGGTCATATGGAGGAGGTTTACTTCCAGTGCTTATTTCTCTTTTTAAACTTGCTTTAAGGCACTTTTAAGATTGTCGACTTCTTCCAAAGATATAGGTGTTATCTCTGGGACCTCTGACTTGTACTCTGGATCCTTCTCGAATGGCAACTTGATAATTCGTACCCTATCTTTGACCCATTTGGTGTAGGGTTCTCTTGTTATGGCATTCTTTCTTTCGGCCTTCCTTTTGTTAACCTTGTTCAAGGCTCGAATAACCTTGTTGAGCAACCATTGGTCTTCTATACCCATGTTATAGATGATAAATGGTCGGAGTTATTCGTCTGAAGGTTTGTCTTCCAAAGGATACCCTAGCTGTCGTAGGGCCAGAGTAGGGTTGTAGTTAATACAGCCTCGTGTCCAATCAAAGGGACATTAGGAAAATCCCCACAACTAATAGTGATGTCACCAATATCCAACTTCCAGGCATATCATAATATGGAGTTTGCAGTGAGAGACCTTAATTTTTGTGGCCACTCACATCTGGTCAATTCTGGGATCATATAGTCTTCCTTGTAAAGATGAGTCATGAACCAAGTATATAGAAGCGGGATGCAACAATTTAGCGTGCCTCTTCTCTTTTCATACATCATATGCAAAGTGTAATAAATGTCAGCAAGCAAGGCGGGAGTAGGATCCGTATTAAAGACTTTCGCACCCCAAAATATGCTAATGGTCGTGGGGTCAATATAGTCCACATTCCGAGGAAATAAGATTACACCAAATACCAACATCCCTAAACAATCAACACAAGATTCCCACTCCTTATAATTAGAAAATTCTAGTGCCTTAGCTTCCAAGTATATTCTTTTGATTCCTTGTATTGGACCTTCTCTTTGATAATTCTGCACCAATTCAGGGTAGGGGATCCCTAGGCCTTTTGCCAAAGCTTTGACTTCAATAGTTTGTCCAATACCTACATAGGCCTTTTCTTTGGAAAAATTCAGGATTCTGTCAAATTATTCCAGAGCCGGTGCTAGCTGGAAGTCTTGGAAGGTGAAACATCTCAATGGAGGGTCATATAACTGAATTAGGGCGGATATTGCATCCATTTGTATCTCTACTTTAGTCAAGTCAAGGGTATCCCTATAGTGGCAAGCGTACATCTTCAGAGCTCTCTCGGACAATTTACCCTTTATAGTTTTGATTTTAGAAAGGTCGGGCTTGCAGGCATTGACACGGAGAAGTTGTTTCCCTTTGGTGTCCATTTTTAAGACAGTCACCAAAAATCTTGATTTTGTTATCTTTTATTTTGTACCCTGTGAATAAGACAGATAAAATAAGCAAATGATGAACATGAGATATACATGAATGCATGAATGTATAAGTGTTGGATTGAGTAACAGGATTTTATGACAGGTTTTTGTGATGGGTACCCCTATGAGGTAGGCTCCTTAATTTTGACCTATGGTAGATCTACCCTCCCAGGGGGTGGTTTCCCTAAGGTTATCATGAATAACACCAGAGGGAAAAGGCATAAGGGCCTCCCTTAGGTGGAGCCTCTTTACGGACTGAAACTTTCGTCTCAAAGTCGTGAAAGGTCTCGTCATGAGATTTTGGGTTAAGGTCATTACAAAGAGTCACAGGTGACCTTCCAAAGTCCTACTCGTCAAGAGGATATCTCTCGATAATATTCCTTTTTCGGAAGTTCACCGACTCTAAGAGAAGTCGTCACATAAACTCGCAGGGATGATATACCCCCTAAGCTAATAGACGAACCTTCTTTTTAAGGTTTATTAGAAATATTTTTTGAGATAAAAAAAAACCCGCCACATAGCAAATATATGATAATAAGAGATTTTGACGGTAAATAAATAAATGCGATAGAATAGGTAAATGCAATAAATAAATAAAGCAAATAAAAATAAAAACCCAAAAAGAACCTAAACCTAGGGTTAAGGAGAGTCCCCAGCAGAGTCGCCAACTGTAGCAACTGGATTTTTTAGTCAAGAGTCGCCACTATTAATTTTTATCCTAAGGAAGGGAACCTAACAGAAAATCCTAATTTGCGGACAGAGATTCTATATTTCAGACTCAATTGGATGAAAGGAAGGTGTTAGGCACCTTTCATCCACCTTGTTCGCAAGGATATTGAGCTCTAGGTTTTAGTTCGGGTAGACGAGGGTTTTAAATTTTAATTAGGAGGAATGGTTTACTTCTTTTATAAGGGAACTCGCTACGATTTTTGATCGCATGCCTACGTATCCTCTTATGAGGAATCAGAGTCCCAATTCGTAGTTCGTATGTGTTGGTGTCTTTTAGGGATTTGCAAACATATTTTGAATCACTTCGCACTCGGTCGAGAGTAGTGATTGCAAAGATTTTGACTGAGAACGCAGCAAGCCAAAATTAGTTTGAAACCCATTTGCAAAAAAGATTGTTGATTAGCTTAGTTTGTTTGTGAAAATAGTTTAATGCTTGGTGTGATACGGTGGGAGAACTGACTTGAGGTTTGCGTTTGTATTCGCAAATGTTGCGGTTAGCAAGAGTCGCCACCGACTTTTTATTTTATCCTAAGGAAAGGTTAAAAAGCACAGCAAAAACCTTTTGAGATGTTTTCTTGGGTTCGGGGAGTAGATTATAGAAAGGGAAGGTATTAGCACCCTTTCTATCCATGGTTATCCATGGGCTCTTAGTTACTTGCTTAGATCACTTGCCTTTTATTTTCAACTGTTTTAAATGGTGCTTTGAGTGTGTGGGTTTTGAAAATGTTTTGAAAAGAGGCCAATGTGGTGGCAACCTTTGCAATGATCCATGTGGGGATGTATACAAAGATGTATGTCTTTTGAAAAGGTTTTCATTTGTTTTTTGAAAGTTTTTGTTTTGAAAGTGTTGTGATGTGTGATTTTGAAATTAGGCAAGTGTTTTGTTTTACAAGTTGATTCAAGTAACTAAGAGGTTATCTACTCCTAAATTTCTCAAAAGATTATTGCTATACTTTAACCCTTTTAACAAGTTTGCACCACCATTGTATTTGGTGGGCAACCTTGTGTTAGGATGTGAAAGGGACAGGCGCGGGTCATCGTTTAGACCATAATTGTAACGACGTTAAATGTCTTTGGGCAATTTCTTTAAGGGACTTGATCATTTGTTTTGTTTGTTTTGAAAAGTTTTATCGAGGGACTATGATCATTCAAACTGTTTGCTTTGCCCAAAGATGTTCAACATACAATATGGCCCATTTATTTGAAGGCAACAAGTGGAATACCCTAGGGGGTGCAAGTGTGATTTGTGTGTCCATTTTCATGCTTGTTTATCTTGTATTAGGTCAAACTATTTTTTTATCGTTTTTTCGCATACAAACCCTAATTCTAGCATGTTATTATTTAGAAAGCAATAAAGTGCGAAATTAAAATTGCTAAGCTATTACACAACCAAATATGGGAAGGGGGGTACAAATGTTCAAATGGGGATATTGACAAGAATTTAAATCTAAATTATTACAACAATTGGGTATTTTGCAATGCATAATTAAATGTAAATTAAATAAATATGTGAAATGTAAAAAGAAAGTTTCTATGTGTATGAGAAAATATTATTTATGTAAAAGGAAAAAGAAAATAAAAATGTATTTATTTTTTAGTATTTTGAAACTTAGGGTAAGAAACCCTAATTTTTATATAAAAAGTATTATTATCTAATTTAATTCTACTATTTATTTATTATTTATAAAAATAACCTAAAATGAAGTATATTGTGAAAAAAAAGTATTTTTGTATCAAATGATAATAAAATAAAAAAAATCAAGTATTTTTATATCTTTCTCTTAAATACATTAATAATCAATATATATATATATATATATATATATATATATATATATATATATATATATATATATATATATATATATATATATATATAACCCTAAATATGTATTATACAAAAAATATTTATTTATTTAATATTTTAATAAAATAAAAAGTATTATTATTATTTTTTGTGAAATATTTTCAGAAAGTAAAAAAAAAATGTATCTACACTATTTTCTATTTATTTCAATAATAGTATATATATATATTTGTATATAACAAGAAAAATAAACAAATAAATATGCCATAAAATACAAAAAGTGATGGAAAAAATATTTTAAAAATTTTAATGGTATGAGAAAAAATAAACAAAGTCAACCCAAAAAGAAAAAGTCAAAAATGTTAAAAAATGAGCAAATGGGCTCAGGGGGGTGTAAACTAAAAAAGATGGTGTGAAAAGCAACACAAATCCAAGCCCAGCCCACTTCACTCCTTCTTCAACCTCTGTACAGCTTTCTTCACACAAAACACGCGTTTTTTATCTCTGGATTCCTGGACTTTCAAGCAAAACTCATAACATGAAAAGTGTAGAGCATTAAGAGACGGTTTCAACCATATAAAGAACATGACCTATCTCTCCAAGATGAGAGAGAATTTCTCTCCCCCTCTTTTCTGACCTAGTTTTTCTACCATTTTCAGAGCTCAAATTCTCTTCACTCAGACAACAGAAATGAAAAGTAAAGCTATGTACATGTTCAGGGCTATGAGTAGGACTTTGTTTCTTCACAAACTTAAGACTAAAGATGCCTAATAAGAGAGATACGAATTCAAACTTTTACCTGCGCAGTTGAACTTCTATGTGGAGAATGAGAGACTTTCAGTGCAATGTAATGATTGGAAAAGCTTCCTTGAAGTCCAGGGATGCTTTTTCAATGCTCACTTTGTCTTGAAACTTCTTGTATCAAGCTATAGAACTTCACCTGCAAGTCAAAGATGTGAAAATGGTGGAAGTGGTTAGAGCAACTACAGATCGTGCCTTAGCTTCTGGATAGCTTGCATATGTTGTAAGGAAGGTAGAGGAACAGGTTTGGACAGAAATGCTTGAAGGGATTGAGAGATTGCACTCAAACTGCAGGGGCACCCCTGTTTGTGCAGTTTGAGGATGATTCTGAGATGGAGGGTGTTTGAAAGGGAAATGGCTCGTGCAAAAGCTTCAATGTGGTCCATGGAATGTGTTTGATATCTTTTGTGCTGTGTTCTTTTGCTGATATGAGAGATAGCATATGTTATGGACCTTTCTTCACACTTAAGCTACCAAAAGCAAATTGGTGTTCTAGGTCAGTATAGGACCCCCTAATGTGCTGCATCAACTCCTCTTGATCAGTGTGTTATGCCCATAATCTTGTGCTAAGCAGATCTTCTATGTACTTGTTTGATTTACCAATTGACATAAAGCTAAACTTTTCAAAAATGGAAATTCCACTTTATCTAGTTTAGGATTAAACCATTATGCAATGTTAGAACACAAAGAACATGACCTTAACACATTGAATATGCATTAAATTATTGAGTATGAAATGGTTCAAGGACCTGTAATCAAGCATAAAGCAAACTGATTTCAAATTGGCAAGGTTATGAACATGTCTTGATGAAGAACAAAAGTGAATTTTTGCCAACTTGTGAAATTCGAATCTCCCAAGTTATGAGGTTGTTTGATGAGTTCTTGGACATTTTGGAAAGCTTGGAATGTGTACTACAATCCATCTTTGAAATGAAAATCAAAATTCCAATTGGAAGGGCATGAAAAGTGGCCTTGAAGTAGGGTAGAAAACCTTGTCAAAATAGGTCAAATTTCACTAAGTTAAAAGATGGTTTAGTGCCCTTATTCAAAAAATCATAACTTGAGATACAAGCTTCAAATGAGAAAACTTTGTGAATCAAAGTTGTAGATTTTGCAACAAGCTACAACTTTCATGTTTTGACTTTTGTTTGAATCCCAATGGATCATGGTGAAAAGATGGGGCAAAGTTGGGAAAAAATTAGGGTTTTTCATAACTTAGAAAAATTCTAAGTTATGAAAAATTCCATTTTCAAACCCTAATTTGCATTTTGTGATTTCTTGGTGAACAAGTTTCATAATTTGGCATGTTTTGATGAAAAATGAATCTTGACTCTTGATTTTGACCAAAAAGTCAAAGTTTGACTTTTCAGTATACAGTCAAAATTGATCAATTGACTGGGAAATTCAACTATCAATCTTGTATACTTGGGATCTTTTGAGCTTGATGAACATGTCAAGATAATTCCATGGGGTCCTTGAGTCCATAGGTGAACTTGGTTTGCCATTGGCTAGGTCAAACAGTCAAAAATTGCCTTTGTGCAGTCAAAACCCTAAAAATGACCATTTTGCCCTTTTGGTGATCTGATCAAATTTCTTGTGGAATTGTGATCCAAACTTGATCAAATGGTTCATATGAATTCAAAATGTTGATGTGGATCAAATTTTATGAGATTTGACTGTCAATTGGCCACAGTTGACTTTTTCCCCAATACAGCTGATTTCTAGGTCAACTGTCCAATTGACTGGGTAAAACTTGGAATCAAGACTTGAAACTTGGTATAGGTAAACTTGGGAGTCCAACATGAAGCATGAAAGTCATCTTAGGCATTTTAGGTCAAAACATCTTTAGGCAAACACAAACCCTAATTTGAGTCCACAGTGCAAGGAGAAGTCTTGAGCAGAGGAAACCCTAATTGGATCTTGATCTTCAAAGGTCTTGTGATGAGAAAATGTTGAGGAAATGGGAGGGCAAATTTTGGGGTACAACAGTTGCCCCTGTTCAATCTTCTTGGACCTGAAGAGTGAGATTGGCAAGTTTGCCTTTCGTGACTCGAGGGTAAAAGGAGATTGGACACTAGAGTGCCCGGAAATTTGCACTCGCATGCTGGAGTCTCAACAATGTGGTGTCGGGAATGGGCTTATAGATGCCATTTGGAGAGATGGAACTTTGTCGGGAATGGGCTTATAGATGCCATTTGGAAGTGTTGATCGCATAAGAGGTTCCTTAGCGAGACCTTGTGCGTTTAAGAAAGACAGATGTTTTCCTGGCTTGTTACAGGTGTTTGATCTTCAGTCTCCTTATGCAGATATGCCCTGGCTGGATACAGGTATCGAATCTACAATCGGTTGCTCACAGATGTGCCCTGGCTGGATACAGGAGTCGAATCTGGAAATAGTCGTCAATAGATATGCCCTGGCTGGATACAGGAGTCGAATCTTTGAACTCTGCAGACGTGCCCTGGCTAGATACAGGAATCGAGTCTGGAAATGTGGTCAACAGATATGCCCTGGCTGGATACAGGAATCGAACCTGGAAATGTTGCAGTTGATAGATGTGCCCTGGCTGGATACAGGAGTCGAATCTTTGAACTCTGCAGACGTGCCCTGGCTAGATACGGGAGTCGAGTCTGGAAACTGATCACTCTCAGATGTGCCCTGGCTAGATACAGGTATCGAATCTGGAATTGCGACAGTTGAAGGTAGTCGTTTTTGAGATTGTCTATTTCCTGAAAAGGCAAAGACGTAAGCTGTATGCAATGTCATGATGTATGATATGCATGATGTCATGATGTTCAACATTTGATGTTGTATGTGTCTCATCATGTATGTAAGCAAGATGTATGAAAATGTGAAATGTTTATGAGTGTAATTTCATCTTAGGAAAATAAATCCTTGACGAATGGCCGGGAAGCTGCTTTGCGGAAGAGATACTTGGCCGAAGCTCTGATGAGAGGCCTGCTGAGGACTTTAACGATGGATTTCGCTGAGGATAGTGATGATAAACTCCGCTGGGGAAACCCCAAAGATAAACTCTGCTTGGGAATACCAAAGATAGACTTCGCTGGGGATTGAAGGAACTTTTGGCGAGAACGGTCTTCCGTGGCTTTTAGCTGAGGATAACCCAGTTATAAGTCCTTGTGAGGAAATAACTCTAAATAAAACTTGGGCGAGGCGTTCGTACTTCGCCGGGGATAAGCTCGCAGAATCTACTGGGGATGAGCTTTTAGGACCTGCCGGGGAATGTTGTGCCTCTTTCAAAATCGACGGGGGATCGACTCCTGCTTGGGGAAAGTGCTGCTGAACTTTGTTTTACTCTGCGGGGAGTTAAGATGATTTGGCCAATATTTTCAGTTGAACCTACCTTGGTGCCTTGGTTGACAAAACAACTAGACCGCATTAGACAACTCCACATTGCCCCTGTCTTTGATGTCACTTGTAATTAATCTCTTTTTCATATGCAAACATTTATGAATCAGCAATTTAATGTCAAATGCATATATCAAAAATGAACATTGGACGTTCTTCGCAAGACAAAACAGAAAAAGAAAAACAATGGCAATTTGTATGGACAAGTGAATTTGTATTGATTTAAACTTTGCCCGTGAATAGGCGTTTTTTGTACAAGAGGCTGACATCCTAGTAAGAGGACGTCGCCAAAAAGTATAGAATTTACAATTTGAAAAAGAAAACAAAACAGCTATGTGAACAATCCCACTGGGTTCCAACTCTGCTATTGCCTTTATGTCTTCGAACGTCTCATCGCTTTGCTGCCTGGTCGAAGATGAAGCTGATTGGCCGATGCCGTAATCTGAGCCAGATAGTTGATGCCGAATTCCGGATGTGAAGTGATCCAATGAGACACAGTGTTACGCTTTTATCCCTAACTTTTGCCTGGACCGCCCTTTCGGGTTTTCAGTCCACCGGGATACCCATTTTTGCCCAAGCCGCCCTTTCAGGTTTTCGACTTGCCGGGCGTACAGATTTTTATTCATTTCATCCCTTATTTTTGCCCGAACCCTTTTGGTTCGCCGGGAAGCCCTAATTTTTGCCTAGGTATGTCAACCTAGCGGGTCTTTTATTTATGCGTAGTATTTTTTCACTATGTCTGCATTGGCGGGGTGAGGAAGGTCGTCACCGTCCATGGTGGTTAGGATCATGGCTCCTCCTGAGAACACACGTTTAACCACAAATGGCCCTTCATAAGTAGGGGTCCATTTGCCCCGGGGATCACTTTGAGGAAGGATGATGCGTTTGATTACCAGGTCCCCAACTTGATACTCTTGCGGTCTGACTTTCTTGTTAAATGCCCTGATCATCCGTTTCTGATACGTTTGACCGTGACAGATAGCAGTGAGCCTCTTTTCGTCAATCAGATTTAGTTGATCAAGTCGAGTTTGGATCCAATCATCTTCATTCAAGTCTGCATCCTTCATTATCCGAAGAGAGGGTATCTGGATTTCAATCGGCAAGACTGCCTCCATGCCGTAGACCAAGGAGAAAGGAGTTGCCCCGGTTGATGTCCTTGCTGAGGTGCGATACCCATGAAGAGCGAACGGTAACATCTCGTGCCAATCTTTGTAGGTCACTGTCATCTTCTGCACAATTTTCTTGATATTTTTATTGGCGGCCTCTACAGCCCCATTCATCTTCGGCCGATAGGGGGAAGAATTGTGGTGCTGTATCTTGAATTGTTCACAGAGTTCAGTGATCATTTTGTTATTGAGATTGGTACCATTGTCCGTAATGATTCTTTCTGGGACTCCGTACCGACAAATCAGATTATGCCGGATGAATCGTGCCATGACGCTCTTGGTTACTGTGGCATAGGAAGCTGCCTCGACCCATTTCGTGAAGTAATCGATCGCCACCAAGATGAAACGATGCCCATTGGATGCCGTTGGTCGGATCTCACCGATCATATCGATGCCCCACATTGCGAAAGGCCAAGGTGCCGTTAGGACATTCAAAGGAACCGGAGGGATATGCACCTTGTCAGCATAGACCTGGCACTTATGACAAGTTCGGGAGTGTTGGTAACAATCGGTTTCCATTGTGGACCAGAAATATCCTGCCCGAAGGATTTTCTTAGCCATGGTGTGTCCACTGGAATGGGTCCCAAATGTACCTTCATGTAGTTCCATCATAATTTTCTCTGCTTCAGCCTTATCCACACAACGTAACAGAGTTGAATCATGATTCCGTTTGTAGAGAATGCCGTTGCTGAGGAAGAATTTTGCAGCAAATCTCCTCATGAACTTCTTATCATTGACAGATGCACCTTCAGGGTATTCCTGGGCTTCCAAGTACCTCTTCACCTCGTGATACCAGGGTTTTTCAGTCACCTTCTCAGCCTCGAGCTCGCAGCAGTAAGCCGGTTCATCCAACTTCCAGATTGTGATTTGAGGAGCCTCATTGTCCCATTTAACTTTGAACATCGAAGACATCGTGGCTAGTGCGTCCGCTAGCTGATTCTCCTCTCTAGGGAAGTGCTCAAAAGTTATCTCTTCAAAGTGAGGGAGCAAGGTCGACACATACTCCTTGTAAGGAATGAGATTCGGGTGTTTCGTATCCCACTCGCCTTTGATCTGATTGATCACGAGAGCGGAATCTCCGAAGACACTTAGAAACTTGATCCTCAGGTCGATTGCAGCTTGTAAACCCATGATACATGCCTCATATTCTGCCATGTTGTTGGTGCAGCTGAAACATAATCGGGCGGTGAGTGGAGTATGAGTCCCCTTGGGAGATATGATTACAGCGCTGACGCCGTTACCCAAAGCATTGGAGGCTCCATCAAAATGCATAGACCATCGGGATCCTTCCTCAGGTCCTTCATCCGGTCCAGGTACTTCACAGTCAGTTACCACCATGATGTCTTCGTCCGGAAAATCAAAGTTCAATGATTGATAATCGTCCACAGGTTGGTGTGCCAAATGATCAGCCAGTACACTCCCCTTAATTGCTTTCTGAGTTGTATACTGGATGTCATATTCTGTTAAGATCATTTGCCACCTCGCTATTCTCCCAGACAGAGCGGGCTTTTCAAATATGTACTTGACGGGATCCATCTTTGAAATCAATAAAGTAGTGTGAGTCAGCATATACTGTCTCAGCCGGCGAGCAGCCCATACAAGAGCGCAGCAAGTTTTCTCAAGCAGTGAGTAACGAGACTCACAGTCGGTAAACTTTTTGCTCAAGTAATAAATAGCGTGCTCTTTTCGGCCAGACTCGTCATGCTGTCCCAGCACACACCCCATTGAATTATCAAGCACTGTCAAGTATAGTATCAGAGGTCTTCCTTCCACTGGTGGCATAAGAATGGGTGGCTCTTGGAGGTATTCCTTTATTCTTTCAAAGGCGGCCTGACATTCATCATTCCAGCGTACCACTTGATCTTTCTTCAGTAATTTGAAGATTGGCTCACAAGTAGCAGTCAGATGTGAGATGAATCGGGCAATGTAATTCAATCGTCCTAGGAAACCTCTGACTTCTTTCTCTGTTTTTGGGGTCGGCATCTCTTGAATAGCTTTAACCTTGGCAGGGTCCACCTGGATACCTTTATCACTTACAATGAAACCTAGCAATTTTCCGGACCTCACCCCGAAGGTGCATTTGTTGGGATTCAATCTCAGCTTGTACAACTTGAGTCGGTCAAACAACTTCCTCAGATGATCAAGGTGTTCCTCCTCAGTTTGAGACCTTGCAATCATGTCATCAACGTATACTTCAATCTCATGATGGATCATATCATGAAATAAAGCAACCATGGCACGCTGATAGGTTGCCCCAGCATTTTTCAATCCGAATGGCATGACCTTATAACAGAAGGTCCCCCACTGAGTTACAAATGTAGTCTTCTCCATATCTTCAGGAGCCATCTTGATCTGATTATACCCTGAGAAGCCATCCATGAAGGAGAACACCTTGTGTTGAGCTGTATTATCAACAAGGACATCGATGTGAGGTAGGGGGAAATCATCCTTGGGGCTGGCCCTGTTCAGATCCCTGTAGTCAACACACATTCTGACCTTACCGTCCTTCTTCGGCACTGGCACAACATTGGCAACCCACTGAGGGTAAGAAGTTACTGCAAGGAAACCTGCATCAAACTGTTTCATCACCTCAGCTTTAATCTTCTCAGACATCTCTGGACGCATTCGTCGAACTTTTTGTTTTACTGGAGGGCAATCTTCCTTGGTTGGCAGGTGGTGAACTACAATGTCGGCATCCAAACCGGGCATATCTTCATAGGACCAAGCAAAGATCTCCATGTAGTCTTGTAGCATCTGGATCAATCGTTGCTTCACGCTGAGCTCTAGATTGGCACCAATCTTGACCTCTTTTCTATCTGTCTCAGTACCCAAGTTAATTGTCTCCACAGGCTCTTCATGTGGTTGAATAGCCCTCTCTTCCTGTAGTAACAGTCTTGCGAGTTCACCAGGCACTTCGCAATCATCTTCACCTTCGTCTTCGGCCAAGTTGATCGGATTTTCGAAGTCATAACTGGCGGTAGCAGAGCTGTTGCCAGTGAGATCCAGAGTGGATTGAAACCTGTATAAGTGAGTGTGTGTAAATATAGCTGTTTTTGCAATATGTATAACACAGAAAGAAAAGGAGCACAAGATTTGAAATGCAACAAACGTCCAATGTTTTGATTGATGATATATGAAAATGTCATACAAAAAGCCCTCACAAATGGAGCTACGATGCCCCGGGCAGGACACCGAGCCAACAGAGTTTTAACATATTGTTTGTTACAAATTTGGAAATCAAAAGAAATCAATTACTGCGTGACAAAGGTGATAGGGGTAAAATCCTTTGCTGTCCAGTTGCTTGGTCCGTCGCTGGCAGTCGGGTAGATCCAATTATCAAACTCAGCTTCCTCCACATCCTCCTCGATAGCATTCACCCTTGAGCTGGAAATAAACACCGGAGCCTTTCCAATCTTCTCTTTGCGCACCGCCTTCTGAGCCTCTGCAGTAAAGCCTAGCCCAAACTTGTCGTTCTTCTGAGTGAAGTCAGGAAGCTGACCCCAGTGTGCACCATCGCCTTTCTGAACCACAGCCCGGGCATCCCTTAGGGAAACCATCTTCATGGAATCATTCTCTTCGGCCATTGTCTCCGCAGCTGCTGAAATTGGATGTACCTCCTCGAAATGTTGGAAGGGAGTTTCAATAAATTCTCCGTCCATCTCGATGTACCTGAAGGAATTCAAATGGCTCACCATATACTCCTCTTCTCCTTGCACAGTGACAATTTTCCCCCTGACGGGATACTTCAGCTTTTGGTGTAAGGTGGAGGTCACTGCCCCAGCTTTGTGGATCCAAGGTCTACCCAACAGACAGGAGTACGATGGACGTATATCCATCACGTAAAAGGTAGAGTCAAACACTTGAGAGCCCACACGAATAGGGATGTTAACCTCTCCATGAACCATCCTCTTGGAACCGTCAAAGGCTCTGACGATGATATTGCTGGGTTTCAACTCCAGGCCTTCATAATCCAGACGATCCAAAGCCTTTTTCGGAAGAACATTCAAAGAAGAACCAGTGTCCACCAACACATGCGCTAGAGTAGTGCCCCTGCATTCAATAGAAACATGCAGGGCATCATTGTGGTCTCTCCCTTTTGCGGTCAGGTCAGCATCTGAAAAGCCCAAGCCGTTGTCCGCCGTCAGATTGGCTATGCAGTCAGTGAACTGGACTGCAGACGTCTCTTGCGGCACATGGGCCGTCTTGAGAAATGAGATTAATGCCTTAGCGTGAGCCTCGGAACATAGCAATAGGGAGAGCAGGGAGATCTTGGAGGGTGTATGCCCTAACTGCTCAACAACATTAAAATCACTTTTCTTTATTATCTTCAGAATCTCCTCCATTTCTTGTCGGGAGGCCTCAGCATTCACGGGTATTGGTGCCTCCATCCGGGCAGGCTCTTCTTCAATCCCTTTGCCCCGAGCATTTGATGACTCGGCAGTAGGGGACACAATTTGATCAGCAACAGGACTTGATAAACTTGCAGGTTTTATGAGGAGGGGTTTTCGAATAGCGGGAGGCGCAATGTCAGGCGAGAAGAGCCTACCACTGCGGGTGACTTTAGCCGGGCCGGTGATATCGCAGATACTGGCACTAGCATCAAATTCTTGCTTGATTCCATTTACATATACGTCTGCCCCATAATGCCAGGGGACAGCTTTATCAGACACGTAGGAGAGGGGTCCTGGAACAGTAATGATCACAGGCGCAACTGTCAAGATTTGAATAGGCTTCTTTGGGGGAGCCTTGATTGGATTTTTGAAGATGGTGATCACGGAAACTTCTTTCATTGGAACCAATTGAACAACAGTCTTTTTGAATAAAATCTCCTTGCTATCCATTAGGCCTTGGATGCCTAACCTTAGCAAGGGACAATCAGATAGGGAAATAGCACAGAATGGGCAACCTTCGCCGCAACCCGGAAATAAACCGGCCCGCAGTAGGTTCTTCTTAACAGTCTTCAAAGGGGTAACAACTTCATCTATCGAAACAGCATACACTTCTTCCTCAATGGCATTCACCCTATGCTGGGGCATAGGAGCCGTTACAACATTCGGTCTTTCCGGCGCTTCAAACTGAATTTCTTTTGCGTCAATTAGATCTTGCACTTTGTTTCTCAGGGCCCAACAATCATCAGTAGTGTGCCCGGGACTATCAGAATGATAAGCACACCGGGCATTCGGGTTGTATTTGGGGGACGCAGTGTTGACGACCTTAGGAGCTTCTTTGAGGGTCACCAGGTTGGTGGATAACAGTTGGGGTAAAATTTGAGATAATGTCATACTCAATCGGGTATACTGCCTCTTGGGCCTTTCACTTCTTTGTTGATTGTACTGCTGAGGAGCAGCAACAGGTTTGGAGATGACCAAAGCATTAACGGCTTGGCGACTTTCGGGCTTGACTTGCCTTCTAGGGCCATAAACGGCGCTGGCTTCTTTCTTAAATGGCCTCTTCTCAGCACTTGTAGAGGCAGCCTTCTGTATCTTGCCTGACCTGATGCCAGCTTCAATTCTCTCTCCTGTTAATATCAAATCTGTGAACCCAGCGGAGGAGTTACCAACCAAATGATTGAAAAACGGACCAGACAGCGTTCCCAGAAACATATCAACCAGCTCTCGATCAGTTAATGGAGGCTGCACCCTGCCAGCCAAATCTCTCCATTTTTGAGCGTACTCTTTGAATCCTTCACCCGTCCCTAGAGACATACCCTGAAGTTGGGTACGCGTAGGAGCGAGATCAGAATTGTATTGGTATTGTTTGTAAAACGCAGTTGCCAAATCCTCCCAGTGCCTGATGCTAGCTCCGTCTAATTGGTAGAACCATTCAAGCTGAGACCCCGAGAGGCTGTCCTGGAAGAAGTGAATCCAGAGGTTCTTATCCGCCGTGTAAGGTTGGATTTTCCTTACATACGACCTCAGATGCAGCTTTGGGCAGGAGACCCCATCATACTTGGCGAAGGCAGGCGCCTTAAACTTGTGTGGAATTACTACTCCGGAAGATAATCCCAAATCTCCGAAATCCAGTCCTGGCACGTTCTGAATTTCCATAGCGCTCAAGCGGTCCTCCAATTATTTATATCTGTCAGCAGCAGGTGGGTATTGTTCCTCGTTATAGTCCGTCTCGTTGTCGGAGATTACGGGACTAGGAGCTTCTCCCCCTTGGGGACTGTTTTTCTCAGCAGAAGAAGTGGTTGGATCAGCTTCATTGTGGAGTGTGTTCCCAAATCTGCGTCCGGTGTTGAACATCGCCGTTCTCTTTTTCTTCTTCTTCTTCAGGAGTAGAGTCTTCAACTCTTGCTGACCCTGGGCTAGGCTTAGGACCATCTCTTGAAACTGTGCACTTTGGGCCTGAAGGGCCTTGATTGCTTGCTCACTGGATGATTCCGGATTCATGATGACTGTGCAAACAAACAGCGAAGAAGATTAAGCAACCTGTGAAATAGGGTACCTGCTATGCATATGGTGTAATGGAATGCGTATGTTTTATGTTTTCAAAGACAAATAAGATTCAACTTTGTAGACAAAAAAGGGGAAACACATTTCATTAGATTAAAATTTTTCAATTGTTCAACAATTTGCCCTTAGGCATTACAGGAACGAAAAATACGGAAAAGGAAATAAAACTACAAAAGGAAATAATCAAAGCTCATCAATGTTCCCATGGCCTCCTCCTCTCAGTGCTGATGTAGTTGTTCAGGACACGTTCTTCCTCCAATTGCTTAGTCAGCCTTTGGACCTTCCTTTCCTGCTCGTTGAACTTCTCCCGATAGAAATCCCGTTCTTCCTTTAGCTGTGTCCAAGATCTCTTCATGGTGTCAAAATCAGTGGGTATCTGAGGAGGGAGGACAGTTGGAGGAACCCCATCTTCATTGGGAGATTCCAGGATGATTGGTCTGACGGCTTCGTACGGCATACCTAACTTCTGAGCACGGATGCGGACCCATTTGCAATAGGGCTCCAATGGTAAAGAAGTCTTTGGTCCTAACTCAAGTGGGTCAGCTTTGTGGATTCTGTCCCAAGCTCTAATGAATCCCTGGCGTAGTTTGTCACTGCCTGCCTGAAACTCAAAATGGAAGTGAGGAACCAGCATTTCATGGGGCCCATCTCCTCTGGCTCTTCCAAACTGACGGAGAGCTAAACATGGATTGTAAGAGATTCCTCCTTGGATACCAATCAACGGGACATTAGGGTATTCTCCGCAACGGTCGATAACAGCTACCTCATCCAAGCCTCTGAGAGTCCAAGTGATATCCTTATCTGTGAGAGACATTAACCTCCGAGCCCAACCTTTTCCTTCTTCATTCTTCAGCACGGACTTAGGAAGGTGCGAAATAAACCACCTTACCAGCAAAGGAGCACAACACCACGGAGTTCCCCGTTTTCGAGCAGTACGAGCATAGAGTTGTTGTAGAATGTCACCCAAGAGAGTGGGTACCGGATTCCGAGACATGAAGATTCTTATGACATGGATACTGATGAAGGTGTCAGGGTTGGGAAACAATACCAGACCATAGATCAAAAGAGCCAGAATATCCTCATATGCTTTGAAGTCCAAGTCATTCCAGAAATCATTAGCCTTGCCAACCAGAAATTTGACCAAAAAGCCCTTGATCCCATTTCTAGTTTCCCAGTTGGACAATACCTCTTCTTTGGTCAAGGGGAGAATTGCAGCAATCTCTTCAGGCCTAGGAGTCTTTTCCAAACCAGTGAAAGGAGTTTGTTCCAAGACAGGAATCCCAAGCAAGTAAGAGAACTCTTCCAGGGTAGGAACCAGCTGGAAGTCTTGAAAGGTGAAACAATGATGCAGAGGGTCATAAAACTGGGTCAGAACACTTATCAGTTGTTGGTCCCATTTTGCAGTGATCAAGCCAAGGAGGGAACCATGTTTGTTGATGAAGGAGGTAGTGTTTGGAATTCTTTCAACCAGATCTTTGAGTAAAACTGGTGGTTGAACAAAGTTGAGCCGGACAGTATTTCTACGCACGGGCATCATGATGTCCTGCAAAACAGAGCAAAGATGAAACCTTTTTGTCTTTGAAATGGGTTAGCTTTTTATGCATGCAATGGTATGATGGCATGATGCTATGATGAAGCACATCACAAGTATTCACATAGGCAAATAAAGCACACAAGTCACACAAGACACCCTTAGGTTTCAGGCCAGCATGAGTTTCAGGTATTACCCTCTTTTGGTTTTGTTGGTTAAAACCTGTCCTATCAAAAGTAACCGGGTTCTAGAGGATCTCAAATCATTGGCTACCCTCAATCGGTCATAACTCCAGCATCGCAATCTTTTCTCGCGGCCAGAACCATCTCGAGAGTTTAGCCTCAATGAGTGTAGCATACTGCTACTGTCCTAATAGCCAAGTTGGTCAATTTAGGGTTCTAAGGTTGGTTGGTGTTTAATGACCCCTTAGAAGACCTATATTCTCCCCGTTACAACACAAGGGATATAGGTACATACTAAGATGCCACACCAACGTAGCCACTGCTTCACCCATGTCGGTCTACGCCGGACAGGTCCCTCACAGATTACGCTACCTAAAAAGGGTATTTCCCAGATCCGGGTTAGGATCTATGAAACTCCAATGCAAAGCCCACAAACATAAAAGCAAACAAAGCAAACAATTGAAAACACGGGTAATCTAAAACCCTAAGGTTACTCCACTTTTAAGTCGTCCCCAGCAGAGTCGCCAGTTCTGTGATACGGTGGGAGAACTGACTTGAGGTTTGCGTTTGTATTCGCAAATGTTGCGGTTAGCAAGAGTCGCCACCGACTTTTTATTTTATCCTAAGGAAAGGTTAAAAAGCACAGAAAAAACCTTTTGAGATGTTTTCTTGGGTTCGGGGAGTAGATTATAGAAAGGGAAGGTATTAGCACCCTTTCTATCCATGGTTATCCATGGGCTCTTAGTTACTTGCTTAGATCACTTGCCTTTTATTTTCAACTGTTTTAAATGGTGCTTTGAGTGTGTGGGTTTTGAAAATGTTTTGAAAAGAGGCCAATGTGGTGGCAACCTTTGCAATGATCCATGTGGGGATGTATACAAAGATGTATGTCTTTTGAAAAGGTTTTCATTTGTTTTTTGAAAGTTTTTGTTTTGAAAGTGTTGTGATGTGTGATTTTGAAATTAGGCAAGTGTTTTGTTTTACAAGTTGATTCAAGTAACTAAGAGGTTATCTACTCCTAAATTTCTCAAAAGATTATTGCTATACTTTAACCCTTTTAACAAGTTTGCACCACCATTGTATTTGGTGGGCAACCTTGTGTTAGGATGTGAAAGGGACAGGCGCGGGTCATCGTTTAGACCATAATTGTAACGACGTTAAATGTCTTTGGGCAATTTCTTTAAGGGACTTGATCATTTGTTTTGTTTGTTTTGAAAAGTTTTATCGAGGGACTATGATCATTCAAACTGTTTGCTTTGCCCAAAGATGTTCAACATACAATATGGCCCATTTATTTGAAGGCAACAAGTGGAATACCCTAGGGGGTGCAAGTGTGATTTGTGTGTCCATTTTCATGCTTGTTTATCTTGTATTAGGTCAAACTATTTTTTTATCGTTTTTTCGCATACAAACCCTAATTCTAGCATGTTATTATTTAGAAAGCAATAAAGTGCGAAATTAAAATTGCTAAGCTATTACACAACCAAATATGGGAAGGGGGGTACAAATGTTCAAATGGGGATATTGACAAGAATTTAAATCTAAATTATTACAACAATTGGGTATTTTGCAATGCATAATTAAATGTAAATTAAATAAATATGTGAAATGTAAAAAGAAAGTTTCTATGTGTATGAGAAAATATTATTTATGTAAAAGGAAAAAGAAAATAAAAATGTATTTATTTTTTAGTATTTTGAAACTTAGGGTAAGAAACCCTAATTTTTATATAAAAAGTATTATTATCTAATTTAATTCTACTATTTATTTATTATTTATAAAAATAACCTAAAATGAAGTATATTGTGAAAAAAAAGTATTTTTGTATCAAATGATAATAAAATAAAAAAAATCAAGTATTTTTATATCTTTCTCTTAAATACATTAATAATCAAATATATATATATATATATATATATAACCCTAAATATGTATTATACAAAAAATATTTATTTATTTAATATTTTAATAAAATAAAAAGTATTATTATTATTTTTTGTGAAATATTTTCAGAAAGTAAAAAAAAAATGTATCTACACTATTTTCTATTTATTTCAATAATAGTATATATATATATTTGTATATAACAAGAAAAATAAACAAATAAATATGCCATAAAATACAAAAAGTGATGGAAAAAATATTTTAAAAATTTTAATGGTATGAGAAAAAATAAACAAAGTCAACCCAAAAAGAAAAAGTCAAAAATGTTAAAAAATGAGCAAATGGGCTCAGGGGGGTGTAAACTAAAAAAGATGGTGTGAAAAGCAACACAAATCCAAGCCCAGCCCACTTCACTCCTTCTTCAACCTCTGTACAGCTTTCTTCACACAAAACACGCGTTTTTTATCTCTGGATTCCTGGACTTTCAAGCAAAACTCATAACATGAAAAGTGTAGAGCATTAAGAGACGGTTTCAACCATATAAAGAACATGACCTATCTCTCCAAGATGAGAGAGAATTTCTCTCCCCCTCTTTTCTGACCTAGTTTTTCTACCATTTTCAGAGCTCAAATTCTCTTCACTCAGACAACAGAAATGAAAAGTAAAGCTATGTACATGTTCAGGGCTATGAGTAGGACTTTGTTTCTTCACAAACTTAAGACTAAAGATGCCTAATAAGAGAGATACGAATTCAAACTTTTACCTGTGCAGTTGAACTTCTATGTGGAGAATGAGAGACTTTCAGTGCAATGTAATGATTGGAAAAGCTTCCTTGAAGTCCAGGGATGCTTTTTCAATGCTCACTTTGTCTTGAAACTTCTTGTATCAAGCTATAGAACTTCACCTGCAAGTCAAAGATGTGAAAATGGTGGAAGTGGTTAGAGCAACTACAGATCGTGCCTTAGCTTCTGGATAGCTTGCATATGTTGTAAGGAAGGTAGAGGAACAGGTTTGGACAGAAATGCTTGAAGGGATTGAGAGATTGCACTCAAACTGCAGGGGCACCCCTGTTTGTGCAGTTTGAGGATGATTCTGAGATGGAGGGTGTTTGAAAGGGAAATGGCTCGTGCAAAAGCTTCAATGTGGTCCATGGAATGTGTTTGATATCTTTTGTGCTGTGTTCTTTTGCTGATATGAGAGATAGCATATGTTATGGACCTTTCTTCACACTTAAGCTACCAAAAGCAAATTGGTGTTCTAGGTCAGTATAGGACCCCCTAATGTGCTGCATCAACTCCTCTTGATCAGTGTGTTATGCCCATAATCTTGTGCTAAGCAGATCTTCTATGTACTTGTTTGATTTACCAATTGACATAAAGCTAAACTTTTCAAAAATGGAAATTCCACTTTATCTAGTTTAGGATTAAACCATTATGCAATGTTAGAACACAAAGAACATGACCTTAACACATTGAATATGCATTAAATTATTGAGTATGAAATGGTTCAAGGACCTGTAATCAAGCATAAAGCAAACTGATTTCAAATTGGCAAGGTTATGAACATGTCTTGATGAAGAACAAAAGTGAATTTTTGCCAACTTGTGAAATTCGAATCTCCCAAGTTATGAGGTTGTTTGATGAGTTCTTGGACATTTTGGAAAGCTTGGAATGTGTACTACAATCCATCTTTGAAATGCAAATCAAAATTCCAATTGGAAGGGCATGAAAAGTGGCCTTGAAGTAGGGTAGAAAACCTTGTCAAAATAGGTCAAATTTCACTAAGTTAAAAGATGGTTTAGTGCCCTTATTCAAAAAATCATAACTTGAGATACAAGCTTCAAATGAGAAAACTTTGTGAATCAAAGTTGTAGATTTTGCAACAAGCTACAACTTTCATGTTTTAACTTTTGTTTGAATCCCAATGGATCATGGTGAAAAGATGGGGCAAAGTTGGGAAAAAATTAGGGTTTTTCATAACTTAGAAAAATTCTAAGTTATGAAAAATTCCATTTTCAAACCCTAATTTGCATTTTGTGATTTCTTGGTGAACAAGTTTCATAATTTGGCATGTTTTGATGAAAAATGAATCTTGACTCTTGATTTTGACCAAAAAGTCAAAGTTTGACTTTTCAGTATACAGTCAAAATTGATCAATTGACTGGGAAATTCAACTATCAATCTTGTATACTTGGGATCTTTTGAGCTTGATGAACATGTCAAGATAATTCCATGGGGTCCTTGAGTCCATAGGTGAACTTGGTTTGCCATTGGCTAGGTCAAACAGTCAAAAATTGCCTTTGTGCAGTCAAAACCCTAAAAATGACCATTTTGCCCTTTTGGTGATCTGATCAAATTTCTTGTGGAATTGTGATCCAAACTTGATCAAATGGTTCATATGAATTCAAAATGTTGATGTGGATCAAATTTTATGAGATTTGACTGTCAATTGGCCACAGTTGACTTTTTCCCCAATACAGCTGATTTCTAGGTCAACTGTCCAATTGACTGGGTAAAACTTGGAATCAAGACTTGAAACTTGGTATAGGTAAACTTGGGAGTCCAACATGAAGCATGAAAGTCATCTTAGGCATTTTAGGTCAAAACATCTTTAGGCAAACACAAACCCTAATTTGAGTCCACAGTGCAAGGAGAAGTCTTGAGCAGAGGAAACCCTAATTGGATCTTGATCTTCAAAGGTCTTGTGATGAGAAAATGTTGAGGAAATGGGAGGGCAAATTTTGGGGTACAACACTTGGTTTGTGTTTTTTAACTGTATTAATTGCAAAAATCCTGATTACTGCATGATAAAAAAGATTTAATGCAATATATGAGAAAATAATATATGTATATGAGTTTTTAAGAAAATAATTTATATGCTAATACAACAATATTTACATATAATAAATGATAATATAAAAATAATAATACTAATAGAAAAGTATGATAATAAAAATTAATGGTAATAATAATAATTATAAATGAAAAAGAAATAAATGATTAATAAAATATAATATATAAAAAATGATATAAAAGAAATAATAAAAAATAATAATAATTTAAGTAAATCGGGGGGGGGGGGGGGTGTTTGTATTTCTAGTTGACCAGTAAATAAGGGGGGGTGATAATAGTAATCTGGGCTACGCCCAGAACGGTCCAGGCAAGGAGGGGGTGCAAATTGCTTCACAGTTTAGTAAACAGGGGCGAAGGGGGTGTGGATAACGTCTGGGCTTGGCCCACATAGTTTTTTTTTAACCCGGATCGATTGAGTGTGCGAGGGAGTACGAGAGCTACGGTGAACCTTGGCCTAACGGCCGTTTTATGTACATCATGCAGATGATAAGCGAAAGACCATGATTGTTGTTGTGGGCGCGCGAACATAAGATACGAACGAATAACATAACTTGTTTCTATTCATTTTTATCTTCATTTAACAGAAATCATACTTTCCCAGAAAGACTTATCCTCTCTCTCTCTCAAGCTAAAACACAACCTTTATTTCTCCTCTTTCTAACCCTAGTTTCCTTAGAAACCGGCGGCGGCTCAACCGTGCCTCTTCTCCCACCCAAACCCCCAAATGGAAAACAAACAATAGAGAAAGCTGAGATGATTTTACCCCTTCGCGGTTTCCGATTCCGAGTTCTCTGAGTCTGGTTCGCTAATCCTTTATTCTTCTCTGTCTTTTTTGCAGGTTACGGCGAGGTGGTGACAAGCTTGAGGTGGTTGTAATGGAGCGACGAAACAATTAGCGGTGGCTCGCGGAGGGCAACTGCAAGCGATTAGGGTTTCCGATCCGGAAACTCTAATCGCCTCTTCTTCTGGATCTCCAACGACAAGGTTTTGCTTCAGAATTTCCGTCTCAAAATTCTCTTCTTCGTCTCCGATTTCGTCTCAGCCTTGTTCTGTTTCTGTAAAAAAATCGTCGTCGCTCTTGTTCTTGTTCCTGTCAACCCCCCCCCCCCCCCCCCCCCCCCCCCCATCCTCTGTATATTTTTGTTTATTTATAGTTAGTATTTTTAGGGTTTTCAGTAATTTAGGGATGCTGTTACGAATTGTTAGGGCTTAGATTTAGGGATTTAAATTTTTGTAATTGATTTTGTTTGACTCGGTTTTGTACCTTTTTCTGAGATTTGATTTTGTAATCTATTTTGTAATAATATTTCTGGGCTTTGAATTGGATAATACTGCGTTGATTTTGAACTGCCAAGATTTTATTTTAGTGAGTTAATTCCATTTTTGCAACTTAGGATTTAGTTTAAGATTTGATTTACACAGTAACAGTTAGTTTGATAAAAAAAATGCACATAATTCTGGCTTGATTTGTACAGTGACAGTTAATAAATTGGGCCTTAGCTGTATCTGATAACAATAAATCTATAACAATTTTTTTTACAACTAATCATTACTGTAACAAGAACGCTACATTGGTAATTAACAAGCAGTCTCTTTGTTTTTTTAATATAAATTGTTATATAAAAGTTTAACAAACATGTCTTTTTAGTAAGATGAAAACAAATTATTTTTCCCTAGTAATAACATTACACCAAAGATGTTTTCAGTAAAACCAGGCCCAATTGGCCCAATTCTAGTTTGTTGTTTTTTTTTTCTAAACATTTTAATAAAAAATAATAATATTTAATTTTTTTAATGAAACTGTTATTATAAGAGCTTAATAGTAAAAGAGAAAACAACAAATATATTCATTTTAACCAAATCTTAAAGGGTTTGTAATTTGTAACTACATCCCCTATTTTTACTAAAATCAACTTAACCTACATAAGCTTATACAATTTAAACTTGAGCGGGCTTAATTTAATTTTAACCTCCCTTTTACTAACGACTATTTAATAATTTAGAATTTTACAGTTACTCCATTATTTTCCATTTATGAATCGCATGGGTCAATGACCAACATGCCTTGCGAATGGATTCACAGATACACGAGTCTCTCTGATTTAGAAAGCCCTGTTTTTTTTAAATTAAAAATACACCCCTAGCCAGATAAACACGGACCACCAGATACTGCTGTATCGTCTTTAATTAAATATTTTCCTTATTTCAATCTCAGAAAATAAAAGTGTCGCGGTAGGACAAATTTGGGGTACAACAGCATGCAAAGATTTATTTTGGTTGAAAAAGTTGTTGCAGGAGTTTGGTTTTGTTCAAGACAAATATGTGTTATTTATTGATAGTCAAACCGCTATTCATCTTGGTAAGAATCTGACTTTTTGTAATAGGTCTAATTACATTGATGTGAGATATTATTGGATATGTGATACTTTGGATGATAAGTTGTTGGAGTTAGTTAAGATTCATACATATGATAATGGTTCCGATATAATGACTAAAGCATTACTAAGAGGGAAGTTTGAAGCTTGTAGTGATATCGCCGGTTTGGCGATTTCTTCCACATAGTTGTGAGAGGGAAATTTGTTGGGCTTGTGTTCCATTCCTATGTGGAGAAAGACCCAAAATAAAAATAGCCCATTTGTTTCACTTATTTAACTGGAGAATATAAATTTAAGGTTAAGAGAGATAGAGAGAAAATAAGGATTCAAAAAGAGAGAAAAGAGGAGAGAAATTCATTCCCGTTTTTTCTGCACCTGTCTCACTAAATCGACGATCCCCAATTCATTAGCCATCGGATCAAGCTCAAATTTGGAGGGTAGATTCGAAACACCTATATCTAACTTTTGGACGTTGAGATTTTCAAAACAAGGTCCGAGTTTAGAGATATCGACTTTGCACTGAAGCTGCAGATTGGGGAAAATTTCTAGCTTTTTTATTCTTATTTGTAAGTTAGTTTGCTTTGTGATTTGCGGTTGTTATTACTATTTTGTGAATCACTTTTAAACTCTGTTATAACTTCAATTGATTATAGTGGAGCTATTTTCTTTAGTCTGGACAACTCGTGGTTTTTACTCTCATATTGAGGGGTTTTCCACTTTAAAAATATCAGTGTTCTTTTGTTTCTTTATTGTTTGATTGTCGTCTTATATTTGTTGTTAATCCTCAATGTTCCTACAAATTTAAAAAATATTATATTCATTACATATTTTTCTATTATTTTATCTTAATTTCTCATCAGTTTTCTCAGTAAAACACTATGAATTTGTCTATTTAGGATGATTTTGACTTAGCTTGGCCTTTTCCACAAATTTTTTGAATCTTTATTAAAAACCTACAAAATAAAAATACATTGGAAGTAAAAAAAACTAAAAGTAAACAAATTTAATACCAAATACATCATATAATGAACCGTCATCACAATTTCAAACTTCAACCTTTTCTTGTCCTAAAATAAAAATATACTTGAAAATTGAGATTTTTTGGAACCATGGGTATTTACCTACTTTAATGATTAATTTTAAGGTGACACTACTTATCGAAGTACTTTTATGTTCATACTCAAGTTTTACTTTCATTCTTATAGCTTTGGATGGATAAAAGGACTTTACTATTGCTCAAATCTATTCAACTTTTTATCTATTCTCACCAATTTTCTCAAATATATAATAGTCTCTAAATCAACATGCATAAATCATTTAACCTAAAACATTAGATTGTTGTGAATGAAGAAGAGGGTGATGATCTAAGAGATTGGTAGTTTTTATTTTGTTAGTTTATTGTGATATTGTATAAAAAGTTATAGTGGTAAAAGAAAATTACCAAGAAATGATAGATAAATTATTCGAAAAAGGATCGATCACTTTTAATCTATAAGTTTCTCGAAGTTATTTTAAATCTACCCTTGCCAAACATATGATCTACATACTCCCATCTCAGTTACAGTTAGATTATCCTAAATAAATTAATAATTGCTAAGTGGAAATTGAAACAACCCATGCATATACGAATCTTATAAATTATATTACTTAAATACTGTTGATAAATTTTTAGAAAATCAAATTTAAAAATAAAGAAATCCTTCTTTGTTTTTTTTTGCTAGAACCCCCAACTCACTATTCACAATTGGATCAGTCAAAAGTATCATTTTCGTAAAGTCATATTAGTTTAAAGAGAAAATGTTCTCCATAACTCAAGATAATTGGTTCGCCAATACATTTTCCATGAGATTATAAAGGGAGTCAACCAAAGATATTAGACAGAAATTCGCTAGAGATGTAGGTGAGAAATACCATTAACTACAATTATCAATTTATAATTTGGATATACAATTCCAATAGTACCTTCTTTGTTTTTGAATATTCACTTGCATTCAACCACTATCTGTCTCTCCAATAGTTTCACAAATTTTCAAGTATGGTTCTTCACCAGTGAATGCACCTCATTATCACTAACTTCAACCATTTTTTAATCTCTTTAATTTCAAATGCTTTGGTGAAGGTATTTTGTTCAAAGTCTTGCAACCCTTCATCAATATTTAAAGCATAACAAACAAGATTAACATAACCATATCTTTGAGGTGGAAGAATCTTTCTGAAAGTACATCCACGATATCGTATGGTATCGCTCATTTGTTTTGATTTTTTTGTCAATTTGATATAGATGTTTAAGTACTTTCATTTTTGTAATTTGTTTCTATAATTGTGTGCTTGTATTCTATATGCATTTCATTTGTAATCACTTTGGCTATTATTTTGTTGCATCACTAAGAACCCTCCTTAGTCATTTAATAAGAGTGTTTGATCCTTGATATTATTTCTTTTTTAGTCTAGATAATTGCTACTTTATCGTTTCATCAGGCGTAACTTGAATAACGAGTTAGAACTCTTAAATATGAATTTTAAGTCATTTGATTCAAATCAAGTGTAATACATGATTCGAATCAAAAGTTGTGTGAAAAATGGTAAGTGCCTCTAGAGCATTTGATTCGAGTGATAAAACAAACATGATTCAAATCACAATCTCATGTGATCCGAATCAATATAAAAATTAATTTGAATCAACTGATTTCATGAAGGCACATTTGGGCTCTGCTCAAATTGATTTGAATCACAGTTTTCACTTGATCTGAACCAAAGCTTTAAAATCCATTTTTCAACCTTGATTTAAATAGTTGAAACATATGGGATAAACTCATAGAGACAAAGAGTGATTTTTTCTTCTCTTCTTATTGTGTCTATACCCATCAACATGAATCTTTCTCTTCTTCTCTAGAATAATTTCTTGATTATGAATTCATATCAGATCCATTCACTTTTTTGTTACATCTTGTTCTTGTGCAATTTGTTTTTGTGTTGAGTGAGTTAGGGAGATGGAGTTGATTAATCTTGATGTGTTATTCATGATTAATCAAGATCTTGATAACAATCAAAGCCAAGACCCGTTTACCCAAAAATTTGAGAGAACCTTGTGTATGTGTGTTCTTCATTCACATTCATCTAAACCCTTGACTAACACCTTGTGTCTTTAGAGTGATTGGAAGATATTTGAGCATTGTTCATCATCTTCATCCTTAGTTTTTTTCCCATTGTTGAGGACCTTCATCTCTAAATATTAAGTGTTGAGTGGGACTAGTGGTACATTAAGGTATCTAATGTTTTTGTGTAAAGTTTGTTGTTTGTTACAGGTTAAGATATCATTTCTTGAACGCAGTTTCACATTTGTTGTTATTCATCAAGTAGAGGGTTTTATTATACTCAGAGGAAGACTTTGGTGAGATCAAGAATCAATTGTCTATAAGGCGGAGATGTAATTTGTCCATCTTTGGTGGAGTTAGAGAAAGATTGCTCGCAAACAAAGTTGGGAGTTGTCCAATCAACGCTTAGCTAATGACAATCACTCAGACAAGATAACGGTGGGATCATGTGGATTGCCATGTACAAATTCTTAGAGAAGGATTATTATAGATAGCAAGGTTATTGGATCAAGATCTTTTAGAGATCTTGTTTTTGTTAGCAGCTGAGTTTCTGCATCAACAATTGGAATTATCATTTAATAGTTTATTGAAATAAAAATGCTTGTAATCAAACTTATTAAAATAGTGGAAGATCGTGATTATTTTCCAATGGTTTTCAACACCATTGAAGAGTGGAGTAGACAAAGCAAGCACGAACACCGAACAACTATATATCTTTGTGTATATTTTCTTCTTCCCTTATCCTCTTTTAGTTTTCTAGTATTCATTATTTTGCTATTGCATTAGTGCATTATTTCATTAATTGTATGTCATATAAGTTAGAATTTGCTTATAAAGATTTAATATATAAGTTTAGATCTATGGTGTATCAATATTATTGAAGTATCATGAATCTAATTATGTCTTGATAGAATATATATGCTAAGAATTTTGAAATAGCTTTATTTAAAGCAGCTTTGGTTATCTTGTGATAGACTTGCATTAGAAGCAATCAAGTGCTTAGTGAATATAATGTATCTTTTCATTTGGTTTAATTCATTGAGATGCTTCCAAGATCTCTTGTTTTTGTGTTTTACTCCGCGCTTCTTAAAATCTCTTATTTTTATATGTGACCAAAAATGTTTTGTCTTAAAGGGAAAAGAGTTTATTCAACCCCCCTCCCCCTATATAAACCTATTTGTGTATATATTCTCATCCAATACTCCCTCCCCATCCTAGCGTGTGCCAATTGATATTTTAAATCCACTATAAGTTACTGTTCTCTAAAATTAGAAGTAGGATCGTAAACATCTTCCTCATCTATAGTCTTAATAGTAAGAACCTTCACTCTAAACAGAGCATTCTCCACCAAATATATTGAGCCATTAACTTTCAAGGTTTTTCACGATATCCATATACAAGTCTTATCAAAAGAAACAATCATGCTCATAATGACTTTGATTTCTAAGTTTCATATCCCACTACTTGTATCCCTTTAACCTTAAGATAACTAATGATGAGACATTTCACAAATGTAGCATTAATCATGTCTTATTTGATATGCGCAAATTATGATAGTATTCTGATTTTCCACTTGAAATATTTATAAGTGTCTTGAAGTCTATTCAAGTGGATAAATATTTATCGATCAAATAAGATATAGTAGTAACAATTTCATCTCAAAAACTTCTAGGTAACTCAACTCCCATAAACATGCACCATACATGCTTTAAAATGATCATATTTAGATGATCAACTCGGCCATTTTGTTGCAGAGTTCCAACGTTTTGATTTTATGTCTCTTTATATCTCTTTTCCTATAAAAATAATAAAAATTCTTTAAACTAATTATAGACCATTGTTAGTTCTTAAAAATTTTAGTTTAGTTCCCATATGTTTTTCTACAAGAGTATGAATTTTTTAAACTTTTCAAAGGTGTCATTTTTATATTTCAAAATGTAAATTTATACTCTTTTATCGGAATCATTAATCATACTGAGAGTATATATAGTGTTGTGAACGGTACATGTACAGTGATAAAGTTAGTTAATAAACATTCCAATATTAAAAATAATTTAGTAGTAAAATAAAGTTGATTAATAAAAAATAAAATGTTGACAAATGAAATGATAAAGTTGATTAATAAATACTCAAATATTTAAGATAACTTAGTAGTAAAATAAAGTTGAATAATAAAAAAAATTAAATGTTAATTAATGAAATGATAAAGTTGATTAATAAATATTTAAATATTAAAAATAATTTTTAATAGTAAAACAAAGTTCGTTAATGAAAAGTAAAACATTCTTAACGAAGATATGAAATTGGTTAATAAATATTTATATATTAAAATTAATTTTTAATAATAAAATAAAATTAATTAATGAAATATAAAATATTGATTAATAAAATTATAAAATTGATTAATTACAATTTTATATCAGTATTTCTTAATTTTAAAATAATAAAAAATTAAAAAAAAGTATTGGTAAATAATAAAATAGGATGTATTGTACAAATTGAGTGTCAGTATTATTTGTGATAAATAAGTATAGTGAGTAACATTGTATTGCAAGATGACCAATTATTATGAGGCAACGCCTTATAAAAACAAAACATGCGAGTTGTTCACCCAAACAGGTGTTGACGAATGGTTTGCCTCTATTGGAAAGTGATGCACATGCAAAACAAATTTTCAACCGTTCAATTTTGCAGCTAATAAAGCACAAAAACATAGGCATGTCATGGGTCCCTTAACCCATACATTAATCTCAAACGTGTCTGTCAATAAGGGCAAGTTCAATGGGCAAGAGGTTTATGATGCACACTACCTAGTATAAGTGGAGTAAATATCTATTTCAAAATTTGTCAATATTCATTCACTCTAAAGAGTACATTAGAAATTTTATATAAAAAAAAAGTGTACATTAGAAAAAAATAAATACAATTTTAATATTACTAAAAAATAAGGATTTTTCAATCATTTACGAGTAAATAATATAAAATAATAAAATATCAACGAATAATAAAATGAAAGTGATTGAAATATCAATTATCAATATTTTTTTTAACACAACAAAATTAATTTTTATCATTATGAATCGAAAGTTCAATGTAAAGAAGAATAACTGGAATAATATTATATCTAGTTCAAGAATTAGCCCCCTTCGCTAACAAGTGGACAATTAAATTCGCTTGACGTTTAACAAACTCAACTTCAAAATTGGGAAAATTACTTAATAACAATTTTGTGATTCTCATAATAGTATAAAACTCAGAATTATCGTCGATTGCTGTCTGTAAGGCTTGCACTACTCTAAGAGAATCGCTTTCGAAAATAACCTGACCAAGATTCAAGGAAATAACACTCTGGATAGCTTCCTTAAGTGTTAAAGCTTTTGCTTCCATAACAGAGACGTTTCATGGATCCCAAGCTACTCTCGCTATGATAAAGTTGTCAGCTTCATCTCGGATGCACCAACCTCTATTCAACGTACCTCTCTTACTACTAAAGTCAACGTCCAAGTTGCATTTAAGCCATCCACTTGGAGACAAATTCCATGCAAGCACTTGATGTTGACCGTTGTTATTACTGTTAATTTGTTGTGCCGAAAACCACTCCTACCACTTATGATACGTAAGCCAACCAATTTTAGAACCCTCTTCTCGCTCACTATTCCAAATGAAATCATTCATACTTTTCCACACACTCTCTATCGTAAAGGCCACTCTATCTGCCGTATTCCCATCTTCTTTACTGGAAATATCTGAAATAAGCGACTTTACATCATGAAATGAATTAATTATATGATCAATAATATTATGCAAACCTGCAGCTTCCCAGCAACGATAAGTATTTGGACAACCAAAAAATATATGACAATCATCCTCACTAAAGTCTTCATAAAATGGACATCCTCACCAAAAAATTATCAATACTTTTAAATCTACAATATTAACAATTAAATTATTGATTGAAGATGTAATTGATAGACGAAGAAGAAGAAAACACTTTAATAAACAATGAAATTACAAAAATAATATTAAATAAAAAACCTAATTTCTGTAGAAGTCATTTATTTAAATTTAAAAAAATGCAAATTAATAATTTCAAATAAATAATTGACTAAAAATCTACTTGCCATTTTTTTTAATAGATTACTAATTTTATAATTTTACTATTAAAAAATCAGTTATTTATATATGATTTTACAGATAGTAGTGATAATAATAACAAAAAATTCATGAAAAAGATTAATTTATTGATATAATTAGAAATTTTAATTAATTTATCCAATAGTGATAATAATAATAATAATAATAATAATAATAAATTATGAAAAAGATTTATTTATTGATATATAACTAAGAGTGCTGCAAATTAAATAATAATTTCATTTTATTATGGTTCAATGTGACGAATATTTTAAAGAGATCATTTTCATTCGCAGTTTAAATATGTTGAATTTTGAATCCAATTCGCTAACTCGCCTTCAAAAACAACTATGTTGAATTTTGATTTCAATTTAAAAGGGGTAGAAGCACTTTTAGAATGCAGAATTGATTCTGCAATGATTTAAACATGTTTGGTTCTGTTAAAGTAAAATTGGATTTGTCTCCATAACTGACTTTACTTGATTTTACATTGAAATTTATTGTTCTACACACTTTTACATAAATGTATCCAAACATAAATCAATTCTACTAAACTCAATTATATTAAAATCAATTATACCAAACTCAATTCTGTCCACCGTCAATCCAAACACACGCTAAAAGAGAACTTCTAGGCTACAGTGATTTTTTACCATAATTTTTTATTTTGTACCTCTAAATCAAACATAATATACATCAATGCATGTGAGAGTAGGGATGTCAATTTGCCCCATTAGTGGAGATCTCCGTGGAGATTTCCTGTTTGAGGCCCCAAAGACGGAGAATTTTTTCTCAACGGGGATGGGGAACAATGTCTCCTCGAAGACATTTCGGAGACGGGGGTGGCGTGAATATCCTTCGTTCCGTGGAGTCCCCATCTCGCCTAGAATACCATAATAAACATAATTTATATCATTTTAAATTTTTATGTAGGTTTATTTGTCATTTCATATAATTTATCTTATAAACAAACTTAAAATATAAATGTATTGTTAGTAAAAGAGTGAGATATAAATGATTATTTTAAACTTTTTAAGTTTGGAATTTTGGTGGTTATGACACTCAATATTATAGATAAAATATTTTTAAAACAATATATTTATCATAAAAGAATAATTTCTAAATTTTATTGTGGTTAATTTTTAAAATTTTTACTATTAATTTGGTTTAAAATAATAAATAAAGAAAATCATGTTTATGGATCTCCGTATGAACTTTGGGGATTCGCGAGGATGGGGATGGAGGACAAAATCCTCCCGTGAAAGGGACCCGAGACACAGACTTGAAAAAGATTCGAGAGTGCGGATTGAGATGAGAATGTATCCCCCGTCTCCATCCCGCCCCATTGACATCCCTATGTGAGAGGTACATATGAAACTTCGAATCTTTGGTTTGACAATTTGAATGGAAATATTTGATATATGAACGATAGGGGTGGAAATAAGTCAGGCTAATAACAGAGACCTACAGCCTAGCCTACATAGGCCCAGGTTAGTCCTAGACTTTTTTATAAGTCTATTTAATTAAAAAAACTAAATCTCAGGTCATGAAAAAAGTCTTTTAGACCTAGCAGGACGACCTATATAAATAAATATGAATAATGTTTTTATTATCATTATGTTATGTTTTGTACTTTGAATCAAAATACATAAATAAAACTTGATTATCTTGGGGAACTTATGAAAATAAGATGAAAACACTTTATGAACAATGTTATAAGTTGTTTTCACAAGTCATCTTAAATAAATAATCTCACAAAACGTATGTTAATTGGTAAGTTAAAATAAATCAATGCAAACAAACTTTTAGTCTCATTTTTTTTTAGTTTGTTAGTCTATTAAAACATTATTTAAATTACTTATTTACATATATATAAAATAATAGACTTTTATGTAGGCTAACAAGTTAACCAGACCTTAGAAAAGGTCAGACTCAAGCCTAAAAATAAGTCTATACCAGATTACATGCTAGATTTAGACTTCAATTTTTTTTTTACAGGCCATGTTTAGACTTGACAAAATCTAATTTAGTCAAGCCTATTTTCATCCCTAATAAACGGTTTGGATGAAAGTGTTTCATATATGATTAAATTAGGTGTGAATGACTACATTAATTTTGTTTAAAATTAAAGAACCCACTCAATTTTTTTTGAAAAAGTTAATGATACAAAATATAATCAAAAATCAAAAAAAAAATTAATATAATTATTATTTTATTAACTTTTTCAATTAAATAAAATTAGAAATAAATTGTTATACATTATTGTATTTTTTTTTTTACACGGTCAATATATCACAATCATTTATAAATATTATTTTATAAATAATTAAAATAAAAATTAAACTTCAATAAAATCTAACGACCACAATACATACCTATGAATTTTAAAAGAGTGATCACATAAAATTTCTGTACACAACTCTCCAAAATTTAACTTTAAGATGACATTTAAATATAGTATTAGAACTGGATTAAAGATTTAGATCCCAAAATCATATTGAAATTGAGGCCACCCGTCACAAAATTTTGTCTTGAATTAAGATAGAATTAATACATCGTTTTACCATGAGATCATCATACATACCCCTCACTAATCTGAATATTTATTTGTGTCTAAAGTATATTCACGAGTGTCCACCAAATATTTTTCTCATTGATTACTTCCTTATATGTCATAATCATTAGTTTTTGAGAAACCATATGTCACATTCTAAAACTTTTGTAATTTGGTGTACCAATAATGCCGCCATATATTCACCGCTACATCATGAATAAAAATAAGTCACGCCTACCTTATTTGTCTCAATACACCTTCCTCCATTCCTCTTCTCTCTTCTCTATATCACTCTCTTTTTCACTTTCTCTCTATACTTCAAATTCATAAACATGTTACTAAGAACCTATAGTGCACCAATTCACACTTCTTTCCTTCTTTCTCATTCAATGGAATCTTCACCTGAACAAGATCTCAATCACCACCACCTTCCTCCTAAAACACTTGCAACCCCTTCCAAAACTAAGAACAAGAGCTTTTCATCACGTAGTAACCTTGTTAAGAATCCTCATCAGAATATAGTGGAACATGAAAAAACAACACCTTCAATTAGAGAAGAAGTGCTTTTTTCAAGCTATAGTTTAAATAAACAAGTTTTGGATCATGAAGAGGGTGGTAAGAAAGTTGTAAAGTTGCAAACTTTAGTAATGGGTGGTGGTGGAATGGGATGTGATGATGGTGGAAGAATTTGTGGTGGTGGAAATGGAAATGGAAATGGGTGGGAGAATAATTATGGTAGAGATGAAACTCATGCTTATTATCAGAACATGATTCAAGCAAATCCAAATAATTACCTTTTACTTGGAAATTATGCCAAGTTTTTGAAAGAGGTAATTAATTTTGGTTTATTAAGTCAGAATGAGCTTCTACTTAAACATAATTATATTATTAATCCTTACAATCACACGGTCGATACATCAGTAACAAAGGATCGAGATCAAGATTCTAGACTATCTGATTTCGATTCAACTGTGTCACTGATGTGTTGACTATAGACAATCTATTAGATCAAATATCAATTTACCATATATAAATAAATGGAAAGAAAAAAATAGTGAAATTTGATTAAAGAATATGGTTGTGACATGATATAGGTTTGTGGAGATTATGGTAAAGCAGAGGAGTATGTTGAAAGAGCCATTCTGGCTAACCCTAGTTATGGTGATGCCTTATCCCTATATGCAAATATAATATGGAAAACTGAGAAGAATGTTGATCGAGCTGAAGCATATTTTGATCAAGCTGTTAAAAGTGATCCAAATGATTGGTAAGATATATCTATTTAAAAACTCATTTTTTCTAAATTTTGGTGTCCAAAAAATATTCAAAAACCAATTTGCTTTATTTCCAAAATATCTGGGTGTGTCCTGACAGTGAATGTGTAGGTTAATATTATTATTGTTATTATGACATCAGCTATGTCTTGGCTTCATATGCAAAATTTCTATGGGATGCTGATGAAGAAGATGAAGATGAAGATAATGACTGTCAACATAAGAACCATACATATTCACATGAAATCACTGCAGCCTCTAAAATCTAACCTCTGTATAGTTGTAAATAGCTTATGTTATGCCATGAATAAGAGAATGTGTTAGTAACCAAGGTAGGGAGAATTCTATTGTTGCATCTTTTCATAGTATATGAAATTTTGGTCGAAATTAATGAATACTCTATAAGTCTCTTTGTAGTTCTAGAATTCAATAATGTGACTTTTGTTATAATAATAAGAAATTATTATTATTACTATTTAAAATATATTGTGAATAGTAAATGACTTCTGTGAAGATTTTTAAACATTGTATAGTTCTGTGAAGATTTTTAAACATTGTATAGTTATATGTATTATTACATGTAGTGAAAATATTGTATAGTTATATGTATTATTACATGTAGTGAATAGTTGTAATTCATATAGTATAAATAGCATATATTGGATTCATGTAACAATATAACAATTCTCTCAGACAAATAAATTATTTCAACACTCTCTTCTATATCTCTATTTTCATACTTTGGTTCAAATATTTTGGTTTTTCTCAACATGTTATCAGCATGATCGTTTCTATCGGAAGTTTTTACTATACTAGGTATATATTTTATACTTATTACTTTAATCTTACTATTACTCTTATTATTATTATTTGCCCCGGTTATAGAAAATTGGCAATCAGTCAAGTGATTTATAACTAGAATGACTATTACTGTTGTTATTATTATTTGTCCCGTGTTGTACTCCAAAATTTTCTCTCCTATTTTTGAAGACAATTGGTTCAAGACACCTCCTCATGCTCCCAGGATTCTCAATTGCTCAAGAATACTCAAAGAATGATCAGACAAATCATCTTCCTAAGTAGTTGACCTACAACTAGGGTTTTTCTTTAAAGAAAATTGAGCTTCTAATGTCTCAAGTAAATTTCATGGTTTCTCATATGCTTTAAAGAATCCTCATGTCAAGTTTCAATCCTTACATCACCAGTTTGCTCAGTCAATTGCTCAGATGATTGGAAATCAACTATATTGGATAAAAAGTCAATTGTGGTCAACATACAGTCAAACTTCAAGATTTTTGGTCAACATCAAGATTTTGAGGTCACATTCGTCATTTGATCAAGAGTTGATCATGATTCATCGAGAAAACTCAAGATCCATCAAAAGTCAAAAGTTATTAAATTAGGATTTTCTTTAGGAGAAGTCAATTGAACTTTGACCTGGCATAATTTTCACATGTTTCATCAAGAATTCCTCATCCAAATCCAATTTTGTAGGAAATTCAATTCTCTACAACTATGTCTCTCTAAGCTCAAGGCCAAAAATGTTTCATTTGAGAGATATGGATCAAAACATTACAAGTCATTTTAAAAGTTAACAAAAAGACATTTTTTGTCACGGCAATTTACATCAAATTAAAGACTTCAAATGGAAAAATGACCAACCTGAAAGTTGTAGGAGGCATCTTGAGGTTTCCAAAAAGTCCAAGATCACTTTTATATGACAAAAATTGTGAAAGTTATGATTGGCACAAGTTCGACAATTTTTTAGAAATGCATGAAATCTCAATCGAGCAATTTTGAATTTTTGGACTAATGGGCCTAACTTTTGAAGATCAAACATGTTTATGACATGATAGAAGACTTCTAAGTCCACTGGTACATGGTCATATTTTTTGTCCTATTTATTTAAATTTTTATTTAATTTTTGTAAAAGAATTAAATTAAAAATAACAAATAGTTGGGTTAATGTTGGACTATGATCATTTGGACATCTTCTAGAAAGCCCAAGACCTCATAAAAGCTTTCCAAAACCGTGAGAGACATGTTTGAGACAAGGATCTTCAAAAATGGCAAGTTAGAAAACATGTTTCATTGATTTTTGGTAACACCATGATCACTTGATTCTTTCCTTCATTGGTGACTTAAATCTCCTCCTCTATAAATACTCAAGCCCTCACACTATAATGACACGGAAAAAAATTTGCCTCAAGAAAAGTCTCAAAAATCACAAATTTTCAAAGAAAGTCCACCATTGAATCTCAAGTTCCAGTTTGATTCAGTCCAAACCACCACCTCAAATCACTTCCAGAAAATCTCCAAGGTAAGAATAGGTAACTTTCCATGTCTATTTCTATCTAAAACTTGCATACATGCCATGTCTGATTTGCATTATTTTTTATTATTCATATTACAAATTATACACATTGTTAATTGATTCTAACAATTCAGATCGCTTAGCACGATTGTTTAGAACATGTTTGAAGCCTTACATGGAAGTTTTAACATGAGGAATACGAGATGCCATTGTTAGGGCATAAAATTCTATTTGTTTCATGGCACAGCGGTAGTGTTCTTGCTTGGAAAAGGAGAGAGCGTGGCTTCGAGCCTGGACGTTGATAAGTGCAAATTGTAGCTATTTTTTGTATATACTTTTTGTTGCACTTATTGAATTTTTGTTGTTAAATCGTTGAATAAACCTGACTTTTGTGTAAATACGTTTTGTTTGTATTTGATTGTGTTTTTGTTTACATAGTGTATTGTTTGATGTTTTTCCATTCATTTTATAGGTATTGATGCGTAATTGGAGCACGAGCAATAAAGTGTCAAAGACACGGCTCCAAATGCGCGATTTTGAGCAACTCGTCAATAATAAGGCTCAAAATCAAAGAATAAGAAATTATCAATTTGGTTAATATTTAGGCATTGTTAGATAGATATTTGAATAAGCTTTCCAATGCTTCGAACGGGCATAAATCGGAGTTACGGTTCTCAAGTTATGGAGAAAACAAAAAGCTGATTTTTTTCTCATGATAGTAGAGTGCGCTTAGCGGGATTGTGTCGCTTAGCCGGTCCCCTGGATAGAACTGTGTTAAAAGGGCCAAAATGATTTTTTTTTAGGTTATATTTTGGGGTATTTGTTCTCAACTCATCAAACCTTCATTTTTGGTAGTTTAACTTAGAAAACAACATTAGGGCCTTGCTTATGGATGATTGGAGGTGGATTTCTCTTCGACCGATGCTGACAAATTGAAAGATTTGTGGTTTATCTCTTCTCCCCTCTTTGTATTTCTCTTTTGTTGGGTATTGTTTGTATATTTACTTTAAAAATATGTATATTTGTTGATCATGGTGTTGTATAAAGCTTGCTTTACAAATCAATCTTGATGTCTTCTTTGATCTTTTTGCTTTATGTTTGGATTTGGGTATTTATAGACATATACCTCACAAATCTTAATTAGGGATAGATATTTATTAATTTCTAGATTCTAGACATAGATTTAGAGCTAATATTTACTTTGAATGCTAAATCTTAATGCCTCCGTGTTGTTGTAGCGTGCAAGACATTACCGATAGAGTAATACAGTTGGTCTCGCGACTTGGCGTTAGACATAACCTTCATTGTGGATACATCTCGTGGTGTCCGTGATGATTTTAACGAGTACAATAGATTGAGTGCAACTGATCGATAGATTTAAGTTTGTGACGAGTAGTGTACATTCATATCGGATAATTAGTCTATCCTTTATAGTTTTTGTTTACATAGTCTAGATATTCATTACTCTCAAAACCAGGAGGTTGTGAGATGTATACCTCTTCATTTATGACACCGTTTAGAAAAACACTATTTACATCCATTTGATAAAGCTTAAAATTCTTAGCACACGCGTAAGCGAGCAAGAGACGTATAGCCTCAAGGCAAGCAACTGGAGCACAAGTCTCCTCATAATCAATGTCTTCCTCTTGGTTATACCCTTGTGCCAGTAAACGTGCTTTATAGTGGGTTATCACTCCTTTTTCATCAAGTTTATTTCTAAAAACCCTCTTAGTGCCTATGATATGATGGTCTCGCAGACGAGGGACAAGTTTCAAAATGTCATTTCCTTTAAATTGATTAAGCTCTTCTTGCATGGCCGTTAGCAAAAATTCATCAATCAAGGCCTCTTTGGCATTTTTAGGCTCTACTTGTGAAACAAAAGCGAAGTGATAACATAAATTACTTATCTTAGAGAGAGTCAACACTCCTTTTGAAATATCTCCCAATATATTGTCAATAGGATGGTATTTTGAGGATTTCCAAGCTGGTGGAAGATCGTTTACTTCCGTTGGCTCTTCTTCCTCATCTTTTGCATGGCTTGTATCTTCTTCCTCCTCATCGTCAATTGTTTTGGACTGATCAATTTCCTCAACAGTTTCCTTGAGTATGTCTTCTGTATATACACTTGCACTATCAAGAGAAATACATTTTCCGACATTTTTCGGATAAGATTCATCAAAAGAAACATGGACTGAATCCTCAACAGTAAGTAAATGCTTATTATATACTCTATATGATTTACTTGATTGTAAGTAACCGAGAAAGATACCTTCATCTGCTTTTGCATCGAATTTCCCAAGATTTTCTTTACCATTATTTAAAACAAAACATTTACAACCGAATACGTGAAGGTGTGACAACTTTGGCTTTCTTCCTTTTAAAAGTTCATAAGGTGTTTTATCCAAAATAGGACAGATTAATATTTTGCTTAAAACATAACAAGTTGTGTTAATTGCATCAGCCCAAAAGTATTTGGGTAATCTACCCTCATTGAGCATTTTTCTTGCCAACTCCTCTAAAACGCGATTTTTGCGCTCCACAACTCCATTCTGATGTGGAGTTCGAGATGCTGAAAAATTATGCTCAATGTGATACGGTGGGAGAACTGACTTGAGGTTTGCGTTCGTATTCGCACTTGTGCGGTTAGCAAGAGTCGCCACCGACTTTTTATTTTATCCTAAAGGAAAGGTTAAAAAGCACAGCAAAAAACCTTTTGAGATATTTCGCGGGTTCGGGGGGTAGATTATGAAAAGGGAAGGTATTAGCACCCTTTTCATCCATGGTTATCCATGGGCTCTTAGTTACTTGGTTTTTTAGATCACTTGCCTTGTTTTTCGATTGCTTTGAAAATGGTGTGTGTGTGGGTGCTTTTTGAAAATGTTTTGGAAAAAGATGCCTTGTCTTAGGCAACTAATGTATTTGACTCGTGTTTGAGTGTTTTACAAAAGTGTGAATCTTTTCGAAAAGATGTTTTCAAATGTTTTTGAGAGTTTGTTTGAAAGTGTTGTGGATTGTGGTTTTTGAAAAGAAGGCAAGTGTTTTGCAAGTTTGATCTCAAGTAACTAAGAGTTATGTCTACCCTATTGTACTCAAAGGTTTTTTGTCATGTTTTAACCCCGTTTAACAATTTTGTTCCACCATTGAAATTGATGGGCAATCTTGCGTTTAGGAAGTTTATTCGGGACGGGCACGGGTCATCGCATAGACCATGAATGCAATGATGCCAAGTGCCTTTGGCAATTTGTTTTGAAGGGACTATGATCATTTCGTTTAGGCAACTTTCGAAAGCGTCATCGAGGGGCTTATGATCATTTGATTTTGTTTTGCCAAAGACATTCGACGTGCAAGCATGGCCCATTTTGGAAGGCAACATGTGGGATTACCCTAGGGGGTGCAAGTGTGATTGTGTATTGATTACATACATTTGTCTTGTATTAGGTTATCTAGCGTTTGATTTTATGTACATACAAACCCTAGGTCTAACCATGGTATAATTGAAAAGCTGTAAATTGCGGAATGTAAATCTACGCTATTACAAAATAATGTCCGGGAGTGGGGGTATAAATGTACAAGGGGATGAGACTTATAGTACCCAATAATTTACAACCAAATCGAATGTGCGATCAAAAATGAATATCAAATATACAAATATAAGATAAAGTGTGTATAGGGCAATATATTGTGTAAGTGCAAATGTATATGTATTGTGTAAATGTAAATATGTACAAGTGCGAAATGTGAAATTGAGCGTATTAGGGTTTTGACCTAGATAATGTTTTTTAGATGAATCTTGATTTTTTGTATGTTTATGTACAAATGAAAAGAAGGGTTTTGATTAAGTGTTTAAGTTTTAATTACAAGAGTATTTTAGTCAAAATGTTTGTGAATTTAAATATTAGAGAAAAATGTATTTAAATGGTTATGTATGAAAAAAGAATGTTAATTAAAAAAAGTTTATGTATAAAAATGTATAATATGGTACAAATGTGTTTTAATTAAAAGGGTATTTTCAATATAATTATGTATATATATAAAAAAGAAAAGATAATATATACAAATATGTATTTCAATATGTATTAAGAATGTTTTTAAGTTAAAAAAGAAAGTATATATAATAAAAAGGTTTTAATTAAAATGTAAAATAATATATTTTGTATTAAAATGATTCTTGTAAAAAAAATGAAATGTTTAGATAACATATATAAAAAGTTAGTGTTTAATGATTTTTGTGATAAAATAAATAAGATGAGCTTTTATAATATATAAAGAATAGAATTAAAATATGTTAGCAAATTTGGTGAAATAAGAAAAGGGGGTTTAATGGGCTTAGGAAGCGAGGCCGGGTCAAGCCCATATTGATCCAAAAAGCAAAAATTAGGGTTTGGCGCTGTTTGTTCAATTGGGAGTGGAATTTAGGGTTCGTGTGGAAACGGCGCTACGTTCGTCTTCTTCGATTAGCAATTCCCTGAGCATTTTCTCCGGCCACCAACGCAATCCTGTACTCTCCTCCCTCCACGGCGAGAACTCCACACCCTTTGAAACAAGGTTGGTTTTTGTTTTTATGCTTCTTCTTCTACTGATTTCGCATGTTTTAGATTCGTTGTAAACTGAGTTTTTAATCGTTTATGAGGTGAAGGAAAGGAAGGAGAAGGATACTGCTTACTACCTGATCTTGGCGGAGGAGGAGAGAAGAGTGGAGGCGTTGAGGAGGCCGGAGCGGCGTGAGGAACTTTGAGCTTGCTTTGCTTCGGGTATTTTCGTTCCTTTACCTTCTTGCTTAGGTTTTTGATGATGAGATTCACTGAGAAACCCTAATGTGCACTTCTTTACCTCTTCTTCTTTATGTCCCTTTGCCTATGATTTGCCTGTTTGGTTGCCTATGGTGAAGTCCCCCTTCTGAGGCTTGGTGTTTGAATGTTCAGTGTCACAGGGTTGTAGGCTTGGGTTATGTTTCGTGACTGATGCTTGGCTTTAGACTGGTTTTGCAAGGTTTTTGACAGGGAGTTTTGGGTTATGAAGATTATTGTTGTTTGGTTATGGCAGTAGTGGTTTGATGCTTGAGTTTGGATATCAGGTTTTTGTGTTTGGCATAAAGGTTGAGTTTCTGAGTTTGGATATCAGTTTTTTTTGTGGGTTTATGTGTTTTTGTTGTGACAGTAGTGGTTTTTGTTTGGTTCTGGTGAGGCAGGATATTGGTGTTCTTTGACTTAGGCAGGTTGTGATGCTTTTTTTGAAGGTTTAGGCTAATGCTGGACTGGTTTTAGTATCTCTCTTTTCTCCTCTCTCACCTGCTATGTTGCTCTTCTGAACTGATATCCTGAACTGTGTTGTATATTTGTCCTTTATCTTGTGAACTGCTCTCTTGCCCTTCTGAACTGAGCTGAACCCTTTCTATTCTGAAATTCTATCTTTTGCTGAACTGCTATGTTTCTTTTTTTGTATCTCCCTCTTGTCTTGCTTTACTTCTGCAGTCTGCTGTGTACTATGCCTAGGTTGAACTGTTTCATTGGCTTTTTGATTTTGTGTATCTTTTCTGCTGTCTATTCTTACTGTCTGCTGTGCTGAAATTGTGGACTTGTAGACTTGTATATCTTTTTCTGCTGTCTATTCTTACTGTCTGCTGTGCTGAAATTGCTATATCTCTGCTATGCTGCTTTATCTCCTTTCCTTCTCTCTCTTAAAGTACAGTTCAAGAATTTTATATGTTTTTTATCTGTACTGTTCTGAAGGGGCCCTAAGGGAAATGATGAGTTTATCACTTGCATAATACACTACTGCATCTCCTTTTGACAGTTTGTGTAGATTTTCTGCTTTTTGATATCTTGGCAAAAGTCTTTCCATGACAGCTTTGAGTACTTTCCTGATTTTCTTTGAGTGGGCTTTGTTTTGGATGGAGAGTTTGGATTGAACTTTTTCAGTTTGGATTGGATTTTGAATCTATGCAGCTTGCAAATTTTTTAGAAACTATGCATTTGACATTTGCATTTCATGAAAATAAAGTAATCTTCCCTCTCTGTGAACCGGGAGAAATCCCGTGATTTGCAGAGAGGGCAACTGATCCCAGTCAGTGGCCCCTAATGATGAGCAATTTTTTTAACTGTCTTTTAATTAAATGTTTTCTGACTTTCTTATTTCTTTTTGCAGATGAAAGATGGAATGCCGGAGCGGAGTGAAGAACGAAGAGTATTTAGAAAATAGGATAGTTTTTCATTCTATTGTAATATTTAAATTAAATGTAAATTATTGTTTGTAACAACAATTTGTAAATAATTTAAATATCAATAAAAATTCAAATTATCCAATTAATTCTAATTTCCTTATTGTTTATTTATTTATTTAAAATTCTTAGAATTAACAATTGAAAAATAAATTCAATCATTTAATTTCAGAATAATAAATAACTTAAATAAAACAACATTGACCAATTAAGTCCGTCTTATTCAACATCCAGAGCAAAGCAGCAATTAACTTAAATGGACTGATCAAATGCAAAAGTACTGTGAATTCAACACTGCATATATCTTTGGACTGGTGAATTCAAACCAGTTGCTTCCTCTTACTGATTTGTCATAAACACTGATTCTTTGCAAGTACGGTAAATCCAACTGCAACCCTTCTTTGACTGGCCCAAACAAAATGAATTTATGCCACTGTCTCTTTTGCTGATCAAACCAAGATAACGCGAATTTTAACTCGACTCTTGAAATAAACCGCAAAGTGCTATAGAATTTAAATTTCTCTGAGAATATGCCTATGAAACCCTAATTCCCGATTAAATGCCAAATCACGCTCGCTTGATCAAAATTGAACCAAAAATCAATCAAACCCTAAGCCCACTGTATGAAACAATTCAAAGCTCTGAAAATCAGTAAAACCCTAATTTTGCTTGACTGTCAAGAAAAGTCCGTTTGTCCGATTCTTGAGCCAGTTTGAGAAGTCAGGAAATGTCTGAAGCTGAGATTTCTTGGGGAAAAGTGCGAGGGCAAATTTTGGGGTACAACAGTTGCCCCTGTTCAATCTTCTTTGACCTGAAGAGTTAGATTGGCAAGTTTGCCTTTCGCGACTTGAAGGTAAAAGGAGATTGGACACTAATGTGCCCAGAAAATTTGCGCTCGTCGATGCGACGGTGGAGGTGAATGGGCTTAAAGATGCCATTTGGTGATGGGCTTAAAGATGCCATCTGGTGCGAGAGAACTTTGTCGGGGGATGGGCTTATAGATGCCATTTGGTGATGGGCTTAAAGATGCCACCTGGTGCGGGAGAATTTGTCGGGGGATGGGCTTATAGATGCCATCTGAGAATGGGCTTACAGATGCCATTCAGCGACTGCTGGTAGGAGGATGGGCTTATAGATGCCATAGGGTGATGTTGAACGGCAGGTCAATGGTGAGTGGACGAGTATCAGAAGGGCATCCCTGTTTTGGAATATCTCTGAATTGGGGTCTGAACAAGCAACAGATTGACGTCCGTGTCTGGAGGATCTGTAAACTATTTTCAGGAGTTGGGACTGAACAAGCAATGGAGCAGCATCCGTTGTTGGGAAGCGTCCATAACCTATTTTCAAAAATTGAGAAGAGTCTGAATCAGTCGGTAGATCGACCTCCGTTGTAGGGAAGAATCCGTAAACTGTCTTCAAAAGTTTGAGAAGAGTCTGAACAAATCGGTAGATTGACATCCGTTGTAGGGAAGAATCCGTAAACTTGTTTCAGAAGTTGAGAAAAGTCTGAACAAATCGGTAGATTGACATCCGTTGTAGGGAAGAATCCGTAAACTTGTTTCAGAAGTTGAGAAAAGTCTGAACAAATCGGTAGATTGACATCCGTTGTAGGGAAGAATCCGTAAACTTGTTTCAGAAGTTGAGAAGTTGAAGAGGAACCGGTGTAAGGTTTCTGCTGATGCGTCTGAATGAACCTGGAATAAGTATCAAAACGTTGCCGTGTCCGGGTCACATCTGAACTATTTTTGGATGAATCTCAGGAGATGATCTGTGTCTGTCGACTGATCTTACCTGAAAAGGCAAAGGGTTAGTTGTATGCAATGTTATGATGCATGATGCAATGTATGTGACAACAATATTTATGAATGTGATGGATGCGCATGTAAGCTGATGAGCTAATCCTGCCGAGGATACATGAATCCGAGATGGCTGGAGATAAAAGCATCTTGACTGCTTCCGGGGAAAATAAATCCTTGGCTGTTGCTGGGGAAGAGAATTCCTGATGACCTCTACTGGGGAGCTCCAACTAGTAGACTCATGCCGGGGAGACCAGATTGAGAATCTTTGGCTTGATGGGAGGTAACCCTGGAGACTTTACTGGGGAACTCAAGATTGCTTCTTAAAACTCTGTGGGGAGAAGGTTTGAAAGTCTGACTCCGCTGGGGATTGTAGGAACTCCGTTGGGGTAGGGAGAATCCTGGCGAGTGCGATCTTCCGTGGTAGTTAGCTTTGAGAAGAACCTGAACAAGCGATAGGTTAACCTCCGTTTACTTGGAGAACCCGTGAACTATTTTCAGAAATCTCGAAGTTGAATCAGCAATAGAACAACATCCGTTGTTGGGACGTGTCCGTAAACTAAATTCAAAGGTTGCATCTGAACAAGTTGATAGATTAACATCCGTTGTTTGGGATGAATCCATGAACTGTTTTCAGAAGTCTTGATAAGAATCTGAACAAGTCGGTAGATTGGCGTCCGTTGTTGGGAAGAATCCGTAAACTGTTTCAGAAGTCTTGGAGAGGAATCAGCAATAGAACAACATCCGTTGTTGGGAAGCGTCCGTAAACTGAATTCAAAGGTTGCATCTGAACAAGTTGATAGATTAACATCCGTTGTTGGGATGAATCCATGAACTGTTTTCAGAAGTCTTGATAAGAATCTGAACAAGTCGGTAGATTGGCGTCCGTTGTTGGGAAGAATCCGTAAACTGTTTCAGAAGTCTTGATAAGAATCTGAACAAGTCGGTAGATTGGCGTCCGTTGTTGGGAAGAATCCGTAAACTTGTTTCAGAAGTCTTGAAGGGGAACCGGTGTAGGGTTTCCTGATGATGAGCTTGTGTAAAAACTGCATCGGTTTTGAACACTTTTGACATTCGAATGCCCCAAGTGGTGATGTAGATAAATCCTGGTTTCGCAGGTGTTGGTCTACAATCGGTCGTTCACAGATGTTTCCTGGGTTGTTGCAGGTGTTGATCTGGAATTCTTCAGACATGCCCTGGCTGGATACAGGAGTCGAATCTGGAAAGGTGATAGTTGATAGATATGCCCTGGCAGGATACAGGAATCGAATCTTCAAACTCTTCAGACATGCCCTGGCTAGATACAGGAGTCGAGTCTGGAAATGTAGTCAACAGATATGCCCTGGCTGGATACAGGAATCGAATCTGGAAATAGTCGTCAATAGATATGCCCTGGCTGGATACAGGAATCGAATCTTCGAACTCTTCAGACGTGCCCTGGCTAGATACAGGAGTCGAGTCTGGAAATGTTTGTAGTTGATTTGTTGAATACTTTTGACATTCGAATGCCCCCAGTGGTGATGAAGGAATCTTGAATCAGATTACCCTGCATATTGAGAGATTTCTTGAAATCTTGACTGGACTGCCCCAGGTTAACTGTACTTTGAAAGATCTGTTGGACCTTGACTGGACTGCCCCAGGTTAACTGAATTGTGACATGTCATGCCCCTTGTTGATAGGAGATTTGATGGAAGTGTTATCCTCTTGGAGTGATTTTGACTTACTGAGAGAGTTTTCGTTCCTCCGAACATTCGCTGCATGAATTTCTTCGCTGTCAAACAAAAGGGTCAAATGCAGACAGTGATATTCGAATAATGCAAAGTTTATGTTTGTCTCGAAGTTTTGAAAAATGCGTTTTTTAGCAGAAAACTTTTCACAAGGCAAGTTAACACAAGACTTAGAGCAAAGCCCTACAGGAGTCAGGATACCTTTTGTAACAGTATGCTTTCGAACTAACCCATGCTTCAATTAGGACTTTTGAAGGGTTGTAACGTGGCCTGGTTCATGGTTTAAGAAACAAAGGATAAAGGCTCAAAGTATATTTGTACCCACCCGCTCTTCGTGATGTTCTTCAACCTAAGCTCAGTTAACTGTGCGTCGCACTCTGTTTTGAGTTTGGAACGACTTTTGGGCGATGGTTCACCGGTTTGAATTTTGGGGAGACAATCATCATCTCCTTTTTCTTTTTCAACACTTTTCATGTTGTTGAGGATTTTGTAATGACCTCACTATTTTGATTTTGATTTGTTATCCCTAACTTTTGCCTGACTGTTACCGTTTTCGGGATTACTGTCAGCGGGATGCCCCAGCTTTCTTAAGCCTCCTTCATAGGTTTTGGCTTGGTGGGCTTTTCTCTTTTGAGAGATTGACTGCCTATGTGATAGGGAACCACCCTTGTCTTTTGATTCCGCAGGAATGCTTTCTTTTTCGACGTCGTTCGTTGTATTACGAACTGAGAGTTTGCGACTTCAATGCGCGTTCTCTCTTGAATTAACTGAGATACTACCCTGCCCCAGGTTTACATCAAAGGTTTTGATTGTTTAGAACAGGAAACTCCTACTTCTTTGGCTCGAAGGGGTTGACTAGGGATTAACTTCCTTATAACTCCAGTGTTTGGGAATTGAAAGAAATGCCTGTACATCATCAGCAAGGTCTGTTCAAAAGCATACTGTATAAGATCACGGTATTGTTTCGTCATCCTCCCTCTAAAGGCTTGCAGCTTTTTATCAAGAGTCAAATATCATAAAGAAAAGCATAAGAGTAGTGAAACGAATGGATGAATTCAAGACAAACATATGCAATGCATTAATGAAAACAGAGTTTAACATCAACAGATAATTGTCTGACAGCAAAAGAAATTACAACTTTGAAAATTCAAAAAGAAGCAAAAGTCTTTCAGTTTCGAGCCTCGTCACTTCAAGCGGAGAACCCTTTAACGGAAGATCTTCATCTCGCCGTCTGGCATGAACCTCAGCACTCCAATGTCAATCAGATCTTGAATCTTGTTCTTCAAGGCCCAACAGCTATCGGTGTCATGTCCTGGGCTATAGGAATGGTAAACACAAAATGCATCGGGATGATAGTCAGGGGCGGAGGTATTTGGGTTCCGGACAGGATCCCTCAAAGTAGTCAGATTAACCTCCAACAAGCGCTCCAGAATTAGAGATGACGGTATGTCAGTCTCTGTGAACTGCCTTCCCGACGTTTCTTGTCTACGCCGATTGCCCCGCTGACGCCGGCGAGGTTGCTGATGAGGTTGTGACCCTGAAGCTAGCAGAGGAGCTTTCCCCTTGTCTTCTTGAGTGGGTGGAGGTTGAGCGGTGACTTGCTCTTCGACCTCAGATGTTTGCCCCAGTTGGTTGTTTGGAAGCAGTTGGCGGACCAGAACTCCGAGTTCCTCTTGTCTTTGAGATAGGTCTTGGATGAGAGCCATCTGGCCCACCAAATATCCCATCATTTGGGTCCTCAGTGTTGTCAGATCAAACTGCAGCTCCGCAATCTGATCACTCCTGGCATGGTTGGAACTCCCCAAGTCCTTGGTGAGGAGAGCTTTCATCTCTTCTTGCCCCAGAGACAAGTTCAGGAACATCTCCTGCAGCTGAGCAGTCTGGTCTTGGATGTCTTTGACAGACCGTTCTAGAGCCATCTCTTGCTGAAATAAACAGCAGGAGAGTAAGGAAACCTGAAAAAGGAAAGATGTTAAAATGCAATGTATGATATGTGGATGCATGTTTCCTGGATCTCTTGGGGTAAACACAAGAAAATGTTAGAGGTTGAACTCTGCTTTTGGATGGGAGATCTCTGCATCGGTGGACGTCCTCCCACGAGAATCAAGCTCACCATGTCGAGTGGGTCATAGCCACTGATTCAAGTTGTTGTTCTCGATCTTTGTTTGGAGAGCTTTGCATTGGTGGATGTCTTTCCACGAGAATCAAGCTCACCATGTCGAGTGGGTCATAGCCACTGATTCAAGTTGTTGCACTTGATCTTTGTTTGGAGAGCTTTGTGTTGGTGGATGTCTTTCCACGAGAATCAAGCTCACCATGTCGAGTGGGTCATAGCCACTGATTCAAGTTGTTGTACTTGAACTTTGACTGGATTGGTTAGAGGAGAGACCTCTTGCCCCTTGATAGATGTCTGGTTCAACGTAACCCTGCATCAACAGAACCCTCGAGATCCTTGAAATGGTTGTTGAAAATGCTAGAATGATGTGGTATGATGTTATGATGTTATGTACATGTATGCACAAGTAAGTAAGTGTATATACAGGCAAACAATATTCACACAAAGCAAACAAGGCCCTAGGTTTAGGCTTGCATGAGGTTCAGGTACTACCCTCTTTCAGTTTGTTGGTTAAAACCTGTCCTATTAAAAGTAACCGGGTTATAGAGGATCTCATATCATTGGCTACCCTCAATCGGTCATAACTCCAGCATCGCAACCTTTTCTCGCGGCCGGAACCATCTCGAGAGTTTAGCCTCAATGAGTGTAGCATACTGCTACTGTTCTAATGGCCAAGTTGGTCAATTAGGGTTCTAAGGTCGGTTGGTGCTTAATGACCCCTTAGAAGACCTATATTCTCCCCGTTACAACACAAGGGATATAGGTACAGACTAAGATGCCACACCAACGTAGCCACTGCTTCACCCATGTCGGTCTACGCCGGACAGGTCCCTCACAGATTATGCTACCTAAAAAGGGTATATCCCAGATCCGGGTTAGGATCTATGAACTCCGATGCAAAGCCCACAAACGTAAAGCAAACAAAGCAATCAATTGAAAGTAAAGGTGATATAAACCCTAAGGTAACCCCACTTAAAAAAGTGTCCCCAGCAGAGTCGCCAGTTCTGTGATACGGTGGGAGAACTGACTTGAGGTTTGCGTTCGTATTCGCACTTGTGCGGTTAGCAAGAGTCGCCACCGACTTTTTATTTTATCCTAAAGGAAAGGTTAAAAAGCACAGCAAAAAACCTTTTGAGATATTTCGCGGGTTCGGGGGGTAGATTATGAAAAGGGAAGGTATTAGCACCCTTTTCATCCATGGTTATCCATGGGCTCTTAGTTACTTGGTTTTTTAGATCACTTGCCTTGTTTTTCGATTGCTTTGAAAATGGTGTGTGTGTGGGTGCTTTTTGAAAATGTTTTGGAAAAAGATGCCTTGTCTTAGGCAACTAATGTATTTGACTCGTGTTTGAGTGTTTTACAAAAGTGTGAATCTTTTCGAAAAGATGTTTTCAAATGTTTTTGAGAGTTTGTTTGAAAGTGTTGTGGATTGTGGTTTTTGAAAAGAAGGCAAGTGTTTTGCAAGTTTGATCTCAAGTAACTAAGAGTTATGTCTACCCTATTGTACTCAAAGGTTTTTTGTCATGTTTTAACCCCGTTTAACAATTTTGTTCCACCATTGAAATTGATGGGCAATCTTGCGTTTAGGAAGTTTATTCGGGACGGGCACGGGTCATCGCATAGACCATGAATGCAATGATGCCAAGTGCCTTTGGCAATTTGTTTTGAAGGGACTATGATCATTTCGTTTAGGCAACTTTCGAAAGCGTCATCGAGGGGCTTATGATCATTTGATTTTGTTTTGCCAAAGACATTCGACGTGCAAGCATGGCCCATTTTGGAAGGCAACATGTGGGATTACCCTAGGGGGTGCAAGTGTGATTGTGTATTGATTACATACATTTGTCTTGTATTAGGTTATCTAGCGTTTGATTTTATGTACATACAAACCCTAGGTCTAACCATGGTATAATTGAAAAGCTGTAAATTGCGGAATGTAAATCTACGCTATTACAAAATAATGTCCGGGAGTGGGGGTATAAATGTACAAGGGGATGAGACTTATAGTACCCAATAATTTACAACCAAATCGAATGTGCGATCAAAAATGAATATCAAATATACAAATATAAGATAAAGTGTGTATAGGGCAATATATTGTGTAAGTGCAAATGTATATGTATTGTGTAAATGTAAATATGTACAAGTGCGAAATGTGAAATTGAGCGTATTAGGGTTTTGACCTAGATAATGTTTTTTAGATGAATCTTGATTTTTTGTATGTTTATGTACAAATGAAAAGAAGGGTTTTGATTAAGTGTTTAAGTTTTAATTACAAGAGTATTTTAGTCAAAATGTTTGTGAATTTAAATATTAGAGAAAAATGTATTTAAATGGTTATGTATGAAAAAAGAATGTTAATTAAAAAAAGTTTATGTATAAAAATGTATAATATGGTACAAATGTGTTTTAATTAAAAGGGTATTTTCAATATAATTATGTATATATATAAAAAAGAAAAGATAATATATACAAATATGTATTTCAATATGTATTAAGAATGTTTTTAAGTTAAAAAAGAAAGTATATATAATAAAAAGGTTTTAATTAAAATGTAAAATAATATATTTTGTATTAAAATGATTCTTGTAAAAAAAATGAAATGTTTAGATAACATATATAAAAAGTTAGTGTTTAATGATTTTTGTGATAAAATAAATAAGATGAGCTTTTATAATATATAAAGAATAGAATTAAAATATGTTAGCAAATTTGGTGAAATAAGAAAAGGGGGTTTAATGGGCTTAGGAAGCGAGGCCGGGTCAAGCCCATATTGATCCAAAAAGCAAAAATTAGGGTTTGGCGCTGTTTGTTCAATTGGGAGTGGAATTTAGGGTTCGTGTGGAAACGGCGCTACGTTCGTCTTCTTCGATTAGCAATTCCCTGAGCATTTTCTCCGGCCACCAACGCAATCCTGTACTCTCCTCCCTCCACGGCGAGAACTCCACACCCTTTGAAACAAGGTTGGTTTTTGTTTTTATGCTTCTTCTTCTACTGATTTCGCATGTTTTAGATTCGTTGTAAACTGAGTTTTTAATCGTTTATGAGGTGAAGGAAAGGAAGGAGAAGGATACTGCTTACTACCTGATCTTGGCGGAGGAGGAGAGAAGAGTGGAGGCGTTGAGGAGGCCGGAGCGGCGTGAGGAACTTTGAGCTTGCTTTGCTTCGGGTATTTTCGTTCCTTTACCTTCTTGCTTAGGTTTTTGATGATGAGATTCACTGAGAAACCCTAATGTGCACTTCTTTACCTCTTCTTCTTTATGTCCCTTTGCCTATGATTTGCCTGTTTGGTTGCCTATGGTGAAGTCCCCCTTCTGAGGCTTGGTGTTTGAATGTTCAGTGTCACAGGGTTGTAGGCTTGGGTTATGTTTCGTGACTGATGCTTGGCTTTAGACTGGTTTTGCAAGGTTTTTGACAGGGAGTTTTGGGTTATGAAGATTATTGTTGTTTGGTTATGGCAGTAGTGGTTTGATGCTTGAGTTTGGATATCAGGTTTTTGTGTTTGGCATAAAGGTTGAGTTTCTGAGTTTGGATATCAGTTTTTTTTGTGGGTTTATGTGTTTTTGTTGTGACAGTAGTGGTTTTTGTTTGGTTCTGGTGAGGCAGGATATTGGTGTTCTTTGACTTAGGCAGGTTGTGATGCTTTTTTTGAAGGTTTAGGCTAATGCTGGACTGGTTTTAGTATCTCTCTTTTCTCCTCTCTCACCTGCTATGTTGCTCTTCTGAACTGATATCCTGAACTGTGTTGTATATTTGTCCTTTATCTTGTGAACTGCTCTCTTGCCCTTCTGAACTGAGCTGAACCCTTTCTATTCTGAAATTCTATCTTTTGCTGAACTGCTATGTTTCTTTTTTTGTATCTCCCTCTTGTCTTGCTTTACTTCTGCAGTCTGCTGTGTACTATGCCTAGGTTGAACTGTTTCATTGGCTTTTTGATTTTGTGTATCTTTTCTGCTGTCTATTCTTACTGTCTGCTGTGCTGAAATTGTGGACTTGTAGACTTGTATATCTTTTTCTGCTGTCTATTCTTACTGTCTGCTGTGCTGAAATTGCTATATCTCTGCTATGCTGCTTTATCTCCTTTCCTTCTCTCTCTTAAAGTACAGTTCAAGAATTTTATATGTTTTTTATCTGTACTGTTCTGAAGGGGCCCTAAGGGAAATGATGAGTTTATCACTTGCATAATACACTACTGCATCTCCTTTTGACAGTTTGTGTAGATTTTCTGCTTTTTGATATCTTGGCAAAAGTCTTTCCATGACAGCTTTGAGTACTTTCCTGATTTTCTTTGAGTGGGCTTTGTTTTGGATGGAGAGTTTGGATTGAACTTTTTCAGTTTGGATTGGATTTTGAATCTATGCAGCTTGCAAATTTTTTAGAAACTATGCATTTGACATTTGCATTTCATGAAAATAAAGTAATCTTCCCTCTCTGTGAACCGGGAGAAATCCCGTGATTTGCAGAGAGGGCAACTGATCCCAGTCAGTGGCCCCTAATGATGAGCAATTTTTTTAACTGTCTTTTAATTAAATGTTTTCTGACTTTCTTATTTCTTTTTGCAGATGAAAGATGGAATGCCGGAGCGGAGTGAAGAACGAAGAGTATTTAGAAAATAGGATAGTTTTTCATTCTATTGTAATATTTAAATTAAATGTAAATTATTGTTTGTAACAACAATTTGTAAATAATTTAAATATCAATAAAAATTCAAATTATCCAATTAATTCTAATTTCCTTATTGTTTATTTATTTATTTAAAATTCTTAGAATTAACAATTGAAAAATAAATTCAATCATTTAATTTCAGAATAATAAATAACTTAAATAAAACAACATTGACCAATTAAGTCCGTCTTATTCAACATCCAGAGCAAAGCAGCAATTAACTTAAATGGACTGATCAAATGCAAAAGTACTGTGAATTCAACACTGCATATATCTTTGGACTGGTGAATTCAAACCAGTTGCTTCCTCTTACTGATTTGTCATAAACACTGATTCTTTGCAAGTACGGTAAATCCAACTGCAACCCTTCTTTGACTGGCCCAAACAAAATGAATTTATGCCACTGTCTCTTTTGCTGATCAAACCAAGATAACGCGAATTTTAACTCGACTCTTGAAATAAACCGCAAAGTGCTATAGAATTTAAATTTCTCTGAGAATATGCCTATGAAACCCTAATTCCCGATTAAATGCCAAATCACGCTCGCTTGATCAAAATTGAACCAAAAATCAATCAAACCCTAAGCCCACTGTATGAAACAATTCAAAGCTCTGAAAATCAGTAAAACCCTAATTTTGCTTGACTGTCAAGAAAAGTCCGTTTGTCCGATTCTTGAGCCAGTTTGAGAAGTCAGGAAATGTCTGAAGCTGAGATTTCTTGGGGAAAAGTGCGAGGGCAAATTTTGGGGTACAACACTCAATACCATGCTTGTCACAATACTTATCAAAGAGATGGTTTTGAAATTCACCTCCATGATCGCTTCGAATTGTAATTATTTTTAATTGCATTCTGTTTTGGGATAGTTTTGCAAAACTCTTAAAAGCAGAAAAAGTTTCATCTTTGCTACGAAGGAATATAGTCAAAGTAAATCTAGAGTAGTCATCAGCGATTATAAAACCATAATAATTTCCACCTAGACTCTTTATTCTAGAAGGTCCAAAGAGGCCCATATGGAGAAGCTCAATGGGTCTTGAAGTGGAAATCATATTTTTAGATTTGAAAGAGACCTTTGTTTGCGTTCCCATTTGGCACACGTCACATAGGTGATATTTTGAAAATTTTATTTTTGAAAGACCGACTACTAGATCCTTAAATACAACCTTATTAAGTAAATCAAAGTTAACATGCGATAGACGTCTATGCCAAAGCCAAGAATCATCATTCAAGGTGACTATACATTTAGTGCTTGTTAATGATACATCAAAAAGGTTAAGCATATAAATGTTGTTTACTCTAATATCCTTAAACACAATATTTTGTTTAGTATTTTCAGTTATGCAGCAAGTGTTTGTGAAAGTAACTTTATAAACCTTGTCATGCAATTGGCTAATACTTAACAAATTGTGTTTAAGCCCCTCTACTAAATAGACATCTGAATTAGTAGTGGTAGAGGGATTACCTACACTACCTATACCGGGTATTGCTCCTTTGATATTGTCTCCATAAGTAACATATCCTTTCTTCTTTTCTTTGAAGTCAATGAAAAGCGATATGTCACATGTCATATGCCTTGAACACCCGCTGTCTAGAAACCATCTTCTATCCACGAATGTAAGACACTTTTCCTGCAATATCAAAAGAGAGAGGTAGGTACCCAATTTTTATTTGGTCCATGTGGGTAAGTGGTAACATGGTTTCCTTTAGGCCTTCATTGGTAAATACCTTTAGGAACAAGAAATCTCCTAAACTTTCATTTTTCAATGGTATGACCAAAACGACAACAATAATGACATAAGCCATGATGATGGTGTATTTTCTTACTTTTTCTCATTGAATCCTTTGGAATCTTTTCTACAAAAGAATATTTTGCATATGGTGGATTCAACGTTTTCTTAAAAAGTCTAGGATCAACAGCAAAAGTAACCTTGGGCTGTAAATATTTTTCAATTTGGCATTAAGACTTCTAACCTCTTGTTGCCAAATATGACATACTTCACATTCCCTTCAAGGAATACATCCTCTAACATCCTTATCCTTTGAACTTTCTGCAATACTAGCTTTTAGACATTTTAAGTCTTTTTCAGCTTTATAGACTTTGCCCGCCAAGAATGAAAATATTTGTTTATCGGAGGATAATCTCTTAAAAGCATCTTCAGCTTTGTTTTGCAGTTTTTCAAAAGCTATTTTCAGTTGATAAAAATACATAGAAGAAAAGTTGTTATTATATGCTTGTCTTACTTGCTTGTCGTGGTTGTTTTTCTTGTGGTAGGACTGATTTTTTGTGTGTGCCATGAGATATAAATTTCCAGTATCATCACTATCACTCGAATTGTTATTATTTGATGAATCACTATCGCTTTCCCATACAATGTAAGCTCTTCTTTTTTATTGAACTTCTTTGGTGGAGCTTTTCCTTTGCCCTTTTTCATCTTTGGACACTCCGGTTTGTAGTGTCTAACTTTACTACAATTGTAGCAAGGTCCTTTACTTCTTTTCTTTTTATTCTCTTCTTGTCTTGGCTCTTTGGACTGTTTTCGAAAATTTATGATATTCTTATCGGAGTGCTTGATTCCATTCTTTCGAATAAACCTATTATATCTCCGAATAAATAGTCCCATTTCTCCATCATCAGAATTTTCATCACTACTTGAGTCATTATCATTTTTCTCTTTGTTTAAGGACTTGGAGCTAGAAGCCATTAGAGCTATTGAATTCTTCTCACCCTCCTTGTCTTTATTCTTCTCCTTCTTACTCTTTTTTTCATATTTCTCAAGACTTTCCAGCTCTTGTTGATGTTCTTCCAGCTTGCCAAACAGAGTTATAATGGTAAGCGTAGTGAGGTTGTTGGTGAAGGGTGAGAAAACACTTAGAAGAGGGGGTTGAATAAGTTTTTCCTTTTTCTCGCGCAATAATAATGGAAAGACACAGGTAATTTTATCCTGGTTCGTTTGAAACTCAAACTACTCCAGTTCACCCGCCAAGGTGATTTCGCCTCTATCAACGAGGACTTAATCCACTATAATCAAAACTCATTACAAATGCACAACCAAACTGTTGTGACTAACAATACAATGCACAAGTCAACTGCAAGTGACTAACACCTCTAAGACTCAGCTAGTCCTAGCCCTCTTGAGAAATCTGACCCAACTGGTCTCTTAAGGAACAATTACAAAGATTATCTCTTAACATTAGTGAATCAGAATGCTTCTAATAAGCTATATCACAAACTTTGATTTATCACTAAGATTTTATCCCAGTACTTAAGAATTACCCACTATATACAAAGAGTTTACAAGAATGAAAATAGTGAGCTTCAGTATATTTTGTATGGATCAGTAAAATTGCTTTGAAACAAATGGTCTTCTATATATAGCTTCAAATTTTGACTATTACTGCTGTTTTACCCCAAAATTTCCCCTCCCATATTCTTCAAAAGTTTTGACAAGCATCACCTCAAATGGTTCAAAGTCTACTCAAAGGTTACACAGTCAAGCACCCTCCTAAGCCAGTCGAATTAGGGTTTTGGTTCCTTCAAGGAAGTTGAGGTTCTCAAGGGCTCAATCAAGTCCCATATGCTCATATACATTGTCAAGCACCTACATGTCAAGTTTCAAGGCTCACAAGGTCAAGTTGCACAGTCAAAAACCCTAATTGCTTCATAGTCAACTGTAGGGGCAAAATGGTCATTTGGCAGTCAAAAGTCAAATTTTTTGGTCAACATCTTATTTTTAAGCCACAATCATCATTTGGTCAAGTCTTGACCATGACTTCACAAGAATGGCTCAAAAATCATCAAGGTGTCAAAAGTTTCTATTTTTGGACAGCTGAAAAGTCAACTGTAACTTGACCAAGGCATAACTTTTTCATGGTTCATCAAAAAAATCCCATCCAATGCTCATTTTGAAGAGGATGACATTTCCTACAACTCATCTTCACATTCCAAGTCCAAGAAATGCTCTCACAAAAAGTTATCAATTTCAACATTATGGGTCATTTTCAAAAGTCAACAAAAAGGCACTTTAAGTCAAAGACCATAACTTGAGATTGGTAAATCAAAATAACATGGGACCAAAGGCATTGGTTAGAGGACTTCAAGACCTTTCCAAAAATGTCCAAGAACATGTTCATAACTTCAAAATTGAGCAAGATATGCATTGGAGAAGTTGGGAAATTTTTGTGAAATGGCCAAAGTCAACTATCCTTGAAACTTCATTTTTGACAAAAGGGGCCCACTTTTTCCACTTGATTCAGCTTTGACATACCTCCCACGTGTCCCATGTTTTATTTCAAGATTAAAGATTAATTTTTCCATTTTTATTTAATTTTATTTGATTTAATTCATTTTAAGTCTTTAAAATTCAAATAAAAATCAAAGAAATTAATTAAGGGATATCTTTGAGTTTGAATAGCCTTGATGCATCATGAAACATATACCAAATTCGTGCAAGACCTATTTCAAGCATAAAAATTCAAATTTTGACAAGAAAGGCAAGTTTCTTCAATGGAGGTTATGGCAAAATCCAAATCATAATTGCATTGGTTTAAGGCTCATGATATTGTTTGATTCTCATTCACTAACATATATGCAAGCCTTTCCAATCCATTTCACGACCTAGAAAACTCAGAGGCAGCCAAACAAATTTCAAAATTTCAAGAGAAAAGTGTGAAACTGAAATCCCACTTGCAGCATAATTCAAGCCTCCTTTTTTATCCAAATACACTCCTTACATCCCCAGGAATCGTTTGCAGCCAAGAACAAGCCAAATCACTCAAGAACTCGTGCTACACAGTCACACGGTTCATCATTTTTTCTTACAATCTGAATTCATTTTGCACGCATCCTTAACATGTTTTGAATATTGTTTTGTCTTTCTAACACTGTACTGAAACTTTTGACATGATTTAATTTGAGAATGGTGCCTTAAATTGAAAATCACCATGGACAGATGCTAGGTTTTCAAAGCTTTGGAATTGGGGTTTTTCTTATACTGTAAAATTAATCCTCCAAACACATACAGTCAAACTCAGAAGCTCAAGACGAATTGAATGGAACCCTCGCACCCTTTTTATATGAACTGAGCGCCTAGTCGCTATTTTTGACATTGGTATTTTGTGGGGGTTTAAAACCCCCGTTATTTGCCTGTGTTTTTTGTTTCAGGGATGAAGAAGATGACTATGTGGAATGATGGGAATGGGCCATTCAAACATGGCGCGGCTTTTTTTTTTGTTTTTTCCAGAATATGCCTTTGTTTTGAATATAATACTTAATTCCCATTACTCTAACACACGCGCATGAGTGGTTCAGTGGCTGGAGACGTGGCTTGTAATCTCTGGGACCAGGGTTCGATTCCTAGGTCCCCCCATAATTCATTGTCATTTTTTCTAACGCTTTCCTGTGCAGCGTTCCATAGAAGACTCACCATAGACCTCACATCCCAGTGCTCCAAGTGTCCATCAGTGCAAATCCAGTGGCCAAAGCATGAGGACCATGGTGCTCAGGAGTCAACGTGGACGTAGGCGACCAGAAAGAGTCAAACGTGGCTTGGAATGTTCTTAATGGGCCAGAATTCAATAATACACCTCCTATTTGGCCCAAAACCCCCCCTTGGGTTTGCTTTCCCTTTTTTTTATTATTTTGTCATTTTTTTTATTATTTCCTTTATTTTATTTCTTATTAACAATTAACAAATTAATTTTTTTTTAAAAAAAACAAAAAGAACTAACATCATTATTATTATTATTATTTTATTTTTGTAAATAAATATTAAATAATGGAATTAGCTTTAATTAGGCAATTCTAATTTTTTTAAATAACTAAAATAATTTAGAATTAGGTTAACTTAGAATTTTAATTCTTTTATTTTATTTCATAAAAACATAAAAAACACAAAAATATTTTCTTTTAATAAATTAATTAATTAGTTTAATTATTAGTTTTTAATTTCATTTAATCACAAAAAAGACAAAAAATTCAATTTCTTTTCTTAAAAGGGTCAACACCCTTAAGACATTCCCGATTCATTCTTTCGCGCGCATTTTAGTTTTAATTCTTTATTTTGATTATTTCTGTAACTGCCTCCGGATGTAATAGTAATTAGGATTTTACTGCTTTATTTCTCGCACTTTATTTTACCAAAACGGGTCTTTGTATTTTTGGCGATGTATAGACCCGCGCCTTGTAATAGCGTAGAATTTATATTTCCGCAATTTACTTTCCGCACCCCTAACTGTTAAATGCATGAAAGAATGTATGTAAATAAAATTAACCCGTAGCTCACGAATAACATGTACAAAAACATTAACTGAAAAACAACACACAAAGCACATGCCACTCCTTAGGGTACGCCTCACTGGTTGCCTCGAAATGTGGTCATCAAGTATAGGATGTCTTAGAGGTCGCCCTTCTGTCCAAAAGATCCAGTCGCCTCGAAACGGTTGCCTCGGATAAAAGGATCTAGGACATTAGGGTTACTTCTAAAGTGTCCTACCATTGCTTAGGTGACCACACTGTCCCGATAATCGAATTGACCCGAACACCTCCAACGATGGTGCTACCTACCTCTCAATGGTGGGATAGCACTATCTAAAGGACTCTTACACAGCTTAATTCCTTAGGGTAGGTAGATGACTCATGGTTACTTGCTCTTTTCAAAAACACACAAAATACTTTTCACACCTTACACTTTCAAAAAGTTTTCAAACAATACTTCATACACTCTTGAGGACTGATACAAGAGTTACCTAGAAGTTTTCAAACGAACTTTTTCAAAACCCACACACACTTGAAAAGCAAACATTTTTGAAAACATAAGAGCAAGTACCTAAGAGCCCGTGGATAACCACAGATAGAAAGGGTGCTAACACCTTCCCTTTCTATAAATCTACCTCCCGAACCGAGAGACATCTCGAATAAGTAATTTTGCTGTGCTTTTGTACTTTCCATATTGGAGAACATAAAAGACGGTGGCGACTCTTGCTTACCGCGACATTTCGCGAAACCAGCTAAAAACAGTCAGTTCTATTTCCACCGATCACAGAACTGGCGACTCTGCTGGGGATATTAATAAGTGGGGTGTACCTTAGGAATAGTTCATCATCATATTTTCAATTGCTTGATCTGTTTGCTTTAATATTGTGGGCCTGTTTTGGGAGTTTCATAGATCCTAACCCGGATCTGGGGGATACCTCTTAGAAAGTAGCAACAAAACTGTGAGGGAACTGTGCAGGGTATACCGACACGGTTGAAGCAATTTGCTACGTTGATGTGGCACTTTGGTGAGTACCGGTAACCCTTGAGTCAAGTCAAGGAGAGTACGGGGCCGCCGCGTGGTGTCGTGAAGCATCAACTGACCTTAGGAACCTTAATTGAACCATCCTGGCCTCTTTAGGGGTAGTGAGATAACTGACTTTGGTGCAGTCTGAGGTTGGTTGATACTCGATACTACACTCATTGAGGGTTGTTTTCTTGGAATATTTTGATCGCCAGTTCAGTGGCTAAATCAAAACAATGAACATAGAAAGCAACCCAATGATATTGAGCTCCTTAGAACCCGGTTACTTTTGATAGGACAGGTTTTTGAGCCCACCAACTTCAAGAGGGTAGTACCCCAAACTTCATGCTGGCCTAAACTCTAAGGGCTATGGTGTGACTTGTGTGCCTTATCATGTTTGCTTTTTGTGAATACTTGTGGTGTGTTTTATCATAGCATCATAACATCATACAACATCATATGCATCCACTAACCATTTCAGGGGTTCGAATCTTCATCTTTGTTCTTGTTTTGTAGGACATGGAAACTATCCGCAAAAAGACAATTCAGGTCAACCTTGTCAGGGTCCCTCCTCAGCTTAAGGAACTTACATCCAGGATTCCTGAGAACTCTTCATTCAGTGAAAGGCATGGTAGACTCATCAGCTTGGTCAATACCAACATTGAAGAGGATATGGTGAAAGTGTTGTTCCAGTTCTTTGACTCTCTGCACCACTGTTTTACTTTCCCGGATTATCAGTTGGTGCCTACTTTGGAAGAGTTTTCCCAGCTTCTGAAGATTCCCATTCTTAGTCAACTACCCTACAACGGTACAGAAAAGGAGCCAAAACTTGAAGAGGTTGCTAAGGCATTATGCCTACAACCATCTGACATCAAGGGACATTGGGAAGTTAGAAGTGGTATCAAAGGGTTCTTGGCCAAGTTTCTGTTTGAGAAAGCATAAGAATGTTGGAGCTCCCTTGACCTACAAGCTTTTGAAGAAGTTGTGGCACTCCTCGTCTATGGGTTGGTGTTGTTCCCTAATCCAGATCAGCTTATAGATATCCATGTTGTCAAGATCTTCATGTCCAGGAATCCTATACCTACGTTGCTTGGGGACATCCTTCACTCATGTTACACTCGAACCATGAGAAAAAGAGGTGTTCTTATGTGCTGCACTCCTCTCCTGGCAAGGTGGTTTATTTCGCACCTTCCACAATCAGTTTTGAAGAACGAGTGGGGTTTGAGATGGTCACAACGATTGATGACTCTTACACATGCTGATATACATTGGTGTTCTCGGTCCAGAGAGAATGTCACTATCATTAATCGTTGCGGAGAGTATCCTAATGTTCCTTTACTTGGAATCAGAGGAGGCATCACTTACAATCCATGTCTGGCTTTGAGACAGTTTGGATATGCACGGAGGGATGGCCCTCATGATATGTTGATTCCTGACATAGTTTTTGACTTCGACAACGATGCACAAGGACTTCGCCAGAGATTCATCAGAGCTTGGAGAATGCCCAACATGGTAGATAGCAAGACACTGGGGCACAAGAACTCCATCCCCCTAGAGCCTTATCTCAAGTGGGTACGAGCCCGCTCCCAGAAGCTGGTGATGTCATATCCTCATGTTCTCCCCGTGATCAAAGAGCCAGTTTTGGAAGGAGATGTGCTCTATTTTGAGTCATCAAAACTCGGAGGTTGATGGACATAAATGTCTTCTTCTATGTAACCATTTAAAAATGCACTTTTAACATCCATTTGATATAATGAGATGTTATGTTAAACATCAAAAGAAATTAATAATCTAATTGATTATATTCTGGCGACTGGGGCAAAAGTTTTGTTATAATCAATTCCTTCTTGTTGATTATAACCTTGTGCAACCAGTCGTGCCTTGTTTCTGACAACCTCTCCTTGCTCATTTAACTTGTTTCTGAATACCCATTTTGTTCCTATGATATTGAATCCTTTGGGTTTTGGAACTAGATCCCACACATCATTTCTGGAAAATTGATTTAGTTCTTCTTGCATACCTAGGATCCAATCATTGTCTTGCAGATCTTCCTCTATTGAAGTTAGGTTAATCATAGAGACCAATCCAAATAATGATTCTTCATTGTTTCTGAGGGAGGATCCTGTTCTGATGGGATCTTCTTTCTTCCTGATAATCACATTTTCTGGATGTACTGATGTGATTCTGGGGAATATTTTCGATGAGGTTTGTTCAGAAATTCTTAGGTTGTCCAGAGCATTTACAATAGAAGGATCTTCTGAGTTGTCCTTTGCTTCTGACTCTTTAGAGTTTGTAAGATGATCTTTTGTACCTGCAGGATTTCCATTCTGCTTTGCCTTTTGCTGGCCAAGCTTATCATCAAATCTGACTTTGATTGATCCTTCAACAATCATAGTTTCTGTGTTGTATACCCTATAACCTTTTGAGCGTTCAGAATATTCAAGCAGAAAACACTTTTATGCCTTAGATTCAAACTTGTTCAGATTATCGTTTCCAATGGTTCCAAAACCAATAATACTTCCTTTCTGATTTCCTCCAAATTTGACATCTCCTCCAGATTTAAGTTCCAGACTTTGGAACATAGACTTTCTTCCCGTCATATGTCGTGAGCATCCAGAGTCCAGGTACCATGACTGGTGTTTCAACTGTGTTTTTAAGGACATCTGCAACATATATTTTTTTCTCCTTAGGTACCCATATCCTTTTGGTTCCTTTTTGGTTAGAGTTTCTAAAGTTCTGTTTGAACTTTGATTTAGCATAAAAAATTTCAGAGTGATATGTGTATTTGATATCATGTGTGTGCCCAAAACTAAATTGTTGTGCAGTGGTTTATATGTGATAACCATTTCCTCAACAGGTTTAGGTTTATATGTTTCTTTCCCTTTGGGAGTTTCATATCCAATTCCTCTTCTGTTATTTCCACTAACACCATAGATCATTGAAGCCATTTTGCTTCTATATATGCTTTTAGCAAGAAATGTTTGAAAACTAGAGTCATATTCTTTAAGAATATCTCTTGAACTTGAAGCAGAATCTGAAATAGAAATCTTTTGAACTTTTTGTACTTCCTCTTTGAGTTTAAAATTGTTTTCTTTAAGTTCAGAGTTTTCTGTTTCAAGTTTCTCAAAATCAGATGCAAGATTCTTTTTGAGTTTCTTGTATTTGATTTTGAGTTGACTGTAGTTTTCAAGAAGTTCTGATAAGCTTTCTACAAGTTCGGCTCTAGAGAATTCAGATAATACCTCTTTCGGTTCTGAATCAGAGTCTAAGTCATCATCATATGTTGTGGTAGCCATAAACGCTAGGTTAGCATGCTCATCTTCTGAGTCATATTCAGCTTCAGAAGATTTTGAATCATCCCAGGTGGTCATCATGCCTTTCTTTCTTCCAAACCTTTTCTTTGGTCTTTCTCTTTGTAGCTTAGGAAAATCACTTCTGTAGTGTTCTGGTTCTTTACATTCATATCAGACTATATCTCTTCTGCTTGACTTCTTATGTCCAGAAGGTTCTGGTTTATATTCTGACCTCTTGTAGTTTCTGAACTTCTTTTGTCTGTGCTTCCACATCTGGTTGATCCTTTTGGAGAGCAGAGATAACTCATCTTCTTCTGATGCAGAGTCTTCAGAGTTTCCTTCTTCTGCCTGAAAAGCGTTAGTTTCACATTTTTTAATAGATTTAAGGGCGGCAGACTAACCTTTCTTATGAGGCTCATGTTCATCAAGTTCTATCTCGTGACTTCTTAATGCACTGATAAATTCTTCAAGAGATACATCATTCAAATCTTTTGACAGTTTGAATGCAGTAACCATAGGTGCCCATCTTCTGGGTAAACTTCTGATAATTTTCTTAACATGGTTTGCCTTGGTGTATCCTTTGTTCAGAACTCTCAGGCCAGCGGTCAGAGTTTGGAATCTTGAGAACATAGCTTCAATGGACTCATTTTCTTCCATTTTTAAGGCTTCATACTTCTGGATGAGAGCCAGAGCTTTTGTCTCTTTCACTTGAGCATTGCCTTCATGAGTCATTTTGAGAGACTCAAACATGTCATGTGTTGTATCTCTGTTGGTGATTTTCTCATATTCCATTTTAGAGATAGCGTTCATAAAGATATTTCTGGATCTGTGGTGATTTTTGAAATCTAATTTCTGTTGTTTACCCATGTTCTTTCTGTCAATCTTGTTTTCGTCTTTGTCTTCTGGATGTGTGTAACCATCTAGGACCATATCCCATAAATCAGCATCATGACCTAGAAAGAAACTTTCTAGTCTATCCTTCCAGTATTCAAAGTCTTCTCCATCAAACACAGGAGGTTTGGTGCAGTTGTTGTTGTTTTGTTCAGTTGCCATAGTGTTTTCCTTCTGGATCTTTTTCTGACATTGTTATGTGTTTACCCAGAACTAGAGCTCTGGTGCCAATTGAAGGGTGAGAAAACACTTAGAATGGGGGTTTTAATAATTTTTTTCCTTTTTCTCGCGCAATAATAATGGAAGGACACAGGTAATTTTATCCTGGTTCGTTTGAAACTCAAACTACTCCAGTCTACCCGCCAAGGTGATTTCGCCTCTCTCAACGAGGACTTAATCCACTATAATCGAAACTGATTACAAATGCACAACCAAACTGTTGTGACTAACAATACAATGCATAAGCCAACTGCAAGTGACTAACACCTCTGAGACTCAACTAGTCCTAGCCCTCTTGAGAAATATGACCCAATTGGTCTCTCACGGAACAATTACAAAGATTATCTCTTAACAGTAGTGAATCAGAATGCTTCTAATAAGCTATATCACAAACTTTGATTTATCACTAAGATTTTAGCCCAGTACTTAAGAATTACCCACTATATACAAAGAGTTTACAAGAATGAAAATAGTGAGCTTCAATATATTTTGCATGGATCAGTAAAATTGCTTTGAAATAAATGGTCTTCTATATATAGCTTCAAATTTTGACTGTTACTGCCTTGAAGAGAGAGTATACATTAATGATGCGTGTTAGCTTGACCTTTATGTTTCCAATGCTCTTGTGCGTAGTACCACTTAAGTGCGTTAGCTGTCTTAGCATTAAATGATCAACGGTACTGTCAGAGCTTGTCTATGGAAGTTTAAGAGTTTGCTTGCAGTGTTGTAACATCAGAGTTTGCTTTAACTTTTCTTCTATCAGAGTTTGCTAGATCACTTCTTCTGTCAGAGTTTTCTTCATTTTATGTTCATCAGAGTTTGCTTCAGCTTGCATTATCAGATATTGCTTTCAGCGTGCTTCTTTCAAATCTTTGCTTCAGCTAGCTTTATCAGAGGTTGCTTAAGATTACTTTTTATCAGAGTTTGCCTTGGAGTGCTTCCTTCAGAGTTTACTTCAGACTTGCGTTTACCTAAAATTTCTTAGGAACTTCTTTATCCTTTTTCTGCTCAGCGTAGAATGATGTTTCACTTTTGAGAATGCTTGAGTCAGAACATCATCTGAATTAGAAAACATGCACATCAGAGTATAAAATATATTATACAAAATTTATTTCATTGTTATCATTAAAACTCTAAGATATGATTAGAACCAAACTTTGTTCTAACAGTTGGCTTCCTTGATAGTTGTTACTTTAGGTTGTCATTCCCTGCTAAGACATCTCAGAATTTTATTAGTAGCAATTTCATTGGAAATAGGTTTTCCAAGTGTATTTAAACGACTTACAAGATGAACGAATCTCCTTTGCATGTCGGAGACAGATTCTCCTTGTTTCATGCGAAAGAGCTCAAACTCTTGATTGAGTGTGTTAATGCGGGACTGTTTAACTTCAGTAGTGCCCTCATGGGCAATTTCTAAAGCATCCCACATTTCTTTAGAAGACGTGTAATGAGACACCCTATAATACTCATCAACACCAAGTGCTGAGATTATCATATTTCTGCCTCTCCAATCGCACGACCACTTCTTTTCATCTATTTCATTCCATTGATCCTCGGGTTTAGGTACTATTGCACCTGCATCATTCCTCATGGTAATTTGAAAAGGACCATTTTGAATGGAAGTCCATACATTACTATCAATGGAATTTATGTTCACTCGCATGCAGTCTTTCCAATAGCCATAGTTTTCACCATTGAAAATAGGAGCTCTATTATACGCCCCCTTTGGTTCAAAATCCATTGCGTTACTAGTAAACACAAAGCACCAGCGAACCGACGCTCTGATACCACTTGTTAGACGGTGTGACAAGTGATCAAGGGGGGGGTGAATAGATCACATCCTTATTTATCAAGGATTTAAAATCTTTTATCAAAGTTTGTTAAAAGTAGCGGAAAAGTAAGGTCCAGAATCAACTTCCGTCTATTTTGAACCAACTACTAGAAAACCGGACATACGATAAACTTGCTGGATTTTATTAGTATGAAATAGATGGATCTTAAACACAGATTAATTAAGGTTTTTAATGCACTTATCACTAGAACAATGTTTCCAATGAGTTAAAACTTACAAGCAATTTTGTCAAGTGGTTGGCGTATGCTTGTTTGATGATTAATAATGGTGATTTGATGAAAGTATTTGAACCACTATTTTATCATTAAACAGAAAACTCAGCAAGCCAATTGAATCACAAAATTGCAAAAAATGTAAAGAGATAGAGAGAAAGAAAAATAATATGCACGCAGTTTGGTAAGGAAGTTCCCCACTGTCGTCCTCGTGTGTGGGTACGTCTCCCTCTCAATTCCAAAATTGAAATTGAGAACTCTTATATCAATTTTGCTGAAAGTTTGTATACAAGGTTACACTACAAAGAGAGAATGAAATCCCTATGATCTTCTTCTTCTTGTAAGAACCTCCACTCGATATGAACCTATCAAGATTCCCTTCAAGATCCACAATCAATCCTCCGCTTCCACGACCTGTTTGTAAAAATCCCTCTGATTTCCAAACCCCTCGCTACGGCCGAATCTGACTTGTGCGACCGTGACTAACAAACCCTCAAGAACACACTCTTTCTTGAAGGACAAACCCTTGGTTTTTCCTCGAAGCCCCCTTCTGAATCTTCAACCCAACTGAGATCCCTTGAATGAACAGCTGAATGTTATCTCTTGATCTCTTGATCAAATTGAACAAAGATGTTTGACTTTCATTGTTGTTGTTGTTGTTGAATTAAGATGATTGAGAAGATGATGAAGATGAAGTATCTTTCAGGCTTCTTGTTTCTCAGTAATTGATGCTCACAATTGTAATAATGTGTCACACCTGATTTGCTGCTGAAAACTTACTTATATATGTAACGGAAAACAATTAGAGACAAGAATTCGCATTATGAGTCGCTACATGTTAGCATGAGTCGGATCATGTTAGTTATACAACACAAAATAAGTCGATGCAAGTTGTTATGAGTCGATGCAAACTGATACTATAACATATTATAGAGCCAACCATTTTACATGAGTCGATACATAACATGTATGTGTCGACACATACTGAATTGAATTTTGATTTTTAAAGATAAAATATGTTATGTGTCGAAGCATGGAGTTATGTATCGATGCATAAAAGTTGAAACTTGTTTTCCAGTGACATCAACATATCATGTGTTGATGTATGAAGTTATATATCGATGCATAAAGGTTGAAAATTATATTCCAGGAGCATCAACATGTTATGAGTCGATGCATGGCATGGATGTGTCGGCTCATACTAAAGCAGAATCGTTTTTATTTCTTTGCTTAAGTATGTGGCGATGCAAAGCTCTTTGTGTCAACTCATAACAGTGTTTTATGTGTAAAACACATTCTTAACTCTTTTTAAACATGTTATACTGTATTTTTACAATGCACACATATAGGTAAAGAATTTTCAACATTCATTGATTATTTCACACCTATTTGCTATCATTCAAACTAATTATATGAAGGGGTTGCTCACAATTTCAGCTCGAAAACATGTAGAAGTTTTTATCAAACACCTTATATGCATTATTCTCTAAAACATCATAAAACAACAATACCTTCGTGTAGTTCTCATACGAGTTGAAAATGATGTTGTTGATGGTGATAGGGGAGTGGAGCAAGACTTCAACTCAGAATTTGACTCCTCCGCAAACACTAGCAGTTGGGTTCCATACAAGTTTAATTGTTTCGGTTGTGTTCTACACAGATCTGAAGATTCTTCAATGCTTGAATCATTGTCAGATGTGTCTGTTGAATAATTTCTTTCAGATGATCCAAGTCCTTCGTCTGGCTCAGAAGACATATAGTCTTCTTTATCAGATGAGGATTCAACATCATTCCCTTCGCTCTCATCCGCTGAGATGTCCTCTATGTATAACTTAAGACCTTCAATAGACAGAAACCCTGAACTTCTCGCTAAAGACACCTTCGATGACAAGCTTCTGCCATCTGATTGTTTAACTCAAAGTTGATACCCTCATCATAACCAACATTGGAATTGGAGGTTGATTCGTTTGAGGGACCTACGTCATCGGATTCGGCGGCTCTGTTGGATTCTTCGGGTACGTCATGGTCAGATTCTTTTTCCCTGTCAGAGTCTTGGTGGACTCAATTTCGGTTCCGATGTAGTTACTGTACTCGTCGTACAAGCTATTATCCATGATGAAAAATGGGAATGGATTGAAAGAGATGGAGTGGGAGTGAGCACCAGAGAAGAGAGGTAGGGGTTTTGAGTGGTAGAGGGTTTTTTTTTTTTGATTTTTTCTGAGAGTTTTTCTTAAATCTGCGATGAGAGATTTGTAAATGTTTTTCAAAATCTCTTATGTTACTAAAGTGGGTTTGATATTTGTATGGTTGTGGGGAAGTTGGTGTATACCCATTAAAACATAAATTTTATGAAGCACTAGTAAGGGTTGTGTTTGTGGGGTAAAATGGAGGAATACTCTATGAATATGAGTAATGAGAATGTGGTGAATATCCATGATTTAGATACAAATTTGGTGATGATGATGCAACATGAGTGTTGGAATAATAAGGTGTAAAACTTTTCTATGGAAATGAGGGTGTGGTATGGGTGGTAAAAAAGGGGTTTGTAGGATAGGTAAGAGGAATGATCCATGGATGATATGAAGGTGTATGATAAGGATAATCTATAGGAGGATTTGAGTACATGAATGAAAGCATCAATTGATAGGAAGTTTTCCTATCAAAGCTATGAACTAGGGTTTTCTACACTAAAAGGGGAAGAACATTAAATTGACTAAAATAAAATAAAGGAAGATAAAAGACTTTTTTATTTGATTATTGATATCTTCTAATGTGTCATAGACACTACATATATAGACTCTCAATGGATAATTAACTATAAGGCTCAAACTCTATTAAAGGCCCAATTCAACAATATTTAAAGATAACAAGTAACATAGTTATATTACTACTTAAAATATCTAATTGCACCTCCTATCACTTTATTTAGGATGTTACTGTTGTAAGGGTTAAATATATTTTCTTTTGGAAGGCTATGAACAAGGATATACAACAGTATATTCGTAACTGTGGTGTTTGTTAGCGTTGCAAGCCAAACTTAACTACTTATTTCGACATACTCCAACCGTTATCTATCCCACATCGTATTTGGGAGAACATTAGTTTGGATTTCATCGAAGGATTACCCAAATCTGAAGGTAAACATGTCCTCTTGGTGGTGGTTGACCAACTTTACAAATATGCATATTTCCTCTCTTTATCCCATTTGTACATGATGTTGCTCAATTGTTTTTGGATAATGCGTATAAATTGGATGGTATGCCTAGCTAAATTACAAGTGATAGGGATCCCATATTTTTTAGTACTGTATAGATATAGTCTTTCCGGTTGAACGGTGTAGCTTTGAACAAATCGACTGCTTTTCATCCTCGTACTGATGGGCAAACGGAGGTGGTGAACAAATGCTTGGGAACATACCTTTGTTGTAGATGTTGCGAGATACCGGTTAAATGGATTCAATGGTTACCTTTAGATGAATGGTGGTGTGATCGGTGGATCTGGAACTGACTGTTTTAAAGCTGGTTCGCGAAATGTCGCGGAAGCAAGAGTCGCCATCGTCTTTTATTTTCTCCAATAGGAAAGGACAAAAGCACAGAAAAATTCCTTTAAAGAGATTGCTCTCGGTTCGGGAGGTAGGTTATAGAAAGGGAAGGTATTAGCACCCTTTCTATCCATGGTTATCCATGGGCTCTTAGGTACTTGCTCAATGTGTTTTCAAAATGTGTGCTTGCTTTTCAATTGTGGGTTTCGAAAATATTCTTTGAAAAGTTTCAGATCGACTCGTACGTCAGAGTGTTTGAAAAATTTGTTTTGAAAGTTTTTGAAAGTGTTGGTGAAAAGAGTTTTTGTTTGGTTTGAAATTAGAGCAAGTACCTTTGAGAACCTACCTACCCTTAAGGAATTTGTCTGCGTAAATGTCCTTTAAGGTAGTGCCATCCCACCATTGAGAGGTAGGTAGCACCACCGTTGGAGGTGTTCGGGTCAATTCGAGTTTTAGGGACGTGGTGATCACCGGAGCAATGGGAAGACACCTTAGAAGCTACCCTCATGCCAGGTTCCCGGATCATGAGGACTTACTAAGACGTCCTCTACTCGACGATCACCTTTCGAAAGGCAACAGTGAGGTGTACCCTAGGGGTGGTGTGTGCGAATTGTGTGTCATTTTCAGTTCATTGTTTGTCTTGTCATGCATTGGTGATCTAACGATTCAATTTTATTTTTCGGGCATTCATTCTTTCATGCATATTTATTAACAGTTATATTTGCGAGAAAATAAATCTAACTATTACAACTGGCGCGGGTCCACATCGCCAAAAAAACCGAACCCGATTTGACTGAAAATAGATAAAGCGAATAAATAAAAGTCCGAGAGTTTTTAAATTACATGGCTTTGGGGCATATACAGAGGTATTTAAACAATGTAAAATAAATGCGCGAAATAAAGACTAACAAAATTAGGGCGTTGGACCCTTTCTACAAATAATTAAAATTAATCAAGGAAATTAAAAATTAAATGAAAAATAATGTTTTTGTGTTTTTTAGGTTTAAAAGAAAAAAGAGAAAAGTTAATTAAAGTTAAAATCCTAGTTCTATCATTTTTTAAGTTTATTATGAAAAAAGATTTAATTTCTAACCTAATTAAATTCTAAACTAATTTATGTACAATTTTTGATTTATAGAAAATAAATAATAAATGATAATATTGTGAGAAAAAGGGAAAAAAATTAAAAAGGATATAAAAATTAATAATTACCCTAATTCTACATTTTTTTGATTTTTATTATGAAAAAAGAATTAAAATTAAGACTAAGACCTAATTAAACTAAATGAGTTATATTTTAATTTATTAAAAAAAAAGAATCAAAATTAATTATATTTTTTTGTCCTTTCTGTATTTTTTAATGTTTTTTGCATTTTTTGTAAGAATTAATTAAATCAGAAAATAAAACACAAGTAAATTTAAAAATAATAAGATATAAAGAAATTTAGAAAAAAAAAAGAAAGAAAAAAAAAGATAGAACCAGGGGGTGTGGATTTGAGTTTGGAGATGCAAGCCTGGCCCATTTGCTGGCCATTTGTTGACTTTTTCCATTCAAGTGTGCGCCTGCTGACTTGCATCCATCCTATGCCTTTGTTCTGGACCCTTGGATGATCATCTGGGACACGTGGATGAACTGACTTTGCAGTGCATGGTGAGTCCTTATGTGAGCGCTGCATGGAACCTTAACATGAAAAATAATATTGAAGTGAAGTAGACCTGGGGATCGAACCCAGGTCTTATGCATTAATCACGCGCTTGCTTGCCATCTGAGCCAGTTAATTCAATTAACATATAATAGTTAAGAAATAATAAAAGGAATAATCAATGCATAGTGGCTAACACGCGCGCGAATTCAAACTGCCCAGTCTCCGTGTGACACGCCATCATCCCTTCCAATTTCCTGAAACATAAACAAAATAAAGCAACGGTTTTGAAACGTTGCATTAGGTAAGCTACGAAGAAATAGCGAATAGCTCGTTTCCTAATATAAATTAGGCGCGAGTATGTCTTCTTCTTCGTCTCAAGATGCTGAGTGTGATGGTGTTGCTCTGAAGTTCTGATTTTTCTTATTTACAAAAGCCCCAATTTAAGAAGCTGGGAAACCTAGAATTCGAAAATGGCAAAATCGTGTATGGCTTATGAAAATGCAATTAACTACCATGGACAGCTTGGAAACTTCATCATGAGTATGAATATGTAATTAAAAATGCAAAAAGAGGCTTAGAATCAAGAACACGAATTCAAACAATTTGCTGTACAGTTTCACTTGTAACTACCAGTTCTTTGCGTTTTGATTGAGGTTATGGATTGAAATGCGTTCAGTGATGGTCCAGGATGCTAATGGTATAAAAATTGAGGCTTTAGAAGATCCCTAGCTTTGATTTCAGATTTGCAATATATGTCCAAATTTTCAAAGTGTCCAATGGCTTTTGAACGAGTTTTTTGCTGCACTAGGGTTAGGGTTTGACTCAATGATCATTATGGAATTGAATAGGCTTGCTAACTCTCCTTAATTCATGCTTGTTAGAGAATTGGCCTTAGGGTTTATCCATTAACCATTTTTTCCTAATTTCTAGCCAAAACCTAGACCTAGTGTGTAAATGAACCTTGGCCTGATTTTTGAGTTGGTTCATGATACATAGAACTTGTCCAAATTCATATGACACCATTTCATTGATTTTTAAATTTTATTTGAATTTTTAATGAATTAAAATGAATTAAATCATCAAAAATTAAATAAAATAAAAAAGTCAACATTTGGTCTTGAAATCAACCATGGGCCACGTGTGTGGCATGACAAGGATGGACAAAGTGAGAAAAATGGGGCCCTTTTGTCAAAATTGGATTTTCAAGGATAGTTGACTTTTGCCATTTCACAAAATTTTCCCAACTTCTACAAGGCATAACTTGCTCAATTTTTAAGCTTTTCACATGTTCTTGGACATTTTGGAAAGGTCTTTGAGTCCTTTAACCAATGCCTTTGGTCCCATGTCATTTTGATTTACCAATCTCAAGTTATGGCCTTTGACTTAAAGTCCCTTTTTGTTGACTTTTGAAAATGACCTGTAATGTTGAAATTGATAACTTTTTGTGAGAGCATTTCTTGGACTTGAAGCATGAAGATGAATTGTAGGTAATGTCTTCCTCTTCAAAATGAGCTTTGGATGGAATTTTTCTGATAATCCATGTGAAAGTTATGCCCTGGTCAATTTCAGTTGACTTTTTCAGCTGTCCAAATATAGCAACTTTTGCATCTTTGATGATTTCTGAGCCAAACTTTGAGAATCATGATCAAGCATTGATCAAATGATGTTTGTGGCTTCAAAATGATATATTGACCAAAAATTTGAACTTTTGACTGCCAAATGACCATTTTGCCCCTACAGTTGACTGTAGTGCAATTTAGGGTTTTGACTGTGCAATCTTGAGCTGAATGCCTTGAAACTTGACATGGGGATGCTTGACCATGTTTGTAAGCATATGAGACTTGATTGGGCCTTTGAACACTTCCTTTTCTTGATCAGAACCCAAACCCTAATTTTGACTGTATGGGAAACTGTTGCACTGCACAACCCTTGGGGAATTTTCTAGCTTGGCTTGGCAATTTCTTGAGGAATATGGGAGGGCAAATTTTGGGGTATAACAGTTGCCCCTGTTCAATCTTCTTAGACCTGAGGATGTAGATTGGCTGACGTGCCTTCTGTAATCCGAGGGTAAAAGATGATTGGACACTAGAGTGCCCGGAAATTTGCGCTCGCATGTTGGCAATGATGGGGATGGGCTTATAGATGCCATCTGGATGTTTGATTGCGTAGGAGATTCCTTAGCGAGAACCTGCATACCTGCAAAATAGAAAATGAGTACCTGACACGTTGCAGGGATGATTACTTCCTTAGCATGAATGGTAAGAGAGCCTTGAGCGACTTTAACTTCAACAACGCTCGTTGAGAAAAATCTGGGGTGTCTTCTACTGGGATAAGAATCAGGGAGATCTTAAGGTTGATCTGACTGAACCAGAGAGGCCTTTGACTGGGTAAGCAATCAGGAAAATCTTGGGACGATTTAACTGAACCGGTCTAGGTCTTGAAATGTCTTCAATGGGATAAGCATCAGGGAGATCTTAGGTTGATCTGACTGAACCAGAGGAGGCCTTTGACTGAACCAGTCTAGGTCTTGAAATGTCTTCAAAGGGATAAGCATCAGGAAAATCTTGGGACAATTTAACTGAACCAGAGAAGGCCTTTGACTGAACCAGTCTAGGTCTTGAAATGTCTTCAAAGGGATAAGCATCAGGAAAATCTTGGGACGATCTAACTGAACCAGAGGAGGCCTTTGACTGAACCAGTCTAGGTCTTGAAATGTCTTCAAAGGGATAAGCATCAGGAAAATCTTGGGACAATTTAACTGAACCAGAGAAGGCCTTTGACTGAACCAGTCTAGGTCTTGAAATGTCTTCAAAGGGATAAGCATCAGGAAAATCTTGGGACGATCTAACTGAACCAGAGAAGGCCTTTGACTGAACCAGTCTAGGTCTTGAAATGTCTTCAAAGGGATAAGCATCAGAAAAATCTTGGGACGATCTAACTGAACCAGAGAAGGCCTTTGACTGAACCAGTCTAGGTCTTGAAATGTAGCTTGAGAACTTAACTGAATTTTTCCTGAAAGATAAAAGTCAGTCATATGCAATGCATGATATGAATCAAGCAATGATGTTCTCAACATAAATGAGATTTGTATGATGCAGTGCGTTATGCATGCCATAATGATGTATGTGATGTTTTATGTATGTTTTCGTCTAGGAAAGTAAATCCTTGACGGGTGCCGGGAAGTCGTATCCTGGGCTGATGTCGAAGAATAGATTTTGCTTCCGCTGGGGATGATAATTGCAAGGATACCGGTAGGAGAAGATGACTCCGTTGCGGAATAAACTTGGCAAATGGAGGACTCTGCGGGGAGAAAAGATACTCTAGCGACCATGCTGGGAGGCAATACTCTGTGGGGAGAGTGATACCTTGCTGAATATTGATAGTAACTCTATTGGGGATACCGTTGTTGTATTGGAAGTGTGAATAGACTTCGCTGGGGATAGGAAAGAACTACGTTGACGACGACTCTCCCTTGGTTTTCGGCTGAGGATAACCCAGTTATATCCTGTTGAGGAAATAACTCTTTAAATCAAGCCAGACGACGCGTTCATGCTCTGCGAGGGGATAAGCTTCCAGAATCTACTGGGGATAAGCTTACTGCTTGGGGAGATGAATTCCACTTTTCCTGGGGAACTTGGATGGGACTCTTCTGGGGAATTTAAGATAGGCTGGGGAAGTGATTCCTTTGAATGTTGATGTGTGCCGCCGGGGAACAATCTTTAGACCAAGACTGCCGGGGATGCTTGTTAAGAATATATGCTGCTGGGGAATATTTAAGATGCCTGGTTAGGTTATTTAGCTGAACCTACCTTGGTATTTTGGAGGATAGAACAATTAGACTGCTCAGACAACTCTTTATTGCCCCTGTTTCTAGTGTCACCTGCAATTAATTCTTTGTTTCGTATGCAAATATTTATGAGCTAGCAAATTATTGCCAATGCATATATCACAAATTGAACCTTGGACGTTCTTCGCAAAACAAAACAAAAAAAGAAAAACACTTGGCACTTTTAACTGAAAAGTATATTTGTATTGATTTTGAATAGCCTGTGAATAGGCGTTTTGTGTACAAGAGGCTGACGTCCTGGTAAGCGGAACGTCGCCGAACAAGAGAGTTTATTACAAGTTTTGTACAAAAGAAATTAAAACAGCTGTGAGAAATATGAATGATCCACTGGGTTTCAACTCTGCTACAGCCTTTATAACTCTGAGCATCTCATCACTTGATGACCTTGGTTGAAGGTGAAGCTGACTGATCAATGCCGTCTTGATGTAAATACCGGATTCTGGATGCGAAGTGATCCAATGAGACATAGTATTACGCTTTTATCCCTAACTTTTGCCTGGACTGCCTTTTCAGGTTTTCAGTCCACCGGGATACCCATTTTTGCCCAAGCCGCCTTTTCAGGTTTTCGACTTGCCGGGTGTACAGATTTTCCATTTTCATCCCTTCATTTTGCCCGAACCCTTTTGGTTCGACGGGAAGCCCTAATTTTTGCCTAGACATGTCAGCCTAGCGGGTCTTTTTCATGCGTAGTACTTTTTAACTATGTCTGCATTGGCGGGGTGAGGAAGGTCGTCACCATCCATGTTGGTTAATATCATTGCTCCTCCTGAGAACACATGCTTAACCACAAATGGTCCTTCGTACGTAGGGGTCCATTTGCCCCTTGGATCACTCTGAGGAAGGATGATTCGCTTGATCACCAAATCCCCGACTTGATATTCCTGTGGTCTGACCTTTTTGTTAAATGCCCTGATCATTCGCTTCTGATACGTCTGACCATGGCAGATAGCAGCAAGTCTCTTTTCGTCAATAAGGTTGAGTTGATCAAGTCGTGTCTGGATCCAATCATCTTCGTTCAGATTTGCATCCTTCATTATCCGGAGAGAAGGAATTTGTACTTCGATCGGCAAGACTGCCTCCATGCCATAAACCAGAGAGAAAGGAGTTGCCCCGGTTGACGTCCTAGCTGAAGTACGATACCCATGCAGAGCGAACGGTAACATCTCGTGCCAATCTTTATACGTTACTGTCATCTTCTGCACAATCTTCTTGATGTTTTTATTAGCTGCTTCTACAGCCCCATTCATCTTCGGTCTGTAAGGAGAAGAATTGTGGTGCTGTATCTTGAACTGTTCGCAGAGCTCGGTGATCATCTTATTGTTCAGATTGGTACCGTTGTCTGTAATAATCCGCTCAGGGACGCCGTACCGACAGATGAGGTTGTGCCGAATGAACCGTGCCACAACAGTCTTGGTTACCGTAGCATAGGATGCTGCCTCAACCCACTTCGTGAAATAATCAATTGCCACTAGGATGAAGCGATGTCCATTGGACGCTGTAGGTTTAATCTCACCGATCATGTCTATGCCCCACATTGCAAATGGCCAAGGCGCAGTCAGAACATTCAGGGGAACCGGAGGAACATGCACCTTGTCTGCGTAGATCTGGCACTTATGGCATGTCCTAGAGTGTTGGTAGCAATCAGCTTCCATGGTGGACCAGTAATACCCTGCCCGTAGGATCTTCTTAGCCATAGTGTGACCGCTGGAGTGTGTACCAAAGGTCCCTTCATGTAGCTCTTCCATGATTCTATCTGCTTCAGTCTTATCTACACAACGCAGTAGGGTTGAATCCTGGTTTCGCTTGTACAAGATGCCATTGCTAAGAAAGAACTTGGCTGCAAATCTCCTCAGGAATTTCTTATCATTGACAGATGCTCCCTCAGGGTATTCCTGTGCTTCCAAATATCTCTTTACTTCGTGGTACCAAGGCTTCTCAGTTACCAATTCAGTTTCGAGATCACAACAGTATGCCGGTTCGTCCAGTTTCCAGATGATGATCCGGGGAGCTTCATTATCCCATTTAACCTTGAACATTGAAGACATTGTAGCTAACGCGTCTGCCAGCTGATTCTCTTCCCTTGGAAAGTGCTCAAATGTTATCTCTGTGAAGTGGGGGATCAGGGCCAACACGCATTCTCTGTAAGGAATCAAGTTTGGGTGTTTCGTATCCCACTCTCCTTTGATCTGATTGATCACGAGAGCGGAATCTCCGAAGACACTTAGAAATTTGATCCTCAGGTCAATCGCAGCTTGAAGACCCATGATACACGCTTCATACTCCGCCATGTTGTTGGTACAATTGAAACACAGCCGGGCGGTGAGTGGAGTATGAGTACCTTGTGGAGATACGATTATGGCGCCGATACCATTTCCCAAAGCATTGGAGGCTCCGTCAAAGTGCATAGACCATCGGGATCCTGGTTCAGGTCCTTCATCCGGTCCAGGTATCTCACAGTCAGTTACTATCATAATGCTTTCATCTGGAAACTCGAAGTTCATTGATTGGTAGTCATCCACAGCTTGATGTGCTAGGTGGTCTGCCAATACACTTCCCTTGATGGCTTTTTGGGTCGTGTACTGAATGTCGTATTCCGTCAAGATCATCTGCCATCTTGCAATTCTCCCAGACAGAGCAGGCTTTTCGAATATATACTTTATAGGATCCATTTTTGAGATTAACAAGGTAGTGTGAGTCAGCATATACTGTCTCAGCCGGCGAGCAGCCCATACCAAAGCGCAGCAAGTTTTCTCAAGCAGTGAGTATCGGGTCTCACAGTCGGTAAACTTTTTGCTAAGGTAATAAATGGCGTGCTCTTTTCGGCCAGACTCGTCATGCTGCCCCAGCACACACCCCATTGCATTATCAAGCACTGTCAGGTAAAGTATCAAAGGTCTCCCTTCAACTGGTGGCATAAGGATGGGTGGTTCTTGGAGATATTCTTTGATTCTGTCAAAAGCAGCCTGACATTCATCATTCCAACGTACTACCTGATCTTTCTTCAGCAGCTTGAAGATTGGCTCACAGGTGGCAGTCAGATGAGAGATGAAGCGAGCAATGTAATTCAGGCGTCCTAAAAAGCCTCTGACTTCCTTCTCTGTTTTAGGAACCGGCATCTCTTGAATAGCTTTGACCTTAGCAGGGTCCACTTGAATTCCTTTATCACTGACCACAAAGCCTAGCAATTTTCCAGATCTTACCCCGAAGGTGCACTTGTTCGGGTTCAATCTCAGCTTGTACAGTTTCAACCGGTCGAACAACTTCTGCAGATGATCTAGGTGCTCTTCCTCAGTCTGGGACCTAGCGATCATGTCGTCCACATACACTTCTATCTCATGATGGATCATATCATGAAATAAGGTAACCATGGCACGTTGGTAGGTTGCCCCAGCATTCTTTAACCCGAACGGCATGACCTTGTAACAGAAGGTGCCCCACTGAGTAACAAAGGTAGTCTTTTCCATGTCTTCAGGTGCCATCTTGATCTGATTGTAGCCTGAAAAGCCATCCATGAAAGAGAACACTTTATGCTGAGCTGTATTATCAACAAGGACATCAATGTGGGGTAGAGGGAAGTCATCCTTGGGGCTGGCCCTGTTCAGATCCCTGTAATCAACACACATCCTGACCTTGCCGTCCTTCTTAGGTACCGGCACCACATTAGCAACCCACTGAGGGTAAGAAGTTACTGCAAGAAACCCGGCATCAAACTGCTTCATAACCTCGGCTTTAATCTTCTCAGACATCTCTGGACGCATCCGACGAACCTTTTGCTTAACCGGAGGGAAATCTTCTTTAGTTGGTAAATGATGGACCACAATGTCGGTATCTAATCCGGGCATATCTTCGTAGGACCAGGCAAAGATTTCTTTATAATCATGCAGCATCTGAGTCAACCGTTGCTTCACGCTGAGTTCTAGGTTGGCACCAATCTTCACCTCTTTCTTGTCTTCCTCAGTACCCAAGTTTATTATTTCCACTGGCTCTTCATGGGGTTGAATTGCCCTCTCTTCCTGTTGTAACAATCTTGCAAGTTCACCAGGCCCTTCGCAATCATCTTCACCTTCGTCTGCGGCCAAGTTGATTGGATTTTCGAAGTCATAACTGGCAGTAGCAGAGTCGTTACCAGTGAGATCCAGAGTGGATTGAAACCTGTATGAGTGAGTGTGTGTGTAAATACAGCTGTTTTGCAATATGTAAAGAAAGGAAAGAAAAGGAGCGCAAAATTTGAAATGTGAAAAACGTCCAATGCTTTTATTCATGATATATGATAGTGACAAACAAAAAGCCCTCATAAATAAAACCACGGTGCCCCGGGTAAGACACCGGGCCATATAGTCTCAAATTATTGTTTATTACAAATCAAAAACAAAGAAATTCATTACTGGGGAACAAAAGTTATTGGAGTAAAATCTTTAGCAGTCCAATTGGTCAATCCACCGTCGGCCGTTGGGTAGATCCAGCTATCGAACTCTGACTCTCCCACTTCATCTTCCTTTCCAATAGCATTCACTCCATGCTGAGTGATGAGCAACGGAGGTCTTCCAATTCTTGCCTTGCGCACCGCTTTCTGAGCTTCCATGGTGAAACCCAGCCCAAACTTGTTAGTCTTAGGAGTAAGATCAGGGAGCTTGCCCCAGTTTGCACATTCGCCTTTTTCGATCACAGCCCGGGCGTCCTTTAAGGAGGCCATCTTCATAGGAGAAACCTCTTCATCTTCTGCTGTTGCCAAGGTTGGTGGTACCTCCTCAAAATGCTGAAAGGGGGTTTCAATGAACTCCCCATCCATTTCCACGTATCTGAAAGAGTTGAGGTGGCTGACCATGTATTCCTCCTCCCCTTGCACTGTTACGATCCTTCCCCTGACCGGGTACTTGAGCTTCTGATGCAATGTGGAGGTCACAGCTCCAGCCTTGTGAATCCATGGGCGACCCAGCAAACAAGAATAGGACGGATGGATGTCCATCACATAAAATTTTGAATCAAATACTTGTGACCCAACCCTGATTGGGATGTCCACTTCACCATGCACCATTCTTTTGGACCCGTCAAAGGCCCGGACAACAATGCTACTTGGTTTGAGCTCTAGACCCTCACAATCCAGCCTATCCAGAGCCTTCTTGGGCAGCACATTTAATGAAGAACCTGTGTCAACCAGCACATGAGCAAGAGTAGTGCCCCTGCATTCAATGGAGACATGCAGGGCATCATTATGGTTCTTCCCCTTTGCTGTCAGATCGGCATCAGAGAAACCCAGGCCATTATCAGCAGTTAGGTTGGCCACACAATCGGTGAACTGGTCAGCAGTCGTATCTTGGGGTACATGGGCAGTCTTTAAGAAAGCAATCAGAGCCTTTGCATGGGCCTCTGAACACAGCAGCAGTGACAACATGGAGATTTTAGAGGGGGTGTGCCCCAGCTGTTCCACAACATTGAAATCACTTTTCTTTATTATCTTGAGAATTTCTTCCATTTCCTGCTTGGAAGCCTCAACAATGGTCTTTGGTGCCTCCGTCCTGGCAGGCACATCAGCAGCAGTTCCCTTGCCCCGAGTATCAGATGACTCAGCAGCAGGGGTGGATACTTGGTCAGAAGGAGAAACAGGCACTCTGGCAGGTGTGGAGATCAAAGGCCTATGAATTGCTGGAGGAGCAATGTCTGGCGAGAACAGTCTTCCACTACGAGTGACCTTAGCAGGCCCGGTGATGTTGGAGACACCAGTATCAATGTTGCACTCTTGTTTCACACCCAGAACATAAACATCCGCCCCATAGTGCCATGGGACAGCCTTATCAGATTTGTAGGGTATAGGCCCCGGAACAGTAATGGTGATGGGAACATTCTTGTGAACTGACAAAACTTGTATAGGCTTCTTTGAAGGAGCCTCGGAATAGTTGTTGAAGATGGTAACGATTGACACTTCTTCAACAGGAGCAGCAGGAACAACAGTCTTTTCAAACAAAATCTCTCTACTATCTATCAGGTTTTGGATGCCTGACTTCAACAGAGAACAACCAACAGGGGAAGCAACACATAGAGGGCAACTTTCGCTACATCCCGGAAATAAACCGGCTAGCAACAGATTCCTCTTAACCATCAGCAACGGAGTAGCAACATCATCCACCGAAGCTACATACAAATTTCCCTCAACAGCATTCACCCCATGCTGGGGCAAGGGAGCATTTACAACATTTGGCCCCTCGGGCGCCTCAAACTGTATCTCCTTTGCATCAATGAGATCTTGAACTTTATTTCTTAGGGCCCAACAGTCATCTGTGTTATGCCCCGGGCTATCAGAGTGATAAGCACAGCGAGCATTTGGATTGAACTTGGGAGATGCAGTGTTGGGAAACTTTGGAGCCTCCTTGACAGTCACTAAATTGGTGGATAGCAACTGCGGCAGGATCTGTGATAAGGTCATGCTTAACCGGGTAAACTCTCTCCGAGGTCTTTCAAACTTTTGAGGATTAGTTGGCCGAGGAGCGGCAGCAGGTTTGGCAATCATTACCGCACTGACAGATTGGCGGTGTTCAGGTCGCTCTGTTCTCCGGGAGTTATATACAGCACTAGCCTCCTTTTTGAAGGGCTTCTTCTCAGTACTGGAGGAGGCAACTTTCTGTATCTTCCCCGATTTTATACCGGCCTCAATCCTTTCACCAGTCAGGATTAGATCGGTAAACCCAGCAGAGGAATTACCGATGAGATGGTTGAAAAATGGACCAGATAGGGTCCCCAAGAACATATCTACCAGCTCCCGATCCGTCAATGGTGGCTGCACCCTGCCAGCCAAGTCTCTCCATTTCTGAGCATACTCCTTAAAACCTTCACCCGACCCTAGCGACATACCCTGGAGTTGGGTACGCGTAGGAGCGAGGTCGGCATTATACTGATACTGCTTGTAAAAAGCAGTGGCCAGATCCTCCCAGTTACGAATGCTGATTCCATCTAGCTGATAGAACCAATCGAGGTGAGTCCCTGAAAGACTCTCCTGGAAGAAGTGGATCCAAAGGTTCTTGTCTGCTGTGTAAGGCTGGATCTTCCTTACATAAGAACGGAGGTGCATCTTGGGACAGGAAGCCCCATCATACTTCACGAAGGCAGGTGTTTTGAACTTGTGCGGGATCACCACTCCAGTAGATAACCCCAAGTCTCCGAAATCCAATCCAGGTACCCGTTGAACTTCCACAGCCTTTAATCTGTCTTCCAGCTGTTTGTACCGGTCTTCAGCAGGAGGGTACTGGTCGTCGTTGAAGTCTGTTTCAGTATCAGAGCCCACAGGAGTAGTGACCTCCCTTTCATGGTGACTACCTTCTGTCACAGATGGAGGAGTCCTTTCAGCTTCAACAACCAAAGTGTTCCCGAGTCTGCGCCCAGTGTTAAATAGCACAGTCCTCCTCTTCTTCTTAGTCTTCTTCAACAGCATGGTCTTTAACTCTTGTTGACCCTGAGACAAGCCCTTGATCAGCTCCTGAAATTGGGCGTTTTGCGCCTGAAACTGGACGTTCTGCGCCTGAAGAGCCTTGATAGCCGCATCGGTTGATGATTCAGGAGGGTTCATGATGCTGAAATAAACAGCGAAGAACGGTAAACAACCTGAAAAGAAGAGTATTTATGATGCACATGATGAATGATATGCGTTTATGCAATGCATTCAAGAGTTCGAAAATTCAAATTTGTTGTAGACCAAAAGGAACACACTTTATTATTAAGAAAATCATTGTTTTAATACATCAAAGCCTCATGGGCAAAAATACAAAAAGATCAAGTCACATCCAAAATATGTTGCGCATCTTCTCTGGAGCTATGTAAGTGTTGAGATTCCTTTCCTCGTGCAACAGGCGAGTGAGCTCCAAAACCTTCTTTTCACTGGCATGCAAACTAGTCTCAAGAGAATTCCTCTCTTCTTTAAGCTGGATCCAACTCTTCTGCATCTCTTCCCAGGATGTGGGCATATCAGGGTGCTGAATAACATGAGACATCTCTCCTTCCAAGGCAGGCTCTTTAATTACTGGAAGCATGTGAGGATAAGGCATTACCAACTTCTGAGAGCGGGCTCGTACCCATTTGAGGTAAGGCTCCAAAGGGATGGAGTTCCTGTGCCCCAGTGTCTTGCTGTCTATCCTACTAGGCATCCTCCAAGCTCTGATAAATCTCTGGCGAAGTCCTTGAGTATCGTTGTCGAAGTCAAAAACTATGTCAGGAATCAACATGTCATGAGGACCATCCCTCCGAGCATAACCAAACTGTCTCCAAGCCAGGCATGGACTATAAGTAATACCCCCTCTGATTCCAAGTAAAGGAACATTAGGATATTCCCCGCAACGATCAATGATAGTGACATCTTCTCTGGACCTAGGGCACCAATGTATATCTGCATGTGTAAGAGTCATCAACCGTTGTGACCATCTCAAACCCTGCTCGTTCTTCAGGACTGATTGTGGAAGGTGCGAAATAAACCACTTTCCCAGGAGAGGAGTGCAACACATAAGGACACCTCTTTTTCTCATGGTTCGAGTGTAACATGAGTGAAGGAGGTCTCCCAGCAACGTAGGTATAGGATTCCTGGACATAAAGATCTGGACAGCACTGATATCAATGAGCTGGTCTGGGTTAGGGAACAACACCAAACCATAAACAAGGAGGGCCACAACCTCTTCAAAAGCTTGTAAGTCAAGGGAGTTCCAACAATCATAGGCCTTTTCAAACAGAAACCTGGCTAAGAACCCTTTGATACCACTTCTAACTTCCCAATGTCCCTTGAGGTCAGATGACTGTAGGTGCAAGGCTTTAGCAATCTCTTCAAGCTTAGGTTCCTTTTCTGTACCGTTGAAGGGTAGCTGATCAAGAATAGGGATCTTCAGGAGTCGGGAGAACTCCTCCAAGGTAGGTACCAACTGATAGTCCAAGAAAGTGAAACAGTGATGCAGAGGGTCAAAGAATTGGAACAGGACTTTTATCATATCTTCCTCAATGCTGGTGTTGACCAAGCTGATGAGGCTTCCATGCCTTTCACTGAATGAAGAGTTCTCAGGAATCCTGGATATAAGCTCCTTAAGCTGAGGAGAGATCCTTACAAGACTGATTGGAATTGTCTTTCTACGAACAGTTTCCATGTCCTACAAAACAAGAACAAAGATGAAAATTCGAACCCCTGAAATGGTTAGTTAATGCATATGATGCTGGATGATGTCATGATGCTATGATTAAACACAGATATTTACAAAGACAAACATGTAAGGCACACAAGGCACACAAGACAGGCCCTTAAGGTTTAAGGCCAGCATGGGGTCTGGGTAGTACCCTCTTGAAGTTGGTGGGTTCAACCTGTCCTAATCAAAGTAACCGGGTTCTAAGGTTCCCAATATCACGGGATTGCTTTCATTGTTCATCGTTTCGATTTAGCCACTGAACTGGCGACCGAAATATTCCAGGAAAGCAACCCTCAATTGAGTGTAGTATCGAGTATCAACCAACCTCGGACTGCACCAAAGTCAGTTATCTCACTACCCTAAAGAGGCCAAGATGGTTCAATTAAGGTTCCTAAGGTCTGTTGATGCTTCATGACACCACATGGAGGCCCCGTACTCTCCTTGACTGACTCAAGGGTTACCGGTACACACCAAAATGCCACATCAACGTAGCAGACTGTTTCAACCATGTCGGTATACCCCGCACAGTTCCCTCACAGCCTTGTTGCTACTTTCTAAGAAGGTATTCCCCAGATCCGGGTTAGGATCTATAGAACTCCCAGGCAACCCACAATTTTAAAGCATACAAGGAAAGCAATTGAAAACACAGTGATCTTAGTCCTAAGGTACACCTCACTTTAAGTTTTTCCCCAGCAGAGTCGCCAGTTCTGTGATCGGTGGATCTGGAACTGACTGTTTTAAAGCTGGTTCGCGAAATGTCGCGGAAGCAAGAGTCGCCACCGTCTTTTATTTTCTCCAATAGGAAAGGACAAAAGCACAGAAAAATTCCTTTAAAGAGATTGCTCTCGGTTCGGGAGGTAGGTTATAGAAAGGGAAGGTATTAGCACCCTTTCTATCCATGGTTATCCATGGGCTCTTAGGTACTTGCTCAATGTGTTTTCAAAATGTGTGCTTGCTTTTCAATTGTGGGTTTCGAAAATATTCTTTGAAAAGTTTCAGATCGACTCGTACGTCAGAGTGTTTGAAAAATTTGTTTTGAAAGTTTTTGAAAGTGTTGGTGAAAAGAGTTTTTGTTTGGTTTGAAATTAGAGCAAGTACCTTTGAGAACCTACCTACCCTTAAGGAATTTGTCTGCGTAAATGTCCTTTAAGGTAGTGCCATCCCACCATTGAGAGGTAGGTAGCACCACCGTTGGAGGTGTTCGGGTCAATTCGAGTTTTAGGGACGTGGTGATCACCGGAGCAATGGGAAGACACCTTAGAAGCTACCCTCATGCCAGGTTCCCGGATCATGAGGACTTACTAAGACGTCCTCTACTCGACGATCACCTTTCGAAAGGCAACAGTGAGGTGTACCCTAGGGGTGGTGTGTGCGAATTGTGTGTCATTTTCAGTTCATTGTTTGTCTTGTCATGCATTGGTGATCTAACGATTCAATTTTATTTTTCGGGCATTCATTCTTTCATGCATATTTATTAACAGTTATATTTGCGAGAAAATAAATCTAACTATTACAACTGGCGCGGGTCCACATCGCCAAAAAAACCGAACCCGATTTGACTGAAAATAGATAAAGCGAATAAATAAAAGTCCGAGAGTTTTTAAATTACATGGCTTTGGGGCATATACAGAGGTATTTAAACAATGTAAAATAAATGCGCGAAATAAAGACTAACAAAATTAGGGCGTTGGACCCTTTCTACAAATAATTAAAATTAATCAAGGAAATTAAAAATTAAATGAAAAATAATGTTTTTGTGTTTTTTAGGTTTAAAAGAAAAAAGAGAAAAGTTAATTAAAGTTAAAATCCTAGTTCTATCATTTTTTAAGTTTATTATGAAAAAAGATTTAATTTCTAACCTAATTAAATTCTAAACTAATTTATGTACAATTTTTGATTTATAGAAAATAAATAATAAATGATAATATTGTGAGAAAAAGGGAAAAAAATTAAAAAGGATATAAAAATTAATAATTACCCTAATTCTACATTTTTTTGATTTTTATTATGAAAAAAGAATTAAAATTAAGACTAAGACCTAATTAAACTAAATGAGTTATATTTTAATTTATTAAAAAAAAAGAATCAAAATTAATTATATTTTTTTGTCCTTTCTGTATTTTTTAATGTTTTTTGCATTTTTTGTAAGAATTAATTAAATCAGAAAATAAAACACAAGTAAATTTAAAAATAATAAGATATAAAGAAATTTAGAAAAAAAAAAGAAAGAAAAAAAAAGATAGAACCAGGGGGTGTGGATTTGAGTTTGGAGATGCAAGCCTGGCCCATTTGCTGGCCATTTGTTGACTTTTTCCATTCAAGTGTGCGCCTGCTGACTTGCATCCATCCTATGCCTTTGTTCTGGACCCTTGGATGATCATCTGGGACACGTGGATGAACTGACTTTGCAGTGCATGGTGAGTCCTTATGTGAGCGCTGCATGGAACCTTAACATGAAAAATAATATTGAAGTGAAGTAGACCTGGGGATCGAACCCAGGTCTTATGCATTAATCACGCGCTTGCTTGCCATCTGAGCCAGTTAATTCAATTAACATATAATAGTTAAGAAATAATAAAAGGAATAATCAATGCATAGTGGCTAACACGCGCGCGAATTCAAACTGCCCAGTCTCCGTGTGACACGCCATCATCCCTTCCAATTTCCTGAAACATAAACAAAATAAAGCAACGGTTTTGAAACGTTGCATTAGGTAAGCTACGAAGAAATAGCGAATAGCTCGTTTCCTAATATAAATTAGGCGCGAGTATGTCTTCTTCTTCGTCTCAAGATGCTGAGTGTGATGGTGTTGCTCTGAAGTTCTGATTTTTCTTATTTACAAAAGCCCCAATTTAAGAAGCTGGGAAACCTAGAATTCGAAAATGGCAAAATCGTGTATGGCTTATGAAAATGCAATTAACTACCATGGACAGCTTGGAAACTTCATCATGAGTATGAATATGTAATTAAAAATGCAAAAAGAGGCTTAGAATCAAGAACACGAATTCAAACAATTTGCTGTACAGTTTCACTTGTAACTACCAGTTCTTTGCGTTTTGATTGAGGTTATGGATTGAAATGCGTTCAGTGATGGTCCAGGATGCTAATGGTATAAAAATTGAGGCTTTAGAAGATCCCTAGCTTTGATTTCAGATTTGCAATATATGTCCAAATTTTCAAAGTGTCCAATGGCTTTTGAACGAGTTTTTTGCTGCACTAGGGTTAGGGTTTGACTCAATGATCATTATGGAATTGAATAGGCTTGCTAACTCTCCTTAATTCATGCTTGTTAGAGAATTGGCCTTAGGGTTTATCCATTAACCATTTTTTCCTAATTTCTAGCCAAAACCTAGACCTAGTGTGTAAATGAACCTTGGCCTGATTTTTGAGTTGGTTCATGATACATAGAACTTGTCCAAATTCATATGACACCATTTCATTGATTTTTAAATTTTATTTGAATTTTTAATGAATTAAAATGAATTAAATCATCAAAAATTAAATAAAATAAAAAAGTCAACATTTGGTCTTGAAATCAACCATGGGCCACGTGTGTGGCATGACAAGGATGGACAAAGTGAGAAAAATGGGGCCCTTTTGTCAAAATTGGATTTTCAAGGATAGTTGACTTTTGCCATTTCACAAAATTTTCCCAACTTCTACAAGGCATAACTTGCTCAATTTTTAAGCTTTTCACATGTTCTTGGACATTTTGGAAAGGTCTTTGAGTCCTTTAACCAATGCCTTTGGTCCCATGTCATTTTGATTTACCAATCTCAAGTTATGGCCTTTGACTTAAAGTCCCTTTTTGTTGACTTTTGAAAATGACCTGTAATGTTGAAATTGATAACTTTTTGTGAGAGCATTTCTTGGACTTGAAGCATGAAGATGAATTGTAGGTAATGTCTTCCTCTTCAAAATGAGCTTTGGATGGAATTTTTCTGATAATCCATGTGAAAGTTATGCCCTGGTCAATTTCAGTTGACTTTTTCAGCTGTCCAAATATAGCAACTTTTGCATCTTTGATGATTTCTGAGCCAAACTTTGAGAATCATGATCAAGCATTGATCAAATGATGTTTGTGGCTTCAAAATGATATATTGACCAAAAATTTGAACTTTTGACTGCCAAATGACCATTTTGCCCCTACAGTTGACTGTAGTGCAATTTAGGGTTTTGACTGTGCAATCTTGAGCTGAATGCCTTGAAACTTGACATGGGGATGCTTGACCATGTTTGTAAGCATATGAGACTTGATTGGGCCTTTGAACACTTCCTTTTCTTGATCAGAACCCAAACCCTAATTTTGACTGTATGGGAAACTGTTGCACTGCACAACCCTTGGGGAATTTTCTAGCTTGGCTTGGCAATTTCTTGAGGAATATGGGAGGGCAAATTTTGGGGTATAACAGGTGGAATCTATGAAGTACGGAAATCTCTAGGCGTATGTGTGTTGCAGTGTCTGACATGTGTAGGTGTCAGACACTTGTATGACAGTCGTATGACACGTGTTGAAAAAAGTCAAATAAGTGTCATAAGAAAATGATTTTTTTTATATGCTTCAATATTTATTGAATTGGTGTCCGACACCCGTATAACACTCATTTAACACTTATCACGCAATTTAGACAAGTTTTTCAAAACAAATTTGTTTTTGTTTTTGCTTCATCATACCTTATACATTTTTTGACAAATCTCATTAACATCTAAAATGATTAAACATATTTTGAAACAATGATATCAATAAAGAATTAAAAATATTAATTTTGGTTAGAATATTTTTAATTCTTTTAATGATAGAGAGATAAATGAAACACAAATATTATCATATACATAACGGTGTCGGTGTCCTATATTTTTAAATTATCGATGTCAGAGTGTCCGTGTCCGTATCCGTGTTGTGTGGCGTCGTCCGTGTCTGAGTCTTTGATTCATACTGTGGAATAATACAAACTTTCATTCCTCTATTCAAACTTCAGTGTTTATAAGTTACTTTTGTGCACTTCTGCATCCATCCATGATGTCTTTCATTTCTCACAACTAAAGTGAGACACATCACTTTCCATGTTTGTATGAATTTTGATATTCAAAATGGTTTTCATAATGATTATAAATCCAAACATAAAGAATATGCATCCACAACATTCATCTACATCTAGTTATCTATCTCATCTTGGTCCTGATAACTGAACACAAGACAAAGGAACATTACTATAAAAACTAGCTTGTCCTGATGAACTACCTTCTCCACTACTCATTTTCAAGAAACTTGAATAACTACTTGAGTGTAACAAAGATGGTGGATCATTCACAATACACAAACCTTCAAGCATTTGAGCAACTTTACTCATTGGAGGTCTCAAATTCATATCATCTTGTATACACCAAAGGGCAACTTTAAGAGCCGTCACAACACTTTCATCTTCCTCATCGATATCTATCTTTTTGTCGATAACTTCTCTTATTTTCCCTTCCTCCATCATTCTTGATACATAAGAAGGAAAATGTGCTTTCTCTTCTCCTTCCCATTGATCATAGTTTTTCCTTCCACCAACAATCTCAAGCAAAAGCATTCCGTAGCTAAACACATCACTCTTCTCGGAAATCGCATAGTTAGTTATCCATTCCGGTGCTAAATACCCTCTTGTTCCTCTTAGAGTTGTGAAAACATGGCTTTGTTCTCTGCTCATTAGTTTCGCCAACCCGAAATCCGAAACCTTAGCCATGAAGTTATCATCAAGAAGAACATTTTGTGGTTTTATATCACAGTGAATGATCCTAACTTCACACTCTTCATGAAGATAGGCCAATCCTTTTGCAGTGCCTATTGCAATATTGTACCTTGCTTCCCAAGTTAACAACATTGTGTTTTCGCTGTTTTTGAAGATCCATTTATCTAATGAACCTCTTGCCATGTATTCATAAACAAGCATTCGATGAGGACCTTCGGCACAAAACCCTTTAAGCTTCACAAGATGAACATGGTGAATACTTCCGATTATCGATACTTCTGCTTTGAACTCTTTTGCTCCTTGTCCTACACCTTCCAACTTTTTCACTGCCAATTGTGTTTTACCATCTTCAAGTACACCTAGATACACCGAGCCGAACCCTCCTTCACCGATTTTCGTGGAGAAATCCTTAGTTGCTCTAGCAAGTGTTCTATAGGTAAAACGCGCCGGCATATTAGAGAGACTATCAAAGAATTCATCTTCCTCGAAAGTATCTTCTTGAGGATACTCATCAAAATTCTTCTTCTTGAAATAGTAACACCAGAATCCAGCTATAAGACCCAAAATGGCCAAAACTGTGAGAATCCCTATAACAAAAACCAGCAGCATGGTCTTTCTTCCATGATCCTCGCCGTCATTTCCACCACTATCAGTTGAAACCTTCATATACGAAACATAACCGCCGCTGCTTCCTTTAAACCGTTGGAAGCTCCCGGTTTGCTCGAAATGAAAGCAACTACCAGTACTGTTTTCATAGAAAAGCACAAGGCAGGAACAGTTTCTTACACAAGCCTCTTTGCACGAATTCAAAGTCGATTTTTTCAAAACAGGTGCATCATATTTAAGTGCAAAATAATCAAGATCTTCACCAACATATAAAAGTTCTGTCAAACTTCCATGAGGAGAACATGCTGAGATGTTAGGAGGTTTGCAATTGAAACGCGATCGAAGAAGCTTAGGACATTCACACCAATTCTCAAAGAAACAAACATAGTAAGGATCACAAGGCTCAGGAATTCCACAAGCGTCTTGTGGCAATTTCAATATCTCAGGGTTAATAGACTTTCCTTTGTTAAGATCATAGAAAGAAATCGCACCATTTGGATCCAAAATCGCAGCATAGAATGACTTGGGATCTGAATGATCAGAAAACACAATTTTCCAAACCAAAACTCCATTTTTATCATAAAAGTTCCATGAATTAGAAACCAAAGAAGCATAGTGAACCTTTTTACTACTTGTCACATTTCCCGAACTTGGACTTTTACTAACTTCTCCCATTAAGGACCAATACAGTTGTGAAGTTTCAAATCCTGCATACAGAACCAAATCACCTTCTACATAACTAAGAAAATGAAACAAGTTCATTCGATTCGGAAAACTTTTAAGACTCATTCCTTCAACAAAGGATTGACCAGGCAAAAGTGTATCAGTGGGATGACTAAAACTTTGCCAAACAACTTTCCTATTTTCACCAAACAAAACCAAATTTCCTGAATCCAACAACTCCATGTCCTTGACTTTCTGTCCTGTTGTGTTTGTTGCCCAAGCAAAACCGTTTCCACTTTCCAAATAAACATTTCCACTATGTTCAAACACAAATTTATCAGAATTTCTAACAAGAAAGCCTCTATTTGCTGTCCAAACAACTTTGAAGCTACTCAAATGAATGACTACTAAAACAAACAAAGAAACATCAAGGGTTGTGAAGAATCCAAAAGCAAAAGCCGAGTTGTTCGATAGTAAAAAGAACCCGTTATGATCGTCCCAATCTAACCGAGATGCACTGAATCCAGGCTGTATCTGGTGAATGTGTTGATCTTTGGCTTGACAGGTTGTTAACAGAAGTAGCATCACAATATACAAAAACAAAGTTCCATTTTTTAATAAGCCCATCATTTCATATCTGCATTTAAACATTGGATTTTAGTTCAACTAATTAATAACTATAAAAAAAATGATAGATTTTTGAAAGATCACTACTTCTTAGAGAAAACCCTGAAGTTAAGTCTGACCAACAATTGTTCGAGTCAGGATTCAAACTCGGGATCGTAATCCTAACAAATTATACTATTGTTTTATTCATTGAAGCAAAAACATATACAATTATAAATCACAACATGATAGCAAAACTAGCATATCATATAGAAATGTTACATAGTATTGATTGCATACCTGGTTTCCATTCAATGTTAGAAACATAAACTATGTAGACATGGTATCTTGTAGTATGAAGCAAAGAAGGATGAAAAGGTTGTTGCTAGCTATAGTGGAAGTCATGGAAATTTTGAGAGAAGTTCATGAGAAAAACGAGGTTGAAATTTTGAGCTACCACTTTTTTGTGTCATTATGATGGTAGGGTCAATGTTAAATTGTGTAGTAGCATTGGGGTATGGAAACATCACTTTCCCATTTATGAGGTAATTGTTTGTCACATTATGGTTTTGAGTGAGTGAATAAGGTCATTGTTTATGAATAATCTCTTGTGAATTGTGACACCTTTAAAGTATCAAAAAGATTTTAGCCACAAAATATTTTATTTCATTTTAGAACTTGGAAAAATCCATTGGATATTGCAATAATTTCTAAATAATAATACACTTCTCTTTATGGTAGTTTTTGATTGATACGTAAAACCAACAAAGGTAAAATACAAATAAATACTTAATCAATGTGAAAATTTAGATAAATTATGTAGTAATCCTACGTATCTTATGAGTTATGTTAATAGTATTTTTAAACCTAATTTGAATTTTTGGGCAAAGTTGCAAGCTAAGAAGGTCTATTGACTGTAAATACATATGTTTTGATTGTTTATACTCTATGTATGTCTAGTGATTATAAACAACCTTCAAATAATATTTAATTCTAATGGTATTAACTATAATTAGTTCTCAAACATGATCTAAACTAATTACCCCAAATATGTAAATGCAAAGAAAAGAAAACATTAAATTTGGAACCCTCACAAGTGAGCATGTTTGGCAATTTAAAGAAAAAAAATTATATTTTCGCAAAATTGTGTTGCATTGCTCTAATGGCGCATTGCGATTTTGTGATGTAGATCATATGTTAGTAGCCCCATGATCGTAAACATGTGTCGCATTACTTGAATGTAGCACCGCAATAGTTCAAGTAGCAAAAAGATGTTTTATGTGCTTCATAGCACGTCTTGCTACATGTCCTATGCGGCGAGATTTGTTCAATCTTACTTATTTTCTTTTTTTTCTTCTCATTCTTGTGTGCAAGTCCTATCCTTCTTTGTCATTATCACTTCCATAGTGTTGTACTCTAAAATTTGTCCGTCCATTATTCAAAACAATATGATTCAAGATACCTCTTCGTGCTCCTAAGGTTCTCAATTACTCAAGACTACTAAAGAATTGATCAGATAAATCATCCTCCTAAGCAGTGGCATATAACTAGGATTTTGGTTTTTTCAGAGAAAATTGGACTTCCAATGCCTAAAATAGACTTCATGGTGTCTGGTATGGTTCAAAGTATCCTCACCAAGTTTCAAGCCTTGCAACACAAATTTGCTCAGTCAATTGCTCAGATGATTGAAAATCAATTGTATTGGGAAAAAAGTCAACTTTGACCAATTTATAGTCAAACTTCAAGATTTTTGATCAACATCAATATTTTGAACCCACATTCATTATCTGACCAAGGTTTGATCATGATTCATCAAGAAACCTCAAGATTCATCAAAAGTCAAAAGTTACTAAATTAGGGTTTTCTTTAGGAGAAGTCAGTTGAACTTTGACCAAGCATAACTTTCACATACTTCATCAAAAAATTCTCAACCAAAGCCCATTTTGATGAAAATTCAATTCTCCACAACTTTGAATCTCTAAGATCAAGGTCAAAAAATGATTCATTTAAGAGATATGAGCCAAAACATTACAGGTCATTTTAAAAGTCAACAAAAATACACTCTTCGACAACACTTTACATCAAGATAAAAGCTTCAAATGAAAAACTGACAAACATGAAAGTTATAGGGGATGTCCTGAGGTTTCTAAAACGTCCAAGATCACTCTCGTATGATGAAAAATTAGTGAGATATGATTTGTGCAAGTTGGACAATTTTGAGGAAATGCATGAAAATCAAATTGAACAAATTTGATTTTTTGGGCTAATGAGTTTACCTTTTAAGGTCCAAACATGTTCCTGACCTCGTCATGAACCTCTAATTCCATATATTTATTTTTGTGGTTTTTTTATTTCTTTTATTTTGATTTTATTCAATTAAAAGCAAAATAAATCAAATAAAATACTAAAGAAATGATATGAGGCACATGGCCTTTGTTCTAAATCAAATCACAAGGATAACAAATCAGATGATCAATTAGAAAAAATATGTGGGATAGATTGGCACATGATTGGCTCAAAAAGGGAAGATTTCATGCAAAATTCTCAATCAAATATTTTGTCATGAAGTACAAACATTTAGCTCATGTTTGTTGACCTAATTCATAGCCTATAAATAGAGAACATATTCATACATCAAAGGACACACACAGGCTGCTTACAAGAACTCTCAAAAATCTCAAAACTTCTCAAACTAGGGAAAACACAAAACCCTATTTGCAGCCTCCTTCAATCGAAACCAAGCATCCAATCGCATTCTTGAAGTTCCCAGGATCACTATCAAGCCAAGAAGCAAGCTTGTCCATGCCTCGAATCGTTCATTCAAGCCCACCAGTTTGGTAAAATTTCTCAATTCGAATTTGTCAATCTATGCATTGTTGTTTACTTTTGATTGACCAAATGTGTTTATGGTGTGTGAGACAGGTTTGAACCAAAAAAATCAAGCTCTAACATAGAGAACATGAACTTCCATCGTTAGGGAACGAAGTTTTGTTTCCTTTGAAACTCTGTATACAGGAGTTTTCAAGCCAAACCAATATTACCATTGAATTCACATCCCTCAAATTAGGGGGTAGGGTCCCTCTTAATCTTTATTTGGTAGGTTTTCGCAGGTTGAGGATTTTGTATCATCAGAGAAGACGAAGGGAGATAGGGCTCCGGCGTCTCTCTGATTTTAGTTTTTTTTATTATATAATGTATTGTTTGTGTTTGAGTAACAGAAAAGAAGTGTGACTCAGTGGTAAGGCAGACGCGCGCGTATCATGAAGGATGTGGGTTCGATCTCAGTCTTTTGGCATTGTTTTGCTTAATTTTCCAAACTAACACGTAGGTTCATAATATTTTGAGTTATTCTTGTTTCTAAACACAAATGCAATGCAACTCGGTTAGCAAGTATGCATGCTGGAGAGGCAGGGGGCATGGGTTCAACAGCCACCCCAAACATTATTTTTTCCTTTATTTCACTAACCAAAATTTCTCTCTTTTTCTTATTTATTTCATAATTAACTTCTAACAAACCCTAATCCTTTTTCAAAACCCTAACAAATTAGGTTTAGTTTTTTTATCAATAATTAATTTTGACATTCTTTTTAATTAATTAGTTAATAAATTTTTTCTTAAATATTAAAATCAATTAGAATTTAGGTTTTAATCACTACTATCATTCAAATTATTTTCACAAAACATTCAAACTTTTTTTCTAACATTTTTTTCTTATTGCTATTTAATTCTTAGACAAATGTATAGGTCGCACAGTTTTTCTTGTAATAGTTTAGACTTATTTTCTTGCGCTTTTTTTCTAATTATGTAATTGCTCACGGGATGTAATATCTTAGGTTTAAATTCCGCACTTTGCTTTTCCTGCATTTTCATATTTATGTAACTGCCCCAAAGCCATGTAATAGCGTAAGACTTTATATTCTGCACTTTACTTTTCCTGCTATATTTTATACTGCTAGTAACTAGGGTTTATTTGGCAAGACTAATAACTGAGCGTAGAAAAACCCTAATCTCAAGATAAACAATTGAAATTAACACACTCTTCACATTTGCACATCTAGGGTAACCTCTCTTGTTGCCTTATGATTAATGGTCATGTCCCTCGAAAGTAGGGATACTTTAGCAAAAGACCCTTACGAATAAAAGTCATAGTTTCTCAATGACCCTTTGAAGCTGCCTACGAAAATGATCTAGTCCCTCCGATACAAATTGCTAAAGTATTCCTACATGTTGCCTTCAATGACCATTCGATGATCCTACACATGTCCCTTCACATCCAATAGACGAGGCTACCTACAAACTAATGGTATAGATAGCACTATCTCTAAAGGAGAAGGAAAAGAACAAGAACAGCCTTTAGTGGGTAAGATACTCTTAATCGCTTGCTCACAACTCTTTTTTGAAATAAACATTTTTTCACATCACACTTTTCAAACAAAATATTTTCAAACACTTTGTACGCATTCTTGGACTGATACAAAAATCATTACAAAGTTGGCAGTACTTTGGCTTTTCAAAAATATTTTCAAATCACACGCGCAAAGAAAATTTTCAAAAGTGAGCTAGCAATTAATGGCCCGTAGATAACTACGGATGAAAAGGGTGTTAACACCTTCCCTTTTCATAACTTACCCCCCGAAGTCAAAATCTATCAAAGGTCTTTCCTGTTCTTTTCACATTTCCTAAATATTTGATAAAAGAAAAGTCGGTGGCGACTCTTGCTATCCGCACATTTGGATAAAACCAAAAAAGTCAGTTCTCCCACTGTATTACACATAGTAAAATACCACAATATGTGTATGGTTAGGATGATTTTTGTACAAATTTGTCTTTTCCATAATTCTTCAAAATCTTTATTAAAACCTAAAAAAATAAATGATTAAAAATAAAAGTATTTAAAACGAATGCAAAGTATACTAAATATATGTAATGATGAATTGTAGTCAATGTCTTAATTTAGTGTTTTTTATCTCAGTTGTATCTTCATGGATAATTTAAATGATGTCCTGTATTTCTTTGACTGTCTCGCAATTAGAAACACAAAAAAATCCATTTGTGGCTAAGGCAACTATAATGATAAATTTGACTTTCAAATTGCCTTTCACTTTTTCTTTATATTATTCGGTCAAGATTTCGCTATCTTTGTTTTCCACAACATTATTTATTTGATGTGTGGGAACAAAAAAAACCATTTTTAACATCCTTTCAAATATTATAATCGACCCACTCGATGAAGATTCTCATATTCTCTTTCCACAAAACATATCCTTTTTCCATTAAAGGAAGAACTATTCAGCAAATCATTTGAAGTTATTTCTATCTCTTGGGACAATAATTTTTATAATAGGAATTAGACTCTAATGTCACTTGTTGATCAAATGACTCCAAACACAAAAGGGAAGTGAATTGTGTCATTTGAAATTCGAAAATAATTAATAAAAAATTTAGGTCTTTAATAAAAATTATATTAGATTTGATAAACAAACAGAGATAAGAGAGGGGAATGACATAAAGAAGATGGTGATGAAGAGAGATACATAATGAAAATAAAATAAACAACAAGAATAAAATAAATATCAGAAAATAAAGAGAGAAGGGATAGAGATAGTGCACTAGAAATTTATACAGGTTCGACTTAACCACGCACTTAGCCTACTTCTTTCCTCAATAGTTTTGTTCTTGAAAGTTAAACTAAAAATAGACTTGAGCTTTTCTAAGATCAGCCCATGAACTTTCAACAACAAATATAGCTTTTACACATGTTTAGTTCAACAACATGCACAATTTGTTTAACTTATTCAATCAAACCAATTTACTCTAAGAAATAGAGCAACTCTCTGATTCATTATACTTTAAAAGCCGTTACAAGAGATTACAAGATGAACTACAAGAAAATATTCTTTCAAGTTCATAAGAATATATCGTGTTTTTTCTTCCCAAGTGTTTCTGAATATCTCATCCACTCAATATATGAATCATACAAATTCAAGATGTTCATAAGTGTTTCTCAATTCACTTAGATATCTCCAAAGGTATTTCAATTCTTAGAGCAATGAGTCATAAGAATCTCTCCAGTTGCGTCTCTAAATTTCTCTCACTAGAATCTCACCTCTCTAATTTTCATATCTTTTTATTTATAGTAAACACCTTTCCATTAATTGAAAAACCGATAGACATTACAAAGATCAAGAGACATATGATATGGGACATACCCATCTATAGTCTAATAATATCTCTAAAAGTAAACATTACATAGACATAAAAGACATTAAATACAGTTTGATCACTAGCTAAAAAGACATAATTAATTCAGAAACAATCACATATCATCCATTCATCCACTCTCTTAAGAACATTAATAGTGGAAATATATGAATGAGAATCGTAGTCTTTTTCCAAATCTGTGTTTGCGTATTTCAACTAATTTTAGTCTTGAGATTGTCCACTTTTATCGAATGTTTAAAGGTTAATTTATTACTAGAGATAGTGTTGCTCCAAGACACAAATCTCTTTGGAGGTTTTTTTATCAAACACCTAGTGCAGACTTACAACTCAAAAGACAAAAGAAAAAAATAAACAACACTAAAACATAAACAGATAGATCTGATAGAGTAATAAACTGCAACCTGTAGAAGATTCATGGTGGCTTTGGGAAAGGGCAAAAATTTGTCAACATCAAAGGTGTTGGAGCAGGTTCAGTGAAGAGAGACACACTTATCATTGTTAAGTTTGAGATGTTAAGAACAATCTTAACAAACTTTTCATCTCTTAGTGGTGGTGGTTGCGGCCGCGGCCGCGTCAATATAGAGAGGCGACTTAGTTCCGATAAAAACATAAAAGTGAGGTTAAATGAAAGAGATACTATCCTACATATGGGAGATAACCACCATAAAGATGGAAGATGAAAATCATGTGGTGGGAAGCGGACACCATCAAATCCTAGAGGTTTGGGGCAGAATTTCTAGAGAGAAGAGAGAGCATCTCTCTAAACTTTTGTTTTAAAACGTCTAATTTTAAATATTTAAATTTCATATCTAAAAAAACTTTAAATCGTCTTTTATATGTATATGAGAAATATATTGTGTTTCAACTCATCGGATTGTATTCATGTCAAACTCAATGTGTTTTCATGAATCTTTTCTTAAACATTTTGAAGTCAATTTCTACTTTATCTTTTAACTTTCATATAAAAGTTCAATAAAAATAGAATGTATTTCATCATAGTTTAATTAGTAATGTGATTTAGTCCAAATTTTCCATCTCTGAACACTCTCTCCATAGTAGCACTAGCATAAACACTAAGATGGAATGAATGTTAAACTGGAATGCTAATAATTCGATTTTCATGCCTTATGTAGTAATGAGATTTCCCTGATCTTAAATCACGACTTTAAATCAAATACAAATACAATGAATGTTCTAGTGTGTAACTCATGAATAGATATAAAACCTGTAAAAGTAGGAAATCAGGATCTTGAATGTGAATGCAATCCAAAAGGTAATGAAGTTCAAAGTTAGTTTTGTGTAAGGTGGAAACTTTTTGACTTGTGTGCTTGAATTATTTATGACCTTTGAGAAATCACATATGTCACCTTGATTTTTGACTTGTGTTCAAAATGTTTTACTTTAATGTAATTATTTTTCCAGTCATAATTTTTTTTAATTTTTCACATTAGTATTAAGTATTAAATTAGCATCTAATATCAAAAAGATAAATTAAACATAAATAAATAACTAATACAATATTTGTTATATAATTCGATCAAATATTTTAGATTTGATTACATAATAAGTATAATTTTGTATTATTGTTTCAAATAAGTTGTAATTTTAAAATTACAAATCACATATACAATATTACTATCTTGATTACAAATATACCTTCAAGCAGTTTCCTTATATTCAATATCAAAACTCAAGTATTCATAAGCAAGTAATTTCTTATACTCTTCTAGGGTGACAACATCTAATAGTAGCTTTCACCTTTTCTATTATATTCAAAAGATAGTAGATGTTGAATTTGAAAAGAAACCAAAAAGTAGGTTTCTTTCATAAAATAAAATTTAAAATCATGGTCATAACATTTACTTTAAAAATAGTCATCTCTACTTTTATAATGATATGTTTAATCCTTTTTTTTACCATTTTTTTCAACTTTAATACAAAATTATTATACTTTTTCTTATAAATCTTAAAATATCATGTTTTCAAGGGAACTAAATAAATACGCGTTCAATGCACGGGATGCGAGACATAACAAAAATTTTATAAAATAATTTTTATGTCAAATATTATCTAAGTAAAATAGATAATGTATTTGATTATTTATTAAATAAAATTAAAATTAAATTGATACATTAAAATTTAACAACATAAGTAATAAAAGATATATTTTACATTAAACAACCAAGCATTTTAAATATAACAATTATGACGATTATTGTTTGATTTTAAATATCTAAATCAAATTCTCCTATTATATTTTATTAATTTGAAATATATTTAATTTCATAATTTAAATATTTTTCTTGTGCTTTAGTTTTTTATATTTATCAAAAATCTCATGATTCAAATATTTGTTTGGTTTTTATTTTTTTTAATGTCATGATTCAAATATTTGTCTTAGGTTTTAGTTTTTTATTTACTTTGATCGAAAATAAGTTTTTTCCATACTTTTTAAGATATATTATTGATAAAAAAAATTATCCCATGTTTCTTTTTATATTGATATATTAAAAATATTTATCAATTGTTTTTAGGTATATGTAAGAAATAGATGTGCCGATATATTTTTATTTATCAATTATTAATATTTTATATTAATCAGTAAAAAAATTTGTCATTTATCTTATATATAAATGAGTCATAAATATTCATTTCATATTTTTTTAATATTCTTTAATTAATAATTATTATTTACAAATATTTGTTCTCTGTTTCTTTTTATATTATTAAATAAGATATATTTATTATATATTTTATTTTGATGAATTGATAGTCGAGTAATGCTTGTTTATATGAATTGGTGTTGAAAGGTTTAAATTGACTAATATATATATTTTGGCGGGAAAAAAAAAAAGTGGAACACCATATTTTAATGCATTGTTTTTTGAAAATGTAGTCCAATATCTTCGATATCTAAAAGATAAGTCAGATGCTTACACTTTAAAAATAATATAAAAAATATTCCGTAGCTGAATTAATTATTTTTTGTCTATATTTAACTTAATTTATAATTTTCTAATAAATTTAATTATTTTATTAAGAAGATGCAATAAAATACTAAATTTATTAATTCATGGATTAGTGACAAATATGTATTTTATATATGAATGCTTCAATAAGTTTTTAAGTGATATGTTTCTAAAAAAACTTATTTAAATAAAATTGAAGTGCAAAAAATGATTGTTACCATATTATATATTTTCTTTTTTAATTTATTTTTATGATATTAAAAAGATATTAAATTTAAATAATTTAATAATCACAAATATTTGTCTTATATAATTTTTATATTAACTAAGTTTAAATCAATATATTATAATTTTTATAATTTTATTTTAAAAATAAAATATAATTTTTTAAATAAATTTTGAACAAAATCTAATTATAAAATAAATTGAACAATAAAATAACTACAGTGTTTAATAGATTTAATTTTAATTAATAAATTTTGAATAAAGTTTATATATTTTAATTTTATTTTTAAAAAAAATATCAAAATAACGTAAGTTTTTCTTAAAAAAATAACAAGTATTTCACATGTCGATTTTCCTAAAAAATTTAGTTTGTCATTTTTTTATTGATTTTGTTCGATTTTGATCGATTTTCACTAATTCAATTGATCTAATAATCAGACTAAATTATTGATTGTTTCAATTTTTATTTAATCAATTTGATTGATCGATTCAGTATAATTTAGAAAATTCTAATAAAAGTTTTTATAAATTTAACTAATTGACTATTGACAATTAAATATTTATTATGTGTATGAATTATATAGTATGATTATTTTTTGAGTAATTTATTGTTAATAAATAATGTAAAAATGATAAAGGTATAAAAAAACAATATTTATACCTTCTAGCATAATCAATATTTTATACATATACTTATGTTTTCTAGCGCAAATTTGTCAAAAAAAAAACACGTGTCATAAAATAGGAAATGCATATAAGGCTCTTTTGGATTTTTAGTGGTAATGAATTATCTCAAGTTTATATAGTCATTAAAAATTTAGCACATTAGTTAATTGAATAGACTCTTCAATTTATTATTATTTTTTATATAATTTTTTATTTTCTATAGATTTTTTATTGTAGATTTTGTTAGGAATTTCTAGCGAACTTATCTGCAAATATTTATTGTGGATTTAAAAAAAATATATTTTTTATAAATTTTTTGTAACTAGCAAACATGTCTCTTTTATAACAATGACAAAATATGATTCATGTTATATTTTAATGTAGTGACAACAACACAACCACGAATACAACTTCACTCTGATTATAATCACTCAAGCATTCACTATGTCATAAGTAATTCTCACTCCGAACAACTCGACTCATTAATCATCAATAATCATACAATCATACGTACAAACTAAAATAATTATTCATACAATGGTCATTCATTTATAGAGAAATTATCTCAATCTACACAACCATGAGGTAGCTCTGCACGTTAGCTCTCTAATGCTTCAAACGACACATCATTTGGATCTAGGGAACTAAACTTATGGTCAAAATCGTCGAGAAAGAGAACAAGTTTTATGTTAAGAATAATTCCAAATATTTAAAGCAACAATCGATTGAGATTTGATGACAATCGATTGTTATCACATGTCCCTCGCCTCTGCCTCAGATTTTTCAACAATTAACCGATTGACACAAAACAATAATTGATTGTCATATTTTTTTTAATTTTACACGCCTACAATCGATTAACATCAGTCAATTTTCAAAAATCGCTCGTATTCTTCATCTCCTACCTCTCATCCCTCAAACCTGTCTCAATTATAACCATTCAAACTCCCAAAATCAAAATCTAACATGGCTATAACATCAATGACTCTCAGAACATCAAAGATCTATGTTTCTATCATGAATTGACCCATTATAACTATACCCTAAAGTCCTAAATTCCAACACAACTTCATCATATAATCAATGATTCATGATAAATCCAACAATATAGAAGCACAAACAAATTATCACATCAATTCATGGCAAATTGAAATCATAATCATTCACTCATCATACTTATCATCAGACAATAGATAAACACAAACCCTATTGGAGATTAAGGGAAACCTTTCTACCCTTTCATGATTTAGGCACCCTTATATGAATAATCTCCCTCCTTACCTTGTAAATCCAACAAAAGTAACCTTATATGCGATCTTCTTCCCAAAGCCTTAGCTCTCCCTTCCAATGTTCTTGCTTTGTATTCTCCTCTTTTTCACATACTTACCAAACACTTTAATTCTCTCAATTCCTCTTTTTATAATAACAAAACTCTCTAATTTGGTGTTCTCTGTTCTATCCTCGCTTACTCCCAAAATCCTTTTTCCTTTTCCTTTAACTTCTATTTTATTTTAATTATTTAATCTAATAATCAAATATTCTACCAAATACACTTATTTTTCATTTTTATTAAATAAATCGAATAATCTACTATTATTCAATTATTAAAATAATTCTAAATAATTCTAGTTATTATAACCGATTTCTACTATCTCTCAACACCCCCATCTCAAGGTCACACATCCTCAGAACTCGTAACTATTTAATTACCACACACAATAACCAGATAAAATATATAAATTCATCAATAATTCAAATAAAAGAATTAAATCAAACTGAGGTGTTACAACTAGATGTGAATATATGATATTTGAGGTGTATACATGATACATGTGTCATTGTGTAGTATGTGAATCTATCTTGATTGTTTACGCATTATTTATTATTTAAATGTATTCTCACCCCTCCTTTGTTGTTTATGTGGTTTTGTGCTCCTTTGGAGTACAGACAAGCAGATAAAGGAGAAGTTGCTTAGAGTCAAATGATGGTGTTGAGGTTGCTCTTTTATTTCCTTTTCTTAAGCATTTAGATTTTTTTGCTCTGATATCTAACATTAGATGGGTGAACAGTGTTATTTTATTACCATGATTCATTAATTGAGAGTTGGATGTTACACTTTTGATGTTTTGAACTTATGTTGATTGTGGAAGCTTTTTCCATATTTGTTTAAATTTCAAATGAAGTATTTTAATGAGACTTAATACCGGTGTAACATGCTTAGTTGATGAATTCTGCTACGATGATACCTTAGGAGATGGTGAGCATACGATGACAATTGTACTTGAATGTTTTACTTTAATTGATAAGTGTTATAGAATATGTGTTGTTAATGATGAGTGACATCCTAAATGTGTATATGTGATCCATACTTGATTTATTTTATAATTGACGCATGGGAAATTTAGGGTGTTACATAGTGGTATCAAAACAGGTCGGTCCATTCGGGTAGGTTTATATAATTTTGTATGATCTGTGGTATGCGACATGTGTGTGAAACACTATCGGCACTCAATGTTTTTTTAACTGCTTTCCAGCATGAGCAGGATTGAAACAAGTGAGTAAGAAGCTTATGCTTCTATGAGATATTTCAGGTGTGGAGAGTTGGTTCAGTATGTCGATGTTTGCAAGAGTGCAGGTGTTGGAGAGGCTTTGTTATTTCCCAAACCTGAAGAGATAATGTATTAGAGATTCTTATTTTTCGGTTAAGTTAAGATGTCTTTAAGGGAGAACGACCAGGTATTGGTGATGGTCGCTTATCTTAGAGTGGAGAATGATATGACAGCTAGTGATATGTCGGTGGTGTGTGAATTTCTTGATGTTTTTCGTAAAGATATTTGCAACTTGCCTCTAGAGAAAGAAGTTGAGTTCGCCATAGATTTAATACCCGGTAATAGTCCCGTGTCGATGGTTCCATATAGAATGTCTACTTCATAGTTAATTGAGCTAAAGAAACAGTTGGAAGAGTTGCTTAAGAAGAAGTTTGTTCAACCGAGTGTCTTATCATGAGGAGCGTCGGTGTTGTTAGTAAAGAAGAAAATGGTAGCATGAGGTTGTGTGTTGATTATCAAAAACTGAATAAAGTGACTATCAAGAATAAGTATCCACTTTTAGAATTGATGATTTGATGGATCAATTGGTTAGTGCATGTGTATTCAGTAAGATTGACTTATGGTTGAGTTATCATTAGATCAGGGTGAAACTAGAAGATATTCCGAAGATTGCATTCAGAATGAGATATGGTCATTATGAGTATTCAGTAATGTTGTTAGGAATTTCAAATGCCCCAGGTGCATTTATGGAATATATGAACAATACTTTTCATCCGTACTTAGTTTGTGGTTGTGTTCATCGATGATATTTTTATATATTCTAAGTTTAATGAAGAGCATGTGAAACATCTGAGAATTTTGTTACAAATCTTGAGAGAAAAGGAGTTGTGTACGAAGTTATCCAAGTGTGAATTCTGGATAAAAGAGTGAGTTTCCTTGATTATGTGATTTGTAATGGTGGGATTGTTATTGATCTGTCGAAGGTGGATGCTGTGTTGAAATGGGAAACTCCAAAGTTTGTTACCGAGATCAAAAGTTTTATAGGTTTGGCTGGCAATTATAGGAGTTTTATTGAGAACTTCTCGAAGCTATCGATGCCTTTGACTCGAAAGGGTCATGCTTATATGTGGGATGCTCTGTGTGAGGAGAGTTTTATATAGCTCAAGAAGAAGTTGATGACTTCTCCAGGTTTGATTTTTCCAAATCCGAATGAGTCCTTTGTAGTATATTATGATGCTTCAAAAATGGGTTTAGGTGGTGTGCTGATGCTGAATAGTCAGTGTTGTACCCCAAAATTTGCCCTCCCATATTCTCTAAGAAATTGCCAAGCCAAGTCACAAAATTCCCTAAGGGTTGCACAGTCCAACTGTCTCCTATACAGTCAAAACTAGGGTTTGTGTTCTGATCAAGAAAATGAAGTTTTCAAGGGCCCAATCAAGTCTCATATGCCTACAAATATGGTCAAGCACCCTCATATCAAGTTTCAAGGCATTCAGCACAAAATTGCACAGTCAAAAACCCTAATTGCACTACAGTCAACTGTAGGGGCAAAATGGTCATTTGGCAGTCAAAAGTTCAAATTTTTGGTCAACATATCATTTTGAAGCCACAAACATCATTTGATCAATGCTTGGTCATGATTCTCAAAATTTGGCTCAGAAAATCATCAAGATGCAAAAGTTTCCTTATTTGGACAGTTGAAAAAGTCAACTGAAATTGACCAGGGCATAACTTTCACACGGATTATTAGAAAAATTCCACCCAAAGCTCATTTTGAAGAGAAAGACATTTCCTACAACTCATCTTCATACTTCAAGTCCAAGAAATGCTCTCACAAAAAGTTATCAATTTCAACATTATAGGTCATTTTCAAAAGTCAACAAAAAGGGACTTTAAGTCAAAGGCCATAACTTGAGATTGGTAAATCAAAATGACATGGGACCAAAGACATTGGTTAGAGGACTCAAAGAACTTTCCAAAATGTCCAAGAACATGAGAAAAGCTTAAAAATTGAGCAAGTTATGCCTTGTGGAAGTTGGGAAATTTTTGGATATTTTGAAAAGTCAACATTGATTCAAATGACCTAAAATTGCTAATGGGCCCATTTTTCTTCCATGATTCATCATCCATGACATATGCACGACCACTTGGCCCAAAGGGAAGTATTTTCTCATTTTTATTTATTTATTTGAATTATTATTTATATTGATTCATTTAAATCATTTAAAATACATGAAAAATATTTTATCCACCCTAACCAATCTTTTTATACATGTATTGGACTCAATATTTCGTGCTTGTACAATTATGGAAAGATTTGGCTTGATTGGATGCTAATTGATACAAAAACATGTGAAAAGGATATGATAAAGATCTTAAGAAATCAAATATTCAAAACAATGAATTACAAGAGATTTGATCAATATTTTTGACCTAATACATTCACTACATAAGCACAAACATAACCCTAAGGTCCAGGGACAAAAAGCTGCGCAGAAGAACTAAGAACAAACTTGAAAAATTGTTGAAAAAAGTCAAAACTGAAATCATCATTCCAGGGCGATTCAAAGCCTAATTTTCATTCCAATAGCTTGCTAAAGGTCTATTGAACGTATTCCAATCAGAATCATCCATCAAAACGCCAAGAACTGGTAAAACGAGCATAAACTGTACAGAAAAAAATTGACAATCGTGCATCATGATTTAAGCATCTTTCGTAATTTTTATGCATTGATTCATGGTCATTATGATGTTTTGATGCTAACCAACATATTCAATTGCATTTTTGTGCTGTATATACGATTGTACCATGTCTAAGTTTTAGGGTTTACAGAGCTTGAAATTGGGATTTCTCAAATAAGGCAAAATTGGAGGCTGAGACCTAGACCATGAGAACGAGCACGCTTGGACGAAGAGATTAACATACTCGCGCCTAATTTATAAGGCCACATGACCTAATCGCTATTTTCTAATAGCATGTCTTAGGCAACGCACAGAAAACCGTTGCCCCAGGTCTTCCATATTTTTCTATAACGATTCCTATGCAGCTTCAGTAGCAAAGACTATCATGCACCCACCGAATCTAACGTCCACGTGCCCAAGGGAATTAATCAGAAGGCCACGATCAGAGGTGTACCATAAGCCCTAGTCAAAAGTCCCATACGTGTCATGCAAAAAAGTCAGAAGGGCCATGCTAAACGGGCCAGGATTTCCATAATTCCATCTCCATATTGGGGCCTGAACCCCCCCCCCTGGTTTGCAATTTTTCTCATATTTTATTTTTTCAAATATTATATTATTTTCTTTATTTGTTTTGATTTAACTAATTATTTTTTAACAAAATACAAAAACATCATGAAAAAAATCAGAAAAGACAAAAATATAATAAGTATTTTATTTTAATATTTTCTTACAGATAAATGCATGTAAATAAATTTAGTCTAAATTAGGTTGCAATATTAATTCTTTTCATAAAAAATCTATAAAAAAATATAGAAATAGGTTTAATTATTGTTTTTATTTCTTTTAATTTTCCCTTTCACAATAATAATATTTATTTTATTTATTTTCATAATCAAAATTGTATATAAGAATTAGGTTTAATTTAGGTTAAATTTTAATACTTTCATAATAAATTTAAAAGCCATTAGAATTAGGGTTCGCATTCAATTTTAATTTTCATTAATTCTCTTTTTCATTAAATCCTAAAAATACCAAAAACAAGTCTTTCTTTAATTAATTTTAATTTTAATTCCTCATTAACTTTAATTTTTGCAAAAGGGTCCAACGCCCATATTTTTAACTGTTTAACTTCGCGTATTTATTTTATTGCTTAAATAATTATGTACCTCTCCCAAAGCTTTGTAACATTTACTTCTCGCACTTTTTAATTCTTTTAATTCCTTTATTTACTTTCCGTCAAATCGGGTCCGGTTTAATTTTGGCGATGTGGACCCGCGCCATTTGTAATAGCTTTAGATTTACTTTTCCTCGCAACTTTTAACTGTTAACAAAGCATGCAAGAATGAATGGACTAAAATAAAATCAAGCGTAGATCACCAATGACATGACAAGACAAATATCAATGAAAACGACACACGAATCGCACACACCACCCCTAGGGTACGCCTCACTGTTGCCTTGCCTCGAAAGGTGATCTTCGAGTAGAGGATGTCTTAATAAGTCCTCATGATCCGGGAACCTGGCATGAGGGTAGCTTCTAAGGTGTCTTCCCATTGCTCTGGTGATCACCATGTCCCGAACCTCGAATTGACCCGAACACCTCCAACGGTGGTGCTACCTACCTCTCAATGGTGGGATGGCACTACTTTAAAGGACATTTACACAGGCGAATTCCTTAGGGTAGGTAGACGACTCGTAGATACTTGCTCTCTTCAAAAACAAACAAAAATCTTTTCACACCGACACTTTCAAAAAGCTTTCAAAAAACAATTTTTCAAACACTCTGACACAAGAGTCGATCTGAAACTTTCGAAGAAACTTTTTTAAAACCCACATTGAAAAGCAAACAAAACATTTTTGAAAACACAATGAGCAAGTATCTAAGAGCCCATGGATAACCATGGATAGAAAGGGTGCTAACACCTTCCCTTTCTATAATCTACCTCCCGAACCGAGAGCAATCTCTTTAAGGAATTTTTCTGTGCTTTTGTCCTTTCCATTTGGAGAAAATAAAAGACGGTGGCGACTCTTGCTTCCGCGACATTTCGCGAACCAGCGTTAAACAGTCAGTTCCAGATCCACCGATCACAGTCAGGTTATGTCTTACGCTTCCTGATAGTTGAAACTTCATGAAAGGAATTATCCTACAAATGATCTATAATTATCAGTAGTGGTATTTATGTTAAAAATTTGGAGGCAGTATCTGCTTAGTTCCAAATTTGAAGTGTTTAGTAATCACAAGAGTTTGAAGTATTTGTTCGATCAAAAAGAGTTGAATATGAGGAAGGGGAGGTGGCTCGTGTAACACCCCTTCTAAATAACCCGTGAATATATTAATTAAATCAGAGTAACATGGAAAACAGGGATGTCACAATTCAGGATAAATATAAAAACCTCAAATTTACAGTTATCATGCTTTACTGGAGGAATTATTAAGATAAATATTCAAATCAATATCATGTTCTACACAGCGGAAATGTCTCAAAACCGGAATGACTTCACTTCATAAGTATTCCCAACATAAATTAAACAATAGAGTATAAAATAAAACTCATCATTCAAACGTTTCCCCCAGTGTTACAACCTATCAGAGCACGACACTGACACGCGGACTTAAAGTAACATAGCTCTAGAGCCATCCTCACCAACTCCTGAGCTGTTAACTTTAATCTGAAATCATTAAAGTAAGGGTGAGATTTCTCATAATTAACATGCATTATAAGCTTCTCAATCAACATTATATCACAAGCATATTATTTCACCCATTTTAGCATAAATTCAGATTCAACACACAGTTTCAATCATACAAGTCATTATGCACAAATCAATGATCAACCAAAGAATTGTAACACTGGAAGACATCCTAACATGTTACAATTCCATGTAAACACAAATGCAGACACAATGCATGTGGTACCAATCACGTGACCAAGTCACCCAATATTGATCCATCATCAACCGGATACAGCAACCATCGATTCGTCCATAAACACTCGGACATGAATCCAGCTGATCCATCATCAATCAGATACAGCAACCATCGATTCATCCATAAACACCGGACACGAATCCAGCCTAACCACCCATCATCACCCGGGTATCGTTTAACGGCAATACAAGTCAAATTTCACACAATGGGAATTAACTTCACCAAAACAATGCATATGCATGCACATCACCAGCATGCAACATCAAATCAGTCTATGAAATACATCAATTTATCATAACTGAACCAAAACCAAAATAAACATGATATCATTATCTATCATACACACATCAAACAACATAAACATGCACTTCATCCACAAGGACCTGATACAATCAATTATCATGGATACACCATTGCATATACACCAAATATGCACATAATAACAAACTGCATAATCGGAAAGCCAACATCAAATCAACGGAATATGATCACAACATAATTCCAAATAATGCCAAAACCAATATATCACATGATCACATCTCAATCATAATGGATAGCAGGCACAACACATAAGTATCAGTTCTCATTCACCAAATCAGAACAACTTACAAACAATTCTACATCATTCTCAAAATACCAAAGTTTACAAAAATCGGGAATTCGACTCTTTTTAAAATAATTTTCATAAAATAATATTTTTCTTATTTTATAAGATATTATTTTTAATTTAAGAAATACTGCCGAAAACGGCACTCAAATTGGACTTACGGTTTGAAAGTTATGAATTTTCAAAGTTTAATATTTTTCAAAAAGTTACAGCAGAACCCGGTTCCTACATATGCAGGAACCGGTTCCTGAGAAGTTCACAATTCACGTTTCTGGAAAATGTACTGGAACCCGGTTCCTACCTATACAGGAACCGGTTCCTGCGACCAATTTTGCAAGTTTTTGTACGTTCACACAGTGGAACCCGATTCCTCCCCACTGGGAACCGGTTCCCACGACCTGCAGAGTCAAAATCTGCTATTTTGACAGCATTATTCATTCCAATCCCATCCAATTCATACCCATATGAATTATAACATTAGGAACACCAAAATGCAACCAATACACACCAATGCAACATCATAAATCATGTTTCCATCATTCCTATTAATTATTCATCACATTAATGGTTCCAATTCCTATACTCTGACACAATTAGGTACAAATTCTACAAACCTAGAAAATCCTAAATTGAGATTCCTAACATGCTTAATCAATTCTATTGATCCCAAAATCTATAAGGCATATTAAATAATTGAAATCACCCCTTACCTCGCGATGATCCTTCGAATTCACGGCGTTTGGCTTTTTCCTCTCTTCTCTTCTCTTCTCCAGTTTCACGTACAATGACTTCTTTCCAAATAACCTCTTTTTCTTTTCCTTTTTCCTTCTTTTTATATTCCTTTTATTATTTTCCAAATAATAGAAATAAATTAGTAATTATTTAGTAGAGCTTTTTACTTCACACACCTCTAATTCAACCTACACCCCCCAGTCTTCCTTTTTAATTTCATAATTAATTCATCCATTTAATCCAAAATATTATTAATTAAGCCTTTAATTAATTTAATAATTAAATTCCTAATTATTTAACACTCGAATAAATTTGGGGTGTCACAACTCTCCCCAACTAAAAGAGTTTTCGTCCTCGAAAACATACCTTAGACGAACAGTTCGGGATACGAGTCCTTCATCTGACTCTCCAGCTCCCAAGTGACATTTCCATCTGTTGGTCCTCCCCAAGCCACTCTTACCAACGCGATCTCCTTGCCTCGCAACTGTTTCAACTTCCGATCCTCAATTCTCGCAGGTACCGCTTCCACAGTCAAATTCTCTCGTACCTGTATATCGTCTACCCGAATCTCATGAGACGGATCAGCAATGTACTTCCTCAGCTGAGATACATGAAAAACATCATGCAAATTTGCAAGTGACGGCGGCAAAGCAATCTGATAAGCAACTTTCCCAACTCTCTTGGTAATCTGAAACGGACCAATAAAACGTGGAGTCAACTTCTTTGACTTCAAAGCTCGACCAATACCAGTCATCGGAGTAACTCGCATAAAAACATGTTCTCCTTCGCTAAACTCAAGATCTTTCCTCCTCTTATCGTGATAACTTTTCTGACGACTCTGAGAAGTCTTCATCTTCTCCTGAATCATCTTAATCTTTTCCGAAGTCTGTTGGACAATTTCCGGTCCAATCACAGCACTCTCTCCAGATTCATACCAACACAACGGTGTCCGACACCTCCTACCATACAATGCCTCAAACGGAGCCATACCAATGCTCGAATGAAAACTATTGTTGTAGGTAAACTCAATCAATGGTAGATAACTATCCCAAGCTCCACCTTTCTCCAACACACAAGCTCTTAACAAATCTTCCAACTACTGAATCGTTCTCTCCGTCTGACCATCTGTCTGTGGATGATAAGCGAAACTCAAACGCAACTTAGTACCCAAAGCTTCTTGCAATCCCATCCAGAATTTAGATGTAAACCTCGGATCTCGATCCGACACAATACTAGAAGGAATACCGTGCAAACTCACAATCTTCTCAACATACAATTCTGCCAACCTCTCCATCGGATATTCCATTCTTATCGGAATAAAGTGAGCAGATTTCGTCAACCGATCAATAATAACCCAGATAGAATCACAATTCTTCGATGTCCTTGGCAAACCAGACACAAAATCCATAGAGATTCCATCCCATTTCCATTCCGGAACAAACAACGGTTCCATCAATCCTGACGGTTTCTGATGCTCAATCTTCGACTTCTGACAAACCAAACAAGCATACACAAACTCAGCAATTTCCTTTTTCATTCCCGGCCACCAAAACAACTTCTTCAAATCATGGTACATTTTAGTAGCACCAGGATGAATACTCAATCCACTACGATGTCCTTCTTCCAAAATACTCTTCCTAATCTCTGCAATATCCGGAACACACACCCTATTACCAAATCTCATAACACCATTCTCATCAATCCGGAACTCGCCTCCTTGACCTTGGTTGATCAATGTCAATTTATCAACTAACCCAACATCGGACTTTTGTCCATTCCGAATTTCTTCCAGAATACCACTAGTCAGTTTCAACATACCCAATTTCACACTATTCGGAGTAGTTTCATATACCAAACTCAAATCTCTGAACTGCTCAACCAAATCTAACTCACGAACCATTAACATCGACATATGCAAGGACTTTCTACTCAAGGCATCCGCAACAACGTTTACCTTACCAGGATGGTAATTCAAACCGAAATCATAATCCTTTAGAAATTCTAACCATCTCCTCTGCCTCATATTCAACTCTTTCTGATCAAAGAGATACCTCAGACTTTTGTGATCACTGAACACCTCAAACCGAGAACCATATAAATAATGCCTCCACAACTTCAAAACAAACACAACAACTGCCAACTCCAAATCATGAGTCGGATAATTCCTTTCATGTACTTTCAATTGTCTCGAAGAATAAGCCACCACCTGATTATCTTGCATCAACACACCACCTAATCCCATTAATGATGCGTCACAGTACACAACAAAATACTTAGTCGGATTTGGAAAAATCAAGATCGGAGCACTTGTCAACCTCCTCTTCAGCTCTTGAAATCCTTTCTCACATTCAACATCCCAAACAAACATCTGACCCTTCCTGGTCAACTTAGTCAACGGTAACGCTAATTTGGAAAATCCTTCTATAAACTTCCTGTAATAACCTGCAAGACCCAGAAAACTACGGATCTCATAAGCATTCTTCGGCGCTTCCCACTGAGATACTACTTCTACCTTCGTAGGATCCACAGCAATTCCATTCTTGGAAATTACATGGCCAAGAAAACTTACTTCACTTAACCAGAATTCACACTTGGACAACTTCGCATAAAGCTTCTTCTCTTTCAACAATTCCAACATAACTCTGAGATGTTCTGCATGCTCTTCATCGCTCTTCGAATAAATTAGAATATCATCAATGAACACCACCACGAACTTATCAAGATATGGATGAAATATCTTGTTCATATACTCCATGAAAACACCAGGTGCATTAGTAACTCCAAATGGCATAACAGAATACTCGTAATGTCCATACCTCGTTCTAAATGCAGTTTTCTGAATATCTTCCGACTTCACACGAATCTGATGATATCCAGATCTCAGATCAATCTTACTAAATACACAAGCTCCAACTAGTTGATCCATCAAATCATCAATCCTCGGCAAAGGATACCGATTCTTGATTGTAACTTTATTCAGCTGTCTGTAATCAACACATAATCTCATTGGACCTTCTTTCTTCTTAACCAACAACACCGGAGCACCCCACGGCGAAACACTCGGACGAATAAACTTCTTCTAAAACAAATCCTCAAGTTGACGCTTCAACTTTCTCAATCTAGAAGCAGACCTCTTATAGGCATCCTCGAATTCGAACTAGTCCTAGTAACAAAACCGATTAAGACTTCACCTTGCACTCTCACACCGTTCCACCTACTTCATCACGGAACACTTCATTAAAAAAATTACATCCGATAGGTCACATGCCTTTTTCTTGCTCTCGCCGAGATCTAAATCTCTCGTTACGCAAACCATAACGCTTCTCTTCTTGCCGACTCAACTAATTTCACACACTGTAAAGCTGGCACAATAAGTACATCCCATCCAACACGATCCATACTACTATCAACAAGAGATTAAGGGTGATCAGTTCCTCAATTTGTCAATAGATAGTCAACAATCATGAGGTGGCATCAACCATCATTACCAAACCACAACAGCATCTTCAATCTTACCCTTCAAGCTACTTAAACATAACCATTTTTGAAGCATCAACTGCTCGGCAATACTTACATCTTACAATCGGCGGTATACTGAACCAACCTCTTGCACAAAACTTCAGAGAAGAAACTTCTCCCCCACTTATTTCACACGTACCTCTGCAGACAACGAAAAGGAAACAATCAAGTACCGACAGTGTTTCACACACATGTCGCATACCAAAAGGGAGTAAACACATAAACAACCTGGCCAATAGACCGACCTGCTCTGATACCACTATTGTAACACCCCTTCTAAATAACCCGCGAATATATTAATTAAATCAGAGTAACATGGAAAACAGGGATGTCACAATTCAGGATAAATATAAAAACCTCAAATCTACAGTTATCATGCTTTACTGGAGGAATTATTAAGATAAATATTCAAATCAATATCATGTTCTACACAGCGGAAATGTCTCAAAACCGGAATGACTTCACTTCATAAGTATTCCCAACATAAATTAAACAATAGAGTATAAAATAAAACTCATCATTCAAACATTTCCCCCAGTGTTATAACCTATCAGAGCACGACACTGACACGCGGACTTAAAGTAACATAGCTCTAGAGCCATCCTCACCAACTCCTGAGCTGCTAACTTTAATCTGAAATCATTAAAGTAAGGGTGAGATTTCTCATAATTAACATGCATTATAAGTTTCTCAATCAACATTATATCACAAGCATATTATTTCACCCATTTTAGCATAAATCCAAATTCAACACACAATTTCAATCATACAAGTCATTATGCACAAATCAATGATCAACCAAAGAATTGTAACACTGGAAGACATCCTAACATATTACAATTCCATGCAAACACAAATGCAGATACAATGCATGTGGTACCAATCACATGACCAAGTCACCCAACACCGATCCATCATCAACCGGATACAGCAACCATTGATTCGTCCATAAACACTCGGACACGAATCCAGCTGATCCATCATCAATCGGATACAGCAACCATCGATTCGTCCATAAACACCGGACACAAATCCAGCCTAACCACCCATCATCACCCGGGTATCGGTTAACGGAAATACAAGTCAAATTCCACACAATGGTAGTTAACTTCACCAAAACAATACATATGCATGCACATCACCAGCATGCAACATCAAATCAGTCTATGAAATACATCAATTTATCATAACTGAACCAAAACCAAAAGAAACATGATATCATTATCTATCATACACACATCAAACATCATAAACATGCACTTCATCCACAAGGACCTGATACAATCGATTATCATGGATACACCATTGCATATACACCAAATATGCACATAATAACAAACCGCATAATCGGAAAGTCAACATCAAATCAACGGAATATGATCACAACATAATTCCAAATAATGCCAAAACCAATATATCACATGATCACATCTCAATCATAATGGATAGCAGGCACAACACATAAGTATCAGTTCTCATTCACCAAATCAGAACAACTTACAAACAATTCTACATCATTCTCAAAATACCAAAGTTTACAAAAATCGGGAATTCGACTCTTTTTAAAATAATTTTCATAAAATAATATTTTTCTTATTTTATAAGATATTATTTTTAATTTAAGAAATACTGCCGAAAACGGCACTCAAATCGGACTTACGGTTTGAAAGTTATGAATTTTCAAAGTTTAATATTTTTCAAAAAGTTACAGCAGAACCCGGTTCCTACATATGCAGGAACCGGTTCCTGAGAAGTTCACAATTCACGTTTCTGGAAAATGTACTGGAACCCAGTTCCTACCTATACAGGAACCGGTTCCTGCGACCAATTTTGCAAGTTTTTGTACGTTCACACAGTGGAACCCAGTTCCTCCCCACTGGGAACCGGTTCCCACGACCTGCAGAGTCAAAATCTGCTATTTTGACAGCATTATTCATTCCAATCCCATCCAATTCATACCCATACGAATTATAACATTAGGAACACCAAAATGCAACCAATACACACCAATGCAATATCATAAATCATGTTTCCATCATTCCTATTAATTATTCATCACATTAATGGTTCCAATTCCTATACTCTGACACAATTAGGTACAAATTCTACAAACCTAGAAAATCCTAAATTGAGATTCCTAACATGCTTAATCAATTCTATTGATCCCAAAATCTATAAGGCATATTAAATAATTGAAATCACCCCTTACCTCGCAATGATCCTTCGAATTCACGACGTTTGGCTTTTTCCTCTCTTCTCTTCTCTTCTCCAATTTCACGTACAATGACTTCTTTCCAAATAACCTCTTTTTCTTTTCCTTTTTCCTTCTTTTTATATTCCTTTTATTATTTTCCAAATAATAGAAATAAATTAGTAATTATTTAGTAGAGCTTTTTACTTCACACACCTCTAATTCAACCTTACACCCCCCGGTCTTCCTTTTTAATTTCATAATTAAGTCATCCATTTAATCCAAAATATTATTAATTAAGCCTTTAATTAATTTAATAATTAAATTCCTAATTATTTAACACTCGAAAAAATTTGGGGTGTCACAGCTCGAATTTTTGAAGGACTGTAATTTTGGTTTGAATTAACATCCTGGTATACCCAATGTTATAGATGATTCTTTGAGCAGGGAGTCGTTGATCATGTTGATGTTTGTGGTTAGAGAGTTGGAATTAGTCGAGAAATTTAGAGATCTGAGTTTGTTGTGTGAAGGAAATTCTAATAGTGTGAAGTTGTGTATGTTGAGGATGACCAATAATATTATTGAACAGATCAGAGAGGGTCATAAGATTGAATTAGGATTGGTTAACTGGTTAGTGTTAATCCATCAAGGTAAAGGTGGCGACTTCAGAATCGATGAGAATGGTGTTATGAGATTCAGAGGCAGAGTTTGTGTACCAGATGTACTAAAACTTAAGCCGAGTATTCTGGGAATTTAGGATCGTGAGATCGAGGACGATCATTTGAGATGACTGGCAGAAATCGAGTGAAAGCGGAAGTAGAAGAGGCTGCAGCCATTTGATGATCAGAAGAGATAGAGCCGCGGCAGATTGATCCTCGGAAAAAGAACAAGTTCACACGTCCCTCTCCTAACCCTATGGGACCATACGTTGCGTTTCAAGTATTTATGTTTCAATTATTGTTTTTTTCATAAGTAAATGTTGGATAAAAATCTTATTGGGTTATGTGATAGTGGTTGTGGATCTGGGCCAAATTCTATTAGGCCTATATGCGTTGTGGCCTATTCGATTTAGTTGAACTAAAATAGGATTCTAAATCCAAGCATGTCAACTTAGGGTAGAGATTTCCCTTCAAAACTCAACCATAGGACCACCATTGTATGATAACATTAGGGATATGTTTAGGCTAGTCTCCCTTAGATGTTTTTCTTTCTTTTTACATTTGCATTAAAAAAGACTTCTTTTTCTTTCAAACTTCAAAAACACTTAAAAAACTACTAACCGGAATCATACCTTTGTTGAGCATGGGAAATGATAAGCGGGTTTCTTCTCGATCTTATTGTTCTCCTATTCTAAGCTTTGATATGGTTCAAGTCTCAAAGACTTATATCATGAATAAGTAGAGAAATGGTTAATATCTCTCGCTTGATATTAATTAGCTATTATCCACAAGCAAAAACACCAACCAACACGAACTCTTTTTGCTTTCGGGCTTTTCTTTCGAAACTCTTTTCAAAAGAACATGTTAATTCACTTTTGTGTTGACGCATAAGTCTCCAAAGGTCGAGTTGCGGCAGAAGGCGAAATTAATATTGTTCATTAAAAAATAAAAACCAACAGAAACTTTTAAGCCGAACTACGGCTGCTCTGATTCCTTAAGAGGGATACGTAGGCATTGAGGTAGGGCCCGAGCGAGCATAATTTTTATTTTTCCCTACATTATTTTCTCCTCTCTTTTGCATGCATTCTCCCTTTAGCAGTAGTAAACAGTAAGCAAAGTTTAAACACACCCATAAGATAGAATAACAAGAGTGGATACCATAGAGTACTAAGGGCGTGTGGGGTGCTAATATCTTCCCCTCGCGTAACAGACTCCCTTATCCTTATCTCTTGGTCGTTCGACCTTGATTTAACCCTTATCAGATTTACTCGATGTTTATCTTTCCCTCTTGTGGGATAAAAAAAGTTCGATGGCGACTTTATTGATTTCATTATCAGTTGATTGTTCAACCTGTTGTTTCAAATAACTGTGTAAAAACCACTGGTCAACTAACTTTTTTAGCTATGCAGGTTGGGTCTAGTTTATCAAGAGTGTGACTTTTGTTATTGTGAATTACTGGATGCAATGATTTCCTATCCCGAAGTATATATGTTATCCACAAAATTGAGGTTGTTTGTAGATCTTTTCTTTGGACGGGGGGATCGGATATTAGTAGAAAGAGTCTCGTAGCTTGGGATGTGGCGTGCAAGCCTCGGGACTATGAGGATTGAATATTATTGATCTTAAGGTTTGAAAAAAATTAACAATGTTGAAACTTCTTTGAAACCTTAGTGGTAAGGCTGATAGTCTTTGGGTTAAGTGGGTTAATACCTATTATCTGAGGAAAGATGATATGATGAATATGTGTATTAAGAATCATAATTCATGGATTATGAATAATATTCTAAAGCATTAGAGTAACATTGAGGAAACCCAACCCATATGGGTTAGTATGCAAGGAAATGACCAATTTTATATGAAGGATGTTTATAATATTATTTGCACTCTCACTACAAAAGTTTGATGGCGTAATCTTTTCTGAGAGAATACAACCAGACCTAGAGCTTTGGTGATCCTTTGGCTGGTGTGCCATAGGAGGCTGGCAACTAAACACCAAATGAAAAAATTTGGTATGGTTGAGGATATTTGTTGTTGTTTTTGTCTGTGAAGAAAACTATTAGTCATTTGTTTTATAGTTGCTCTGACCTTAAAATTATCTGGACTACAGTTCTTGAGTGGATCGAAATCAAGAGAGTTTCGTATGAATGGAACTATAAATTAGAGTGGTTTATTTCATCCACTAAATGAAAAGGTTGGAGACATGCAATCTTGAAGTTAGTTGTTGCTGAAACTTTATATGGAGTATGGAAATACTGAAACGATAAAAGTTATGGTAATATTGTTGATAGTAAAAAAAATAGCTGAAAATATTATTGATATGATAGTTTACATGAGATTGTATAATAGAAAACCTAGAGAACACATAGCTAAACTCATGATGGTTTAGATTGTCTTTCGTCTTCCTTTTGTCATTGTTGAGGGCTAGAGCCTTGTACTTTATTTCTCTTTTTGAATTAATACAAAGTTTATTTTATTCAAAAATAAAAATTAAAGAAAAAATATCAAACTATGAATAATGTGTACATAATAATTATATCGTAAACTGGAAAAAATATACATAAAGTGAATATTTCATTAAAATTCATTATATATTATTTTTTTAATTATTTAATTCAAAACTAAAATATCATGTACTATTTATTCATTATTTAACTTTATTTTTAATATATATTTTGAATATTATTTTGTACTATTGTTTAAAAAGAATTAGTTTCATGATTTAATTTAATGAATATAATAGAACTTGATTTAAAGAAAGAAAACTTAAATAAAAAAATTTGAAATTTGTTTAAAAATAAGAACACAATTTTTTTATTAAAAATTAGAATTTTTTTTGAAATATTTATAATCATAATTTGTTTTTTACCTTGACCGAATATAATAGAAATTAATTTAAGGAAATTAAAAAAAGAAGATAATTTAACCCAAAAAAAGAAGAAACTATTTTGTATTAAAAATCATGAATTTTTAGAAATATTTAAGAATCCGGATATTTCTTTAAGAAATATTAAAAAAAAATATTTTTATATTATTACCCAAAATTGAAAAGAAAGAAAAAAAACATATCTTTAGTAATAATAATGTGAGGGTCTAAATGATCATTTAATAACCATTTGACTAAAATGAAATCAAGGATTATAAAAGAGCGTACCTTAGTTTAAACATCAATAGCATTCACAGAAAGTGAAATCATACTCAATGGCTTCTTATATCAATCAATCTCGGTTTTGGGGGATTTTGTGCGTGACATTTATTTTATTCTCAGGTAATAAGAATAAGTTATTTTTATTTCATCAATTTTATTTTTGCCATTAATTAACGATGAACAAGTTGTGGTGTAATTCAATTGTATAGCTACCGCAACATTATTTTTATGGTTGTAATTTGAAATCATAATCTATTGCATTTGTTAAACTTGATCGTAACTTTTGTTGCAGGATTCCTAACTAGTTTAGATGCCGTAACATTTAAGTGCGTCGACCGCATGAATTGCCCAAATGAACAAAAGTGCATAAGCTTTTGCAATTCTTTCGGATATAAGCAAGGCGGTAGATGTTTGCCATCTGATTTCCAAAATCATGTTTGTTGTTGTATTACGGGGTGATATTGGTGTACTCTTTAATACACCCGAATGAATAAAATGCATATGTGCTATACTTTTGAAACTTCGTCGGTGAAAGTTAATGAAATAATTATTCATTTCTTGTTTTTTTTCTTAATAAATGCTTGCAAAATTATTAAAAATATCCTTGTTAGTTGAAAATCAGTAATTTGTGTTGTAATCTGTTAATATGGGATGGTAACGGGTTATAGCTGAGAAAATTAATACTTATGCAGATCAAATAAGTTATTTTTTTGTGGTAATCAATTACACAAACGTATTAACTGGTTACACCTATTTGTTATTGTTTTTGTTGTAGCAGTGGCAATCTGTTAACATGATGTGTTAACTGGTTACGCATAAAAAAAAATGAGTTTTTCTTGTTGTTTGAAGGCGTCTCATCTCATGTTTAATGTTAATTTTGATGCTCACACTCAATTACACTATCTCTCTCTCTCTCTCTCTCTCTCTCTCTCTCTCTCTCTCTCTCTCTCTCTCTCTCTCTCTCTCTCTCTCTCTCTCTCTCTCTCTCTATATATATATATATATATATATATATATATATATATATATATATATATATATATATATATATATATATATATATATATATATATATATATATATATATATATATATATATATATATATATATATATATATATATATATATATATATATCTTCTTCTCTACAAACACTAAATCTCCATTGATTTATCAATTGTGTAATTATATATTCTAACATTTGACATCAAGAGCCTTGATTATGATTCACAATTTATTGTGAAAAGATGGTGGTCAAGGCAACTATACCAAGAAGTTTGACAAGATTAAATCACAATGCTTTAATGGTAAAAAATGTGGTCGTTTTGCAAGAGATTGTAATGCAAAACAGAGAGAATCTCAAGGAGATAAGGCTAAGGTTGCTAGAAAAGAGGTGGATGATGAAAAAACGCTCTTGGTGATGATCACAAAAAGAGAATGCATCAGTATAAACTGCCGAGCAGCAACAGCAACAGCAATTTTGAAAACACTGCAGAAATGTTTGATGAGGAAAATGTTATGGTGATTGTGAGAGAAGGAGTCCAATGCAGTGAAGAGTGATACTCAGATTCTGTTTGTTCTACGCATATGACAGGTATGAAGAATTGGTCTGTCAAAATCAATCTACCAACAAAGAATAAAGTGAAATTCACGGATGACGCCACTTTAGCGACCGACTGGGTAAGTGATGTTTTGATCATGAGAAGGGATGATGGGAATTCGTTGATCAAAGATGTGTTGTAGATTCCTGAAATCAAAAGTAACCTTCTAAGTATTGGTCAATTACTTGAGAATTGTTACAAGATTCGCATGGAAGACAAGACTTTACGTGTTAAGGATGCAAACAGGGTTTTGGTCCTTAAAGCTCCTATGTCTGCCAATAAAACTTTCAAGATTAAGTTGAAAGTGATGGAACATAGGTGTCTTGCTACAACAACAAGTCGAGATGAGTGGTTGTGGCACTACCATCTTGGACATCTCAATTTTAGAGATCTCAATGCATTACAAAGGAAGATATGGTAACTAGGTTGCCATCCATCAACATTTCAGATGATATTTGTGAAGAGTGTATGCAAGGGAAGCAACACAAAAGTAAATCCAGCAAGGATGCAAATTATAGAACCAAGCATCACCTTAAGATGGTGCATTCTGATGTCTGGGTCCAATGCAAGTTGATATGTGTGGTGGTAATATATACTTTTTCACTTTTATCTATGATTTTAGTAGAAAGTTATGCACGTGCCTAATCAAGAGAAAATATGAGGTATTTGAAGTGTTCAAGAAATTTAAGTCCATGGTTGAGAGACAAAGTGGTCACAAGCTCAAAGTTCTCAAAGTAGATGGTGGAGGCGAGTAAGTCTCAAATGACTTTGGAAATATTGTGATGAAGATGGGATAATACATGAAGTAGTACCACCCTATACACCGCAGTAAAACGATGTTGTCGAGAGGAAAAATCAATCGATTATGAATGTAACACCCCCAAGATAGTTAGATTATTTATTTAATCATTTGATTAATTTACATTGAGTATTTATGAATTAATTGTGATGTTTGTGTGATGTATGGATGAACATGATGCTTGATATGATGTTTCTGTGGTGTATGATGGGGTGGTAGAAATTAAGAAGGTATAGAGTATGTTAGAATAATTTAGATAATTAGTTGGAATTATTTTAATTAGTTAAATAGAGATAAAATATGGTGTACAGATGTTAGGGAGAAAGTGGTAAATTGTAAATGAATAAGTGAGGGCAAGATGGCAAGACCATAGAAAGGGTCCAAAGGTTAAACAAGGAATAGAGGGAAGAGAGTCTCATTCTGTGCAATCGTGAAAAGAGAATAATATTGTGAAGAGGGCTATTGCACGAAAAAGCTCAGAGGGATTTGATAGAATGCAAAGAAAAATCAATTGCTAGGAGAAATCTAAGGTTATGGGATTTATCGTTGTTATTATAATTGATTTTAGGTTTAGATAATTGTAGGTTGTGTTGAGGTTTGGGGTTGATGATGTTATTATGATGTTTGATGATGAATCAGTGAAATTGTAATATTTTCTTGTAAAGAAATGATGCATGTGGTGTATGATAATTTGTGTTGTTGTTATTTGATGAAATCAAGCGGAGTTATGAAGATTTGTGACCTGTAATATGATGAAATCATGTAAAAATTAGGATTGTGCAGTGCAGAAATGGCAACAGAGAATTCATGTTCGTGCTGCAGTGTCGGGAAATAGATATGTGTCGTCGGGAGATGGAGCCTCGCTCCAGCAGCTCCAGGCGAGCAAGAAGCGATGGGATGGGGTAAAAACATAGCCTCTGGATTTTGTATGGATGGTGGTCAGTTGCTGGAGCGTCACCAGGAAACATAGAGGCGAGAAGAGAGCTTCGAGCGAACGAGATGCAGCGTCGGTCGATGGAGACCAGAGAAGAATGGTGGTGGTGTCGCTCCCTCATCGTCGGGCGAGCCTTAGACGAGCATCCTGCTTTGTCGGGTGAGCACCCGACGATAGACAACATTAGTATTTTAAAAGTGTTATAACTTGAGTTTCAGGACTTTTATTGATGCAGCGTTCGAATCTTTAGAAAGATAACGCGATGAACTATACTTTGGTGGAATAAAAATAGTCGTATGATGTGTTTTTCTAGTACCTATGCTTTGATTAATAAGATGATTCGGTGATTGTTTTAGTATGATGTATGTGTATACAATTAATTGTTGATGCTATGATGATGTTATTTTGTGTTATGAAGTATGTGTTGATATTTACGATGATTATATGAATGATGATGCGTTTTGATTAGAAGTGGTCATTTGGTTATTAAGATGTTTCACATCATGCATTCCTGGCATATGTTAGGGCGTATCCCAGTGATGGTTGCAAGATGTTGTTCCAGTGAGTTTTACAGGACGAATAGTCTAGTGATGGCCTCAATATCATAGTATGGATTGAGTGCAAATTATGATGTGCTCTGGTTCTAAGCGGGAATCGATTCTATTGGTGGGGATCTTTGAGAAAACGATGATGGTGTCATTAGTAAAGTTTTAGTACCACATGCATGAATCTAAATAAGTTGCATTGAATTATATGTGGCATTGCATGATGAATTAATTGACTGATGTTTCGTGAATGTGTGTTTGTGATAATTGTTAATTGATGGTATTACCATACGTCTGATGCGTATTATGATACTTAAAGGTATGAGTATGACATGAGGTTTTGATGGCGTATTTCTTGGATGTTGTATAATAACTACTATATTTACTCCTTATGTATTTTATAATGATTATGATTTACTCACTCTTGCTGCTTGGAAATGTTGCCTCTATACGTGGATAACTTGCAGGTAATCAAGAATAGTTCACTGAGGCTTAGTGTGTAGCCGCGGAGTGTGTTCTTTATTTACTATAGAATAAAGGGATCTTGCTCTAATATGTAACATCGAGGCTGAGATCGTTTATTTTGAATCATCTTGTTACCTTGTTTAATTTGAGATTTGAACTACCCTTATGGTATTGAGTTGTTTTGATTTGATGAAGTTGTTTTGAAGTACCTTAATAAATATTTTATGAATTATGAATTTTCGCTGCGAGTAAGTCGAAAAACTATGGATGTCAATCATGGAGTACTTAACATAATTGATTTTTGAAAATCTGTGTTACGGAGCATGATATGTTTTACTATGAAGTTTGTTTGAAGCAATGTGACACCCTTTTTGGTGCACTACTATGATATAATTAGTGAATTATTTTGAGAATATTCTTTAGGGTTTAGAAGGGTGTTATAATGAACATGGTGAGAAACATGTTAAAGGGAAAGAACTTGCAGAAAGAGTTGTGGAGAGAAGCGGTTTCCACGGCTTCCTATTTGCTGAATAGGAGTCCTACAAAGAAGCTTGAGAAGATAACTCCAGAAGAGGCATGCTTTAGATTCAAAATGAATCTAAACCATTTGAGAATTTTCGGTTTCATGGCATATCGACATGTTCTTGGCCAACTTAGAAGGAAGTTGGCTGACAAAGGTGAAATGATGATACTTGTTGGGTATTGTTTGTTAGAACAAAGTTTGAATCTACTACCCTAAGTTTAAGTTTTGATGATAACAAAAATGAAATGATATATTAATTATGTGATTCATGTAAGAACTATTTGCTACCTAAAATATTACCGTCTGTTTTGCAGAAACTCTGAGAGGTATCAGCAAGAGTACACTTAATCAGCATCATAATATTGGTTATCAACATCAGCATCAGAAGATGCTATATCAGAATACCAGAATCAGAAGAACAACTCACGCGTATGCTGAAGCTTGATGAACAGAACTGCGCTCAACACTCTGATAAAGACAACAACAGTTCATCAGCACTTAAGCAGAGTCAGAATGAGCCAAAGCCAGAACACGCTTTAAGTAGAAACGATAATGTGCATTCAAGGCGAATTATTACCAACGGCATCATTCCAGACAAGATCTGCTTAATAAGGAAAGTTTGTTATTGGCATTGAATCAAGGTTATTGCTCCAACGTTCAACATTTTCAATGCTATATAAACAAGACAATGAAGATTGAATTGGCTAATGCTCTACAACTATTTCCACGCCTAAAAGCTATTCATCATCTTCTCATTCTCAGTTTGCTAAAAAGCTCCATATTTCCTTACTCAATTATCTTTAGCAATCTAGTTTCAATAAGCTTAAGTTGTGTAATATCACAGTTGTGATAAACAGTTTTGTAGAAAACATTCACACACCTAGACTTCTATTCTTTGTAAGAAAGTGTTTCCTTGACAAACCGGTTTGTGGTTTGCATCAAGAAGGCTTTAGCAGTTGTTAAAGCAGATTGTAATATTCAGTTGAATATAGTGGATTAAGACCTCGTTGGAGAGAGGCGAAATCACCTTGACGGGTGGACTGGAGTAGTTTGAGATCAAATGAACCAGGATAAAAATATCGTGTTCATTGCATTGATTTTCAGTTTTACAATTCAACCTCCCTTCTTGTGTTTTTCACTTCTTCAATTGGCATCAGAGCGCCTGGTTCTGAGCTAAAACACTTAACCGTGTCAGTACAAGATCCAGCGTCAGAAAAACACAATGGCAGGAACTTATTCTCATACCAGCAATGACAACCATGAGGACAGAGACAGATTCAGCGGAAAACCTCCAGTCTTTGATGGAGAAAATTTTGATTACTGGAAAGACAGAATTGAAAGCTTCTTTCTGGCACATGATGTTGATCTGTGGGACATGGTGACAGATGGATACACGCACCCTGTGAATGCAAGTGGTCAGAATATTGATAGGAAAACAATGTTTGACCAACAAAAGCGTGACTTCAAGAATCACCACAAGGCCAGAACCATCCTTCTCAGTGCCATCTCGTATGCTGAATATGAAAAGATCTCCAACAGAGACACAACAAAGAACATGTTTGACTCACTCAGAATGACGCATGAGGGCAACGTTCAGGTCAAAGAAACTAAAGCTCTGGCGCTCATTCAGAAGTATGAGGCATTCAAAATGGAAGAAAGTGAATCCATTGAAACAATGTTCTCAAGATTCCAGATTCTGGTAGCTGGTCTCAAGGTTCTAGATAAAGGTTACTCTACTGCTGATCACATCAAGAAAATCATCAGAAGCTTACCAAAGCAGTGGAGGCCAATGGTTACAGCTCTGAAGCTAGCAAAAGATCTCAACAAAATTTCTCTGGAGGAACTTATCAGCTCCCTCAGAAGTCATGAGATAGAGCTAGAAGCTGATGAACCCCAGAAGCAAGGTAAGCCTTTAGCATTAAAATCTAACAAAAAATCTGAGTCTAAAGTTTTGCAGGCAGTTGAAGAAACATCTGATGGATCCTCATCAGAAGAAGACGAACTCTCCCTCCTCTCCAGAAGAGTGAATCAACTGTGGAAGCAGAGGCAAAGGAAGTTCAGGAATCCCAGAAGATCTGATCAGAACGAGTCCTCTTCCAGATACAGAAGGACAGATTCCTCCTCTGGATACAGAAGATCTGAAGGCTCCTCAGGAAGCAGAAAGCCAAACACCAAGGACATCATCTGCTATGAGTGCAATGAGCAAGGACACTACAAGAGTGACTGCCCAAAGCTTCAGAGGGAAAAGCCCAAAAAGAAGTTTGGAAGAGAAAAGAAGAAAAGTCTCATGGCTACATGGGATGACTCTGACTCGTCTGAAGCTGACTCAGAATCAGATGATGAGAGAGAAAACATAGCTCTCATGGCCAACATTTCAGAAGATAGTTAAGCTTCTGAATCAGACTCAGAATCAGATACTGAAGAGGTATTTCCTGACTTTGCAGTTAATTTTACCAAGGCTGAACTTGCTGAAAGCCTTAATGAAATTCTGGAAAGGTATCAGCAGATTAGAGTTAAATTCAGAAACCTGAAAAGGAATCTTGAATCTGACTCTAATAAGACTGAGAGTCTTAAATTGGAGAATTCTGAGCTGAGAAATAAAATTTCAAAATTAGAAAATACATTACAAAACTCTCAGAAGGAACCAGTTTCTGAAACTCCCAGCAACGTTGATGAGATCATCAAGGAGTATGATCACAGTTTCCAGAAGTTCCTTGCTAAAAGCATAGATAGAAGCAAAATGGCTTCAATGATCTATGGAGTTAGCAGAAACGACAGGAAGGGAATAGGATACCAAGGTAAGGTTCCTACACCAAAGAATGTCATGGATTTAACCATTAAACACACTCCTCTGAATTCACATTTTGTGTATGGTCACACACATGATATTAAATACACTAGCAGTAAGTATTCTGTGAAACCAAAATTCAACCAGAGTTTTGGTAAATCTAACAAATCAGGATCCAAGAAAATCTGGGTACCTAAGGATAAAATAATACATGTTGCAGATATCTTTAGCAGCAAATCAGAAACACCAGTCATGGTACCTGGACTCTGGTTACTCGCGATACATGACGGGAAGAAGGCATATGTTCCAAAGCCTGGAACTTAAGCCTGGAGGCCACGTTGGCTTTGGAGGCAATCAGAGGGGAAAGATAATTGGCTCTGGAACTGTAGGTAATGGAAATCTTCCCTCTATTAATAATGTTCTGCTAGTAGATGGATTAATGCATAATCTGTTATCCATAAGTCAATTAAGTGATAACGGTTATGATATAATCTTTAATCAAAAATCATGTAAAGCTGTTAGTCAGAAAGATGGGACTATCCTGTTTAATGGAAAGAGGAAAAACAACATTTACAAAATCAAACTTTCTGAACTGAAAAGTCAGAATGTAAAGTGCCTTCTGTCTGTTAACAACGAGCAGTGGATCTGGCACAGAAGATTGGGGCATGTTAGCATGAGAAGAATATCTCAGATTAACAAACTCAATCTGGTCAGAGGACTTCCTAATTTGAAGTTCAATTCAGATGCTCTGTGTGAAGCATGTCAGAAAGGCAAGTTTGCAAAACCTTCTTTTAAATCTAAAAATGTTGTTTCTACCTCTAAGCCATTCGAACTTCTGCACATTGACTTATTTGGACCAGTTAAAACTGCTTCAGTCAGTGGCAAGAAGTATGGGTTAGTAATCGTAGATGACTATAGCAGATGGACATGGGTAAAGTTCTTAAGACACAAGGACGAGTCACACTCTGTGTTTGTTACCTTCTGTAACCAAGTTCAGAATGAAAAGGATCTTAGAATCGTTAAAGTCAGAAGTGATCATGGTGGAGAGTTTGAAAACAAAGATTTTGAGTCATTCTTTAATGACAGAGGCATTCTGCATGATTTCTCTTGTCCTAGAACTCCCCAACAAAATGGAGTTGTAGAACGAAAGAACAGAACATTGCAAGAAATGGCCAGAACCATGATCAATGAGACAAACGTTGCTAAGATCTTCTGGGCAGAGGCAATAAACACAGCGTGCTACATTCAGAATAGAATCTCAATAAGACCTATTCTGGAAAAGACTCCATATGAATTGTGGAAGAACAGAAAGCCCAACATTTCATATTTTCATCCATTTGGATGTACTTGTTTTATGTTAAATACAAAGAATTATTTGAACAAGTTTGACTCTAAAGCACAGAAGTGTATTATGTTAGGATACTCTGAACGCTCAAGAGGGTACAGAGTATACATTACAGAAACACAGATTGTGGAAGAATCAATCAGTGTTCGTTTTGATGATAAGCTTGACTCTGAAAAGTCAAAGCAGAATGAAGTTTTTGCAGGTATGGAAGTTGAATTTACAGGTTCTGAAGATAAGTCATCAGAAGCTCTCAACACAGACACTCCTTCAACGTCTGAAAGGAGCACTTCTAGCAATCTTACAACAGCTGCTGATCAACCTCAGAAGAGATTACCCAGAAGCAGCTTGGATCACCCAGAAGAAACTATCTTAGGAAGAAAGGAAGATCCAATCAGAACAAGAGCAAGCTTCAGAAACTCTGAAGAAACCCTCATGGGACTTGTGGCTCTGATTGAACCTTCTTCTATTGATGAAGCACTTCTGGACAACGACTGGATTCTGGCAATGCAGGAAGAGCTGAATCAATTCACCAGAAATGACGTATGGGATCTTGTTCCCAGACCAAAAGGATTCAACGTCATTGGAACAAGATGGGTGTTCAGAAACAAGCTAAATGAACAAGGTGAAGTCATCAGAAACAAAGCACGACTGGTTGCACAAGGTTATAGTCAACAAGAGGGAATAGACTATACAGAAACCTTTGCTCCAGCCGCCAGGTTAGAATCTATCAGACTTTTAATTTCATTTGCTGTTAATAGAGGCATCACTCTGTATCAGATGGATGTCAAAAGTGCATTCTTAAATGGTTATATAGAAGAAGAGGTTTATGTGCACCAACCCCCTGGTTTTGAAAATACAAAACATCCAGAACATGTTTTCAAACTAAAGAAGTCACTATATGGTCTGAAACAAGCTCCCAGAGCTTGGTATGAAAGACTAAGTAACTTTCTGTTAGAAAATGAATTCACCAGAGGGAAGGTGGACACTACCTTATTTTGTAAGTCAGTTAAGAATGACATCTTAGTCTGTCAAATTTATGTTGATGATATTATTTTTGGTTCTACTAATCCTTCTCTTGGAAGAAAATTTGCTAAGTGTATGCAGGCAGAATTTGAGATGAGCCTCATGGGGGAACTGAAATTCATTCTAGGAATTCAGATCAATCAAACTCCAGAGGGAACTTACATTCATCAGAGCAAATATGTCAGAGATCTTCTGAAGAAATTTGACCTCTCAGAATGTAAGCCATCAAAGATTCCAATGCATCCCATGTGCATTCTGGAAAGAGAAGAGGTAAGCAAAAAGGTAGAACAGAAGGTCTACAGAGGTATGATTGGTTCTCTCCTTTATCTGACAGCTTCAAGACCTGATATCTTATTCAGCATATGTATTTGTGCTAGATTCCAATCAGATCCTAGAGAATCTCACTTAACAGTTGTTAAGCGAATTTTCAAGTATCTGAAAGGTACTACTAATCTGGGTTTATTTTATAGAAAATCTAGTGATTACAACTTAGTAGGCTACTGCGATGCTGACTTTGCTGGAGACAGAGTAGAGCGTAAAAGTACTTCTGGAAGCTGCCAGTTTCTGGGAGACAATCTGATCTCTTGGTCCAGCAAAAGGCAATCCACAATTGCACTATCAACAGCAGAAGCTGAGTACATAGTAGCAGCAGGATGTAGCACACAAATGCTCTGGATGAAAAGTCAGCTTGAAGACTTCCAGATTTTTGAGAGTAACATCCCTATACTCTGTGACAATACTTCTGCTATTTGCTTAAGTAAGAATCCTATTTTACATTCTAGAGCTAAGCATATAGAAATAAAACATCATTTCATTAGGGACTATATTCAGAAAGGAATTTTGAACTTAAAATTTATAGATACAGACCATCAATAGGCTGATATCTTCACTAAACCCCTTTCTGAAGATAGGTTCAATTTCATTCTGAAACATCTCAGCATGAAAATCTGCCCAGAGTGAAAATGTTTTAATTCCATATATTATCCTTCAGAATGTATTTGTTTTACTGTGAACTTCTGATCAATCTCTTTTCAGAAAGATAGAACATGCAGATTGTATCAGATGCTAGTCTTAAAGATCTGAGCGTTTTAGCTCAAGGATAGACGTGTTGATCACTAAATCAAACAAGTGTCATCCAATCATCAACAAATCTCTGAAGCAGAACGCGTGCACGCTTCTGAGAAGGCAAAACACTGATTGGGTGCATTGAGACACATGTCTGGTAACCGTTTCAAGTATCTTTCTCAAATCCCCCAAAATCAGCAAGCATTTAATGAAAGTAATCATGTTTTTAAAACGTAATCATGATTTTATTTCTCTTTCTTGAAACCGTTTACTCTTTCAAAATATTCTGAAATCTATTTAAGCACGTTAACTTCTCACATTAATCTTTTACAGTTTCTCATAATCTCTCAAATATTTTCTGCATTTTCTCTGTGTTCATCTCTTTCAAACTTAAACCCATTTTCTCAGTTTTCTCAGAAAAACCCTAAGTGTGAACATGGCAACCTCCAGCAGTGCTTCTGCAGGTTCTCAGAAGAAAGCTTCCTCTGAACAGTACCAAGTTCCATTTAGAACACTCCTTACACCAGTGAAAAATCTAGAAGTGTTATCTGAACTGATTATTGATTTTGGCAGCCTGAAAGAGAATGGTTTTGACTTGACAGAAGAAGTTAGGGCACATAAATGGGAGAGATATTTCGACAGGTTGGTTGGACCAACATTCCCAATGTTAGTCAAGGAGTTCTGGATTCACGTGTCTGCTTCAACGCATCAAGTCACCTCCTACATAATGGGAAAAAAGATTGTGATTACTGAGGATCACATAGCAAAATTGATTGGTTACAGTGGTGGTGGCGTCCGCTGTATAGATATGGCTGAAAGATGCTCTGACGTTGGTGTCATAGCAGAACAGATTTTCACCCATGGGGTGCCCAACAGCAAAATCAGAGACCTAAAGGATCACCATAGAGTTTGGGCGAAGATCATTCTGGGGTGCTTTAACCATAGGAAGCCAACAAGTTCCCCTGATTACATAAATATAGATCAACAGTTTCTGATATATTTTATCAATCAGAAGGTAAAAATCAACTTGGCCCATCTTCTGTTTAATCACCTCAGAACAAGCGTGAAGGAGACCAGGGAAGAAGAAAGAACAAAGAGGGATTGGATACCCTTTGGAAGGTTAATATCAGATATTCTGACTGAGAATAGGCTGATAGAGCACCTGATAGAAGCTCAAGAGTTAAGCACCATTGAACCAACTGTTGGAAAGCCTCTGAACGCGAAGAATCTGAAGAAAATGAAGTTAATAGAGAATATCAGAAAGGAACCCAGCGTTACTCCTACTGCTGACATCACCAGCAGAAGAGTCCCACTGAGTGACTTTCCATTATTTTCTGAGATAGAGTCTAAACCAGTGGTGGTTCTCAGATACTTGGACGCGTGCAACGCTGATGGTACAGATCCCAAGCTGAATATCAAAGATCTGCACCAACCTCAACCAAAAGTTACACTGAAGAAGACGAAGAAAAGGAAGGCCCCTTCAGAAGGAACATCCCAGCAGACACCCAAGAAAAGAGGTAATTTATCTGCTGCGTCTGTTTTAAATTCTTCTGCTATTCCAACATCTATCCCAACTCCAGCTTCTCATGAAATCCCAATCCCCATCCCAACTATAGATGAAACTGAACCAGAAGATGACCCTTCTGAGGCACTAACACTCAGAAGACCCCGTACCAAACATCCCAAACCAACAACTTCAACAACATCAGAACTTGACAAAGTTCTGTCTGACATTGATCAACATGCTTCTGATCACCTCTCCAATAATCCAAACACTGAACCAGATATTGTCCACTCTCCTCACCCAGAACATCCTCTCTCACCTATTCCAGAAGAACCACATATTCCTGAACAACCAGAAATTCCTCCTCCTTCTCCACAACCAACAATTCCTTCTCCCTCTCCTCAACCAGAAATTCATCCACCATCACCTCAACCATCACCTCCTCAATCTGAGTTTCATCATTCTGAAACTCCCTCACCTCCATCTCCTGAACCTCATTCTCCTCAATCCTCTGAGCCACAACCTCTAGCAATACAGCTGCCATGTGGAACAACTGTAACAATGGCCCAGCTGCCATCCTCGCCAGAAACCACTCCTCCAAACACTCCCAAAACCCCAAACAGTCCAATCATTATTTCTGATTCTCCCACTCCATCTCCCAAACAAACAGCTCCCAAACAAACCACAGAAGACCCCAACAGGACCTTCATAGATTTAACAATCCTTGACCGTCTTGCTAATCTGAAAAATAAAATAGCCATTCCAAAACCAAAACAGCCAGATGTTGGCTCTGGCATTATGAATTTTGAAACAGGTTTGCAGTAGTGGATTGCTTCTCTGAAGCAAGTCTGTCCTGGAATGATTGATCCAGCTGCCTCAGACCAGCTCTGGAAATGATTCAGAATATGGGTACGTGCTGAAGCTCTAAAATTGCAAGACATCAATTATGAGCAAGCACATCAGAATTTCAGCAAGCTTCTGAACGAAGTAGGAAGTCAGCTGCTGAAAGAAGACGTGCTCCTTCTGGATAGTGAGCCATGGTCTGAGAAGCGTCCAGCTTCAAAAGTGCAGCCAGAAGAAGATCATACAATTCAAGTTGAAGCCAGTCAAGCTGAAGATGTTGCAGAAAGCTCTCAGAAGCTCCCTGCTTCTGATGTTTCTCAAGCTGCCTTGGACAGGCAGACTCTGGAAGAGCTGAAGCTGAATGACATTCGTCTGCAGCAAAGAATGGATGAAAATGATCAGAAGATGAAGGAAAGGATGGATGTGCAGGACAGCAAGATAGATACAGTAGTCAGCATGGTGCACAAGCAGACTGAGACTGCTGATCAGATTAAAGCAATGTTGGAGACTCTGTTCACACGCTTTCCTCCCCAACCTTAGATTTTCATTCATGCTATTTTTGTTTTCTTTGCATATCTTTTGTACTGTTTTGTCTGGCTCTGAATATTTTACTATGACAAGTTTTTCTGATCTAATTGTTTTAGCACATCACTTACACTTTTTGATTGCTGACAAAAAGGGGGAGAACAAGAATGATATTTTTCAATAACGGATTACTGAGACAGAAAATCTCAAACATTCTAACTCTGATATACTTGAATATGTTTTCTGTTTTTGCTTAAGTCTACAGGTACAAGAATGCTCTCTGATTCACTGAAGACCAAAGCCCTGATACTCTGACCCAAAGCAAAGCTCTAATAAAGCTCTAACATTCTGATCTGAAGTTCTGATAGTCAAAGCTCTGATATTCTGATGTTCAAAGAAAGTCAATAAAGATCTGATCCTGAAGAACTCTTGGAACTAAAAAGGGAAGTTATAAATTCAGGGGGAGTATCTCCGATCTCAACTCTGATATCTCTTTATCCCTTATCTTTGATAACTTCTTACTCTGATACATCTTATCATTTAGTTATCTCTGATGTTTTTTCTCGCTATTTTCAATTAAAAAATATCTAGTTTTTGTCATCATCAAAAAGGGGGAGATTGTTAGAACAAAGTTTGAATCTACTACCCTAAGTTTAAGTTTTGATGATAACAAAAATGAAATGATATATTAATTATGTGATTCATGTAAGAACTATTTGCTACCTAAAATATTACCGTCTGTTTTGCAGAAACTCTGATAGGTATCAGCAAGAGTACACTTAATCAGCATCAGAATATTGGTTATCAACATCAGCATCAGAAGATGCTATATCAGAATACCAGAATCAGAAGAACAACTCACGCGTATGCTGAAGCTTGATGAACAGAACTGCGCTCAACACTCTGATAAAGACAACAACAGTTCATCAGCACTTAAGCAGAGTCAGAATGAGCCAAAGCCAGAACACGCTTTAAGTAGCAACGGTACTGTGCATTCAAGGCGAATTATTACCAACGGCATCATTCTAGACAAGATCTGCTTAATAAGGAAAGTTTGTTATTGGCATTGAATCAAGGTTATTGCTCCAACGTTCAACATTTTCAATATTATATAAACAAGACAATGAAGATTGAATTGGCTAATGCTCTACAACTATTTCCACGCCTAAAAGCTATTCATCATCTTCTCATTCTGAGTTTGCTAAAAAGCTCCATATTTCCTTACTCAATTATCTTTAGCAATCTAGTTTCAATAAGCTTAAGTTGTGTAATATCACAGTTGTGATAAACAGTTTTGTAGAAAACATTCACACACCTAGACTTCTATTCTTTGTAAGAAAGTGTTTCCTTGACAAACCGGTTTGTGGTTTGCATCAAGAAGGCTTTAGCAGTTGTTAAAGCAGATTGTAATATTCAGTTGAATATAGTGGATTAAGACCTCGTTGGAGAGAGGCGAAATCACCTTGACGGGTGGACTGGAGTAGTTTGAGATCAAACGAATCAGGATAAAAATATCGTGTTCATTACATTGATTTTCAGTTTTACAATTCAACCCCCCTTCTTGTGTTTTTCACTTCTTCATTGTTATACCCCAAAATTTGCCCTCTTTTTCCTTTAAATTTTTCTTCTAGGTTTTTTTTCACCTATGCAATGCTTCTCAAACTTCCAAACATGTCAATTGATTCATCAAGGGTTCAAGTTTGCAAGTGCTTAAAGTTTCTCTTGTCCTTTAGTACTGAGCTAGGGTTTTGACTCTTAAAAGATGTAGCGCCTGTTATGACCAAACACTCACTAAGGAAGCTTCAATTGGAATTTAATTGCATGATCTAACAAATTTGTTTTGTTATGAGAAATGTGAGCCTTATTCAAGTCTTTATGGCTTAGATTCCAAGTTTGTTTATCGTGGGCAGTGCAAGGATACTAAGTCTCTTATTTCACCAAACAGAATTCTTGGTTTCTTCTTTCACATTTTTCTTTCAAACGCATTACGTTTTTATTTACATTTATTCTTCAACACATCACAATTTTATTCTTTTTTTTTAAAACATCACATTTCCTATTTACATTTTTATTCTTTTTTTCCAATCTTACAAATCACATCATATTTATCTTTCAAATCATTACATTTTTATCAAATAGATCAAGCGAATGGAACCTACAAAAATGACTAAGAAGCATTATTACCATCTCATGCACATAGATTACATATTGCAGCAATAGAAACTAGCCTCATACCAGAAGGTCTCGAAGGTAAATTCAAAACACCAATTTGTAATGAAATATGAGTTCTCTCTGAAATATGTAACAATCCAGTAAATCTAAAAGCTCAAAACACATTCAAAAAATCACTTAAAGTAAAAAATTTCATCCAAATTTGAGATTCAGGAAAAAATTAATGAGGAATTAGGATTACCTTCTTCTTCTACTTGCCACCACCAAAATTGGTCGGCTCGAAGGAATGAATTATTGTCCACCCAACAACACACGCCATTTTTCCTACGATTTCCACAGCAATCTTTCATTTCTCCACTGTAACATTATCAAATATCAAATAACAAGATATCAACATCAAAGATAATACAGAATATTATAAAATACATAAAAACAACAATAAAACTCAACTTAAAAATTAAATAAAAAGAGAAAGCAAACAAATTTACATTTGCTTCTCTCAGAGGCACATCAACATGCATTACTACGACGAGGATGGCCGGGAAAGACGACCGGAGCCCTAGCTCCGGAGTCTAAGGCTTAGGCTGACTTTATTGACTATGCGTGTGTGGTTTTGATTGGTTTGCATGTTTTTCTTTTTTCCATCATTTCTTCATTTTTTTTCATTTTATTATATGATTTATTTAAAACAAAAAATATGAGATAATGGGTGGACTGAGCCTTGCACATTTTTATTTTCCCACCCCCTGATTTTGAAGCCCAATGCGCATTACAACTAATTTTAGTTTATTTTTGGTTTTCAGTTCTGCACACCCATGTTACCATTTGAATATTTTTGTGTATTTTTAACTTTAATTTTATTTCTGATATTTTTCTTATTATAAAAATTTATAAAAATATTTTTATAACACTTTGATGTCTTGAGAATTTTTAGGTTATTTTTATTTTATTTTTCCAATTAATTTTTTATTTTATTTAGATTTAATTGTTAAAGGTGTCTTAGTTGATTAACTTTGTGAGTATGGTTTGAATTTGTTCTCTATTTTTCTTACTATTGCAGCACATTCATTTTGATTTTTAGAAGAAAAAAAAGAAACATAAAAGAAAAGTTTGAGATTGTTGCAAGAACCTCTTTGAAGAATTTGTTGTAATTGAAAAGACTGTGGATTTTGTTAATAGAAGAGAACCGCAGCAAGAACGATTGGGATATTATGAAAATTGTTGAATACTAATTTTTAAATATTAATTTTTAATTTTATATAAAAATATAATTAATTAAATTAATTTCAAAAATAAAATAATTTTTTTTATGGATTTACAAATAGGAGATCAGAAAGTTGGTTTTTTTTAATGCATAATAAAAAATTATTAAAATAGATTTGGGGGACCAAAACTATTTTTAAGTCTAATTTTTTAACACTCTTTTCAATTTTGAGGCCCCCAACTTTTTTGAGGCACTGAACTGTGGGCTTGATTGCCATGGCCCAAAGCCAGCCCTGCTGGTATTAGGGTTTAGTGAGTTCGAGATTAATTGAGGTAAAATCTCTCAGGTTCCTTGTTAGTCCATGGTAAAATAAAGGTTATGTTCGTGAATTTCTTGTTCGTCAGATATTAAAAACTCCACAAGGACTAAAATCAGTTTGTGATAAAATCTGTCTGTTTAGAAATTAATCAAAAAATTTATTTTACTTATTTAAAGGAATTCGTGAGTATTACATACTAAAAAGTCTCAAATTTATTGAATATCATTCTTTGAAGAGAAGATTATATATTCTCTTTTAACCGTTCCTCTATAATTGTCTTTTATCTTCTTTCCTCTATAAATATCCTACACAAAGTTCCTTACTAATTAAGAAATTCCAGTCAAGTTTAAAGTTTGAAACTACATTAAAATTCAACTGGAATTTTAGACAAAGACCAACATAAGATGACCAACCATTGCTAGCTTCCTTCTATTGATTGCCTCATTCCATATAAAATTCCTTGAAACTTTCTCAAAGTCCTTTAGTAGAACTATTGGCCAGATGTAACAAGTAACGGTATGAATGAGTGTGCTATCAATGATTGATTTAACAAGCAAAGTCCTACCAACCATAGATAAGGAAGGGCATTTCCATGCAATCTTGAAGATTGGCATGCAAAGGTAGTGAAAGGGAGGGTTGCTCTAAAGAAACCAGCCATGGTCAAAATTAGATGGAGCCCGACGGTAGGAATGGGCCATGAATAGATATATGATATAGAAGTGTTAACCTCCAGAAACAATAAAGTATTTGTTAAAAAGCTATCATTCCAACATTTAACTACAATTATAGCCCACAGTGGTTGTGGCTATCCAACCAACTGGGTATATAAACATGCAAATGAATTTAAAAATGGATTGGTTGAAAAACCAAAATAAAATTAATCAGTTTTTAATAACCAAATCTAAATCATCAATGGACAAATCATCAAATCACTACTTTCTTTAAAACTTAATAAAATTAATCAGTTTTTAATAACCAAATCTAAATCATCAATGGACAAATCATCAAATCACTACTTTCTTTAAAACTTCTCATTAAGTGTAAAATTGACAGAGAATTTAAATCTTGAAAGAAGAGTTTCATTCTCTTTTATAAGAAAATTTTAACTTTTTAGATTTATTGAACAATTAATATGTCTAATAATATACAAATTTTAAACATAATATAATCAACAATTTTGCATACATTTAATTGAATCATCACTTTAAAGTGAAAAGAGAAAACTGAAGCCTCAGTACCACAGCCAAGATATTTACATCAAAGAATAAACTATTCAGATGGTAATTCCAGTTCTATTATTATCATCATCAGCTTCAGAGGGGGAAAAAACTAATAAAACCGATAAAATATTAAAATGTAATTGCACAAATCGGCTCTGCAAAATCATGGTTTATAAGATTTGCAGATTCCTATCAGAATGCAAAACAAATGAAATTCACTCTTGATTTTGGTCCAATCATAGCATCGAAGGTCAGTGCTATCACATAGCTACCAGCGACGTGGCATCGGACCAAGTGCATAAAAAATGGATATAATAGATGAACCCTCAGGAGACCCGTTTCAAATCTCACACACAACACTGCCAAAGAATATACTCAATCGGCCGATAACAAATATCGGCCAATGAGATAATTCTTTGAGACAGTGCTGCTGTTTAGAGTGTCATACGGCACTTCCTATCAATTATTGGGAGATCCTCCTCACTGGATTTATATATAAATATATATCAAATAATGAAACTAATATCCTAAATAATAAAATACCTTTAGATCACAAAACACATCAACATAACATGGAATATAAATCTGACTCAAAAGTAAAGAAAAACCATGGACAGCATAATTACAAACGATTTTGTTGTGTGCAGCTGCGGCTCAAGGTGAATGAGGAACCATGGTTTTTTGAGATGAGATTTATAGGCGTAGGCTATTAGGGTTAGGGATTTTGATTTTTTTTTCTCCTCCTTTTTATTGGGCTGTGCTTTAATTTAGTTTGGCCCAACAACGTCAGAATTTAATTTGCCACACCTCATCTATATATGATACCTCCCATTTTACATGCTTTTGTTATTATATTCTTGTGTTTTTATTAGACATTTTTTATCGAAAATTTTAAAATTATATTAGAAATTTTGAAAACATTATCGATTTTTTTTGGAAAATTTGATAGTTTATTTTCGAGAAAAATAAATTTTGTACTATTGGAAATTTTGAAATTTATCGAAAATTTCAATAAATTTTAAAATTTTCGGTAATACAAAATTTTTATTTTTAGTTTTTGGAAAATTTCATATCGGTAATACAAGCTAGGGTTTTTTACAGTGAATTGGGATATAAATGTTCAATAAAGTTTGGGTTTCTTGGTTCGTTCCTCAAGTGGTGAATTATGAATTATCCTCTCTCCCAAACACATGTTTTTGTGCATGATATGAGATGTGGCGCCATAGATAGGGTTCAAGTCGTTCAGTTGGATTTCTTTCAAAGGCATGTGCATCATGTATGTGGTTCATGTGGATCATGGAGTAAGAAGCTTCATTGTTGTGCTTACGCTTATCATCGAAACTAGGGTTCATCTCCCAATTCATGTGATTGACTATCATCCAAGGGTTAACTCAATCGATTACTTGAATTACAAGGCATAAACCATGGCTCTGATACAAGAGAACAGAGTTTAGATTCGTCTATGTTTCGCTCCATCAATTAGAGACTTCTGTATCATGTTTCAAAGTTACTTTTCTGGTTAACTTTGGGCTTGGGACATAAAGCATCTGGGAGTTAAGATTCAATGTTGGGTTTATGGGTTCATTAAACAAGCACGCCATTTGAAGTTTCCTGAGATTCAACTTGTCATGAACGTTCGAGTTGCAGATGAGGATTGATTTAAGATGGACATGGAATAGAAGGTTTTAATACGGTTCAAGAATAATTCACTTAACTTGCTTGGAGAACTACTTAAAAGTGGTGTTTTATTGATTGAGGTTAAGGTGTTCGCATCCAATAAAAGCTCATTTCTTCTGATTCTTTTGTTTAATTCTTCAAGCAGTGAAGTGATGAATTAGGGTTTCTAATCCTTTATGGCCAGGCTTGGTTGGGTTTTCGTCTGAGATGTATTTCTAAATACAATCAAGTGATTTTCTCAAGGATGAATATTTAGATTTAATATTTTCATTGTGGAGGACGAATCAAGTCGTCTTTTCTTATGGGGGTTTCCATCCTTTAGTCAAGTGTGGTTTATCTGATTATGGCTAGTGGAGACTTGTCTTTCATCAATTCAAGGCATATTTGTTGCTTAAATAACAAGGTACTGATTGTGGCATTAATGCACTAGATTCGTTTGTTCTTTGGTCAATCAATCAGGGTTGGATGCATCATGATCCTAGGTATATTGTCTGATAAGTTTTTGTTACTCAAGACTCAATTCGTGAATAATTGGTACAAGCTAATCCTTTTAGAATGTTCATTCGAAGTCTTTGGGTTCAAATTGAGTTGTTAAAGTCCATAATTGAGAGCTCATTAGAATGTTGAGGTTTTGACAAAGGAAGTGGATTTAATTTAAACGTCACTCAAGATTACATCTAATCCCATTCAAGTTTCTACTTTGAATACGTGGAATGCACAAAAGTGAGAAGTTAATACTCCAAAATCATTTTGATTGTTTGACAAATATCTTGTTGAACTCACTGCATGATCACAGGATCTTATGCAAAACCTTAATCAAAGAAGATTAGATTTTCAAGTTCAATTTGAAAGAGGAGAATGCTTTGAATAAAAGGTATTTCGTCATTTGAAGTCAAGAGTTCACAAGGTTACATAACCATTTAAGTTGCATTTGTATCTTCACTCAAGTTCTATTTTGCCATTACAAGAAGACTGCAAATCTCATTCCATCACTATTTTCCAAAAGAAAAGAAACCAAATATTACTACATTCAAAGTGTATCAAATACATTAAAAAAACTACACAAATTGTTTTCCTTAACCCTAATGTCATAAGCTTTCTTCATTTTGCTCCAAGTAGCTTTTGCCATGCCTTGCCTTTGAATGCTTCAACCAAATCCCTTGTTTTCTTTCAAGCTTCAAAACCAAGCTGACAGTTAGACCAAACCAGCTCTATATATAATTGTCAAAATCGTGCCAAATTAGTCCCAAGACGCTTGATGAATCTTGCTCCAAAGATGCCATTTACACTATGCTAAAACAGCTATCGTGATAAATCCCTTTTCAATCTTACGGTTAGCATAATATACTAATGGTCAGCCCTGCATTCAAATCCAAACCCAGTTTAAGACGCTACAGACCAAAGCCCCTGCATCAACACAAAAAAAACTTCGAAATGATTCGTTCCAGCTCCATACAATCAGCCTTGGAGTTCATAGACTAGCAGCATGCGCGTCTGCAGGCGAAAATAACTCTTAGAAGCCTCAACAAACTGAAAGTAAAACGTCAAGGTTGAGGAAATTAAAACGCATAAGACAAGCCATAAAAATGAAAAATATAAGAATGCAAGGTGGTGCTCAAAAATAGAAAGAAAGAAAAAACAGAAATATAAAGAAAAGCTCATTCAATAACAGAAAATGCAAGTTCACATTGAGACATCCAAGCGAATGACTAGAACAGAAAATCTCATAACTTTTTCCAACTAACAGCCTAAGCCCTAACCTCTGTTTCAATTAACATAAATCTATAACAGAAAACAAAAATAACAAAAATAGAATGTAACTAACTCCTAAAACTCCTAACCTATTCCCAACCAACCTCTAACTAATTCAAAACCAACTGTAACAAATCTCAAGAAAAGTGAAGTGACAAATCTCAAGTATTATACAAGCATGTTCTGAGCTTCTTGAGACCTTAGACACATTGCTTTTGGTTTATAGGGGTTGTGTGTGCAGAAAGAACAAGTTAGAAGCTCAAGACAAGTTGACTTTGTGATTAAAGCAACTTTTCAAGAATGGAATGGTAACTTTCTTCCTAAAATGGCAAATTATCTTGGACAATGCTTGGAACACTTGGATAATAGCTCAAAAGCAAGTGTAATCTTCTGATTATGGAGAGATCTTTAGGTTTAGAGGCCTGAAAAACAAGATTGTGCAGCATAGGTTTGAAATTGGATTCTTGTTCATCACAAAATGCCTTGTAATTCAAGTGACAAAATACCAACTTCATCTCTTCGATTCTCCCAACTCAAGAATGATCTCAAGGAGTTCTTGGACATATTGGAAATCTTACAATGTGATCTACAACCCATCTTTGAATTGATTTTGAATATTCCCCTTGGAACCATATGAAAAAGTGCCATGAAGTTAGGTCAAAATCATGTCCAAATTAGGGCAAAATTACACTAAGTGTTTTGTTTCATGACCCTATATTCCTAAAATTGTAACTTGAGATCCAAGAATTTTTGGAAGAAGTTGTGTGAAGCAAAGTTGTATAGTTCATGGATATCTACAACTTTCATGTTGGAATTTTCTTTTGAATCATTTTGGATCATGGTGAAAATTTGGCTCAAAGTTATGAAAAAACATGAAATTTCCAACACTTAGAAAAATTTCGAAGTTTATAAAATTTGACTTTTCTAAATGAAATCTTGAATTTTTGATTTATTGATGAATAAGTTTCATATTTTGATATGTTTTGATGAGTTGTGATCTTTGGCACTTGAATTTGACCAAAAAGTCAAAGTTTGACTTTTCAGTATACAGTTGACTTTTGATCAGTTGACTACAAAACTCATCTGTCAATCCAATGGACTTGCAATGTTTACAACCATGTCATTAGGTCAAAATGATGCAATTGGAATCTTGATATCATGCCATAAACCAATTGACCATTTGCTAGGTCAAAAACCAGAAATTGCCCGTTCCCATTCAAAACCCTAATTTTGACCATTTTGCCCTTTTGGGGATTTGATCAAATTTCTTGAGGAATTGAGGTCCAAACTTGAACAAATGATACATATGAGTTTAAAATGTTTATGTGGATTAAAAATCAGGAAGTTTGACTGTAAATTGGCCATAGTTGACTTTTCCCCCAATACAGTTGACTTTTAGGTCAACTGCTCAATTGACTGAGCAAAAATGTGATCTAAGGCTTGAAACTTGACATGAGTGACCTTGGGGGTCCATAATGATCCATGAAAGTCATATGGGGCATTGGAAGTTCAAAAATCCTTGTGCAAACTCAAACCCTAATTTTGGTCATCAGTGCTTAAGGAGGTGTCTTGAGCTGATCAAACCCTAGTGCAGTCCTAAGCCAAGGAGATCTTGTGAGCAAATTTTTGATAAGTGAGAGGGAAAATTTTGGGGTACAACACTAGACAACCTTCAAGAAAACAAAGCAATATTTACAAGAGCCATCGATCTTAATGTCACAAGTTCCTAGAAGACCACTCATCATGTATTTGACTGTACTTGAAGGATCAATGGGATGTATATTGGGACAACATGATGAAATAGGTAGAAAAGAGCATGCAATCTACTATCTTAACAAGAAATTTACTAACTGTGAAGTCTGATACTCATTTCTCGAGAAAACTTGTTATGCATTGGCTTGGGCTACTAAAAGATTGAGGCAATACATGTTAACTCACACCACGTGGTTAATAGCCAAAATGGATCCTTTAAAGTATGTGGTCGAAAAAACAACTCTTACAGGAAGGATTTCCTGATGGTAGATGTTACTATCAGAGTAAAACATCCAATATGTTACTCAAAAGGCCACTAAGGGTAGTGTACTAGCTGACCATCTAGCTCCTCAGCCATTACCAAAATATCAACCAATAAAGTTCGACTTTCCAGACGAAGATGTCATGGTTATAGGTGACTAAGAAATACCAGGGCCCGACGAAGGACCTGAACCAGGGGAACATTAGACACTCATGTTCGACGGAGCTTCAAATGCACTAGGGCACGACATTGGGGCAATTTTGAGTTCTCCAAAAAGTTATCACAAGCCTTATACTACAAGGTTATGTTTTGACTGCACCAACAACATCACGAATACGAGGCTTGCATCCTGGGTCTAGAAGCTGCCATTGATCTAAGAATCAAATATCTCGAAGTATTTGGAGACTCTGCACTAGTCTTATACAAGTCAATGACGAATGAGACACTAAACATCCCAAATTGATTCCATATCGGGATCAGGTTTTAAAGCTAGCTACGGAATTCACTGAGATCACCTTCAATCACATCCCACAAAGAAAATTAAATGGAGGACGCCTTGGCAACTTTATATGCCATGTTCAAAGTAACTTGGATAAACCATGAATTGTGCATTACAAACAAACATTTTGAGGAGCCTGCACACTGCCTTGCTATTGAAGAAGGACCAAATAATAAGCCTTGGTTCTATGACATCAAAAGGTACCTTGAGAAACAAGAATATCCAAAAAATGCCTCTATCATTGACAAACGAACCCTACGAAAGCTAGCCTCAAAATTCTTTCTGAGTGGTGATGTGTTATACAAAAGAAACTATGATATGGTGCTACTCAGGTGTATGGAGAAACAGGAAGTTGATACGCTTATGAGAGAAATCGATGAAGGTACTTTTGGAACTCATACAAACGGGCATTGCCATGGCTAGAAAAATCCTGCGAGCAGGTTATTATTGGTTAACGATGGAAGCCGATTGCTACCATTATACAAAGACATGTCACAAGCGCCAAATCTACACCGACAAAATTAATGTACCGCCGACTCCTCTGAATGTCATGAGTTATCCTTGGTCATTTTCGATATGGGGAATTGATATGATATGCATGATCAAACTGAAAGCATCTAACGAACACCGATTCATACTAGTTGCCATTGATTACTTCACCAAATGGGTAGAAGCGGCATCCTATGAGAATGTGACAAGTCAAGTGGTCACTCGATCATCAAACAAAATCTAATATGCAGATATGGGGTTCCAATCAGAATCATTACGGGCAATGAGTCTAATCTAAAAAACAAAATGATGAAGGAGTTATGTGGTAATTTCAAGATCGAGCATCATAATTCCTCACCATATCGACCCAAGATGAACAGAGCTATTGAAGCTGCCAATAAAAACATCAAGAAAATTATTCAGAAAATGGTGAAGACATATAAAGATTGGCATGAAATGCTTCCCTTTGCTCTACATGACTATCGTACTTCTGTACATACATCAACAGGTGCGACTTCCTTCTCGCTGGTATATGGCATGGAGGCAGTACTCCTAGTTGAAATGGAAATTACATCACTTTGAGTTCTAATGGAAACAAAGCTTGAAGAAGCAGAGTGGTACATACGCGACTTGATCAGCTCAACCTCATTAAAGAGAAACACTTGACAGCTTTGTGCCATGGTCAATTATATCAAAAGTGGATGAAGAATTCATTCGACAAGAAAGTTCACCCTCGAGTTTTAAAGAAGGGGATTTGGTACTCAAAAATATTATGCTACCTCACCTCGATTCATGTGGTAAATAGACACCCAACTACAAAGGTCAATATGTGGTAAAACAACATTCTCTGGTGGTGGTCCCGTCCTCACAATAATGGATGGGGAAGAACTACCACATCTGGAAAATTCAGACGCAGTAAAAAAAATACTATGTATAAAAAGCTCGCTAAGCTCGAAACTTAAACATGCGGCTTAGGCAAAAGGAGCATCCCGGTGAATTGAAAACCTTAAAGGGCGATCCAGGAAAAAATTAGGGATATTACTCAAAGAAATAAAGAATAAAAAGACTGTGATCTATGAACCACGACTGTGGTCACAGAGGAAGGGATTGATCTAAATAATTTGACTCAAAAGCAAAGGAGATTAGAGCTATTAAAAGAAAATTTTCAATAGCAATTATCATTTTCATTGCCATTTTCAATTTTAAAACTTTTTACAATTACCTATTTCAAGGAACTGCATCTTGTACTCTCACCTATTCAAAGGCATATTTATCAATGTATCCTTTTCAAATATACTTAAAAATTAGTCTAAAAGATAATATATTTAGTATAAAATAACCTACTTTCTTACGAGAGTTCCAAAGGATAGTGTGTCATGTTTTAAATCGCACAATGTATCCTTTTCAAATATACTTAAAAATTAGTCTAAAAAGTAACTTCACTATGACATTTCCCATTCCTTCACCATTTACATACTTATTGTTCTGGACTGGGCCCGACAGGCCCAAAAGCATTGCAAAGGCCCAGTCCAAATGGACTTACAAGGGCCACGCCGACCAAAAGAGCACGACTGTGCCCGACGGGTAGTCGCAGGCCCGATAGCACACCTCCAGCTCGACATGCTGCGGTCCAGCACCACATCCTGAGGTCCAGCTCGACATTACCTCGAGCACCCCATCTAGGGCAGACTCAGTCCACTATTCCCCCAACGATACCCCGAAAAGACCGCGTCTCCGTCCGCCCGCACTTCACGCAGAACATCCAGGGAGGGGACCACGTGCGGGTCCCCACTACGCACGTAGAACCTCGCAGTTCCTCCATTGGGCAAAACCTGCCCGGCCCAATGAAGGAACCTTGGCCCAGCGCTGGGGGCTATAAATACCCTCTGCTTCCAGAGGGTCATGTATTCATCATTCTAACCTTACACTTGCTATTATCTGCTCGTACTCCTACTTACTTCAGCATCGGAGTGCCTTGCAGGTACCCCCCCCCCCCCCCACTTCGTTCAAAAAGCTTTCTGCTCGGAGCCAGCCGTGACGGTCCATTTCTGATCAGGTCAGATCAGTGGCGCCGTCTGTGGGAAACTAGCTTCCCCGTCTAACGAACAACTCTAAAGACCAAAGCTCAATTCAACTACCTGTCATGGCTGATCCAGCTCACGACGAGCAGCACGTCCGTGTTGCCGACACTAATAACGGTACCGCGGACAAGAATGGACACCTCGATAACCCCGGTGATCCCGGCCACAGTACCATTCCTGTGACGACCGCCCCTGGAACTTCCTCCTACAGGGACGGGGCTACTGCATCATCCTCCCCGACCCCACCACCACTACTTGAAGAAGACCCGGTAGCTCTCGCTCATTACAGAGCTGCCCGGTTCCATGAAGTCCCAGTTCCCGCCGGGGCAGATGCCACGACTCAGGCACTGTTCGCGGCCATTAATCAGACAAACTATCTCATCTTCGCCCAAGGAGAAAGACTAAGGGCACTTGAAGATGATCGACGACCCCCGAGGAGGCATCGGAGGCCACATTCCCCACCTCCTCGGGTCATAGAGGTTCGACACCCTTCTCCCCCGCGGAGACACTACAGGGAGAACTCCAGGAGCCCCTCTCCCCGGCCAAAGCAGAGGAGGCCGTACTATGAGAGACAGCCCGCCATCCCTGCCGGAGAACCCAGTCGTGACCCGTCAAGGCACGACAAGAGGCACGCCGGTGACGGGCGTGTGACCTTCAACCATCGAGCATCACGCTCGAGGGAAACTCAGCACGACCATCGTGCCAGACAAAACTACAGGTCCCCATCTTTTTCTCCGGAGAGGAGCGACGAGGACGACCCACACGGTCCCCTGTCGCAGGCCATCATGGATGCACCCATCCCCCCGGGCATGGAGAAGCCCCCGCATCTGAAGGAGTATGACGGAGTAGCGGACCCGGTCGACCATATTGACGGGTTCGAAGCCATGCTCCACTATCATAATGTCGGGGGGCCCATCAAGTGCCGTCTTTTCCCCACAACTCTCAGGAAGGCGGCCATGGACTGGTATAAAGGACTCGCCCCGGGCTCAATCACGTCGTGGCGGAACCTGAAGAACCAGTTCATCAGTTCCTTTACAGCTTCTCGGCGCCATCCGAAGACCGAGGCAGCCCTCGAGGCCATCATCCAACGACAGGATGAAACCTTGAGGGAGTTCATCAACCGCTTCAACCGAGAAGCAATACAGGTCCCCTGCGTGGACCATATGAAAAGATACTTGCTGGAGAGGGGTCTCCTCCCCGACACAGAATTCAGAAAGGTTGTGGGTATTGAGCCACCTCCGACTTTTGATGCCCTCCTCGACAAAGCCCGAGCATACATGGACTACGAGGAGAGGGAAGCTGCCAACAGGGCCCGAGACTCCAGGGCTCGAGGTCCCAACAACAGCAGCAGCTCACGACAAGAGGCTCCTCCCCGACGTACCGGGGAGAAAAGGAAAGAAGATCGACCCCGGGAAGTCCGAGAACAAAGGGGCCCCTCGGGCCGTTTCACCGAGTACACTCCGCTCACAGCTTCTCGCGAGCGTATTTTGGCGGAGTGTGCCAGTACAGATTTCAGAGACGGTGGCGTCAAGCGTCCCCGACCTACTCCCGCCAAGCCAGGGGCGGATAAAAATAAATACTGTCAATACCATAGGAGTCATGGTCATTTGACAGAGGACTGCGTCCGCCTCAAGGACGCCATCGAAACCCTCATCAAGGGAGGGAGGCTCGCGCAGTACAGGCGAAGCGCGTCGTGACGCCCGTGAAACCAAGGAGCCCGAAGAAGACGCCCGACCATCAGACGAGTCGGTGCCTATCCAGACCGCCTTCTCGGTAACCAGGCCCGAGGATTTCGACATTCCCGAGCTCCTGCAGGAGCCCCTGACAACACACAGCAGGTGGGAATACTTTCCCTCCGCCATGGTCATCAACGGGGGCGGGTTCAACGACCTCACCATCAATTTAGCTAAGAGGAAGTTGGACGAGCTGGTCGACATAGCTCCCCCGCAAACTGTAACGTTCAAAAGGGTGAAGGGCAGGTCAGAGCCCATCACCTTCTACCTAGAAGAACTCCCCGGCGGAGCCCCGAACGCGGTCATCCCCTTACTGATAAGGGCAAAAATGGCCAATTTTGACGTGCATCGCATCCTGGTCGACGAAGGGAGTTTCATCGACGTGATGTACAGCCAGTTGTTCCGGACCTTACAACTGGACGACTCACATCTCTCTCCGTATGTGGGGTCGGATCTACAAGGCTTCAACGGCTCGACTTTCAAACCTTGGGGTTATGTCGAGCTTCTGGTTACGTTCGGTGAAGGAACGGCTACGAGACAGGTTAAGGTCCGCTTCCTCGTCATTGACTGCCCGTCTCTATACAATTGCATCTTGGGGAGACCGACACTAGCGGAGCTGACGGCGGTGCCCTCGACCGTCCATCTAAAGATGAAGTTCTACACCAAAAGGGCACGGGTAGCCACCATCCAAGGAGACCTAGCCGCTGCCCGCAGGTGCTTCAACGCTGCCTCAAAGGGACGGGATACCGTCGACATAGGGACCAGACCCACCAAAAGGACAAAACAGGAGTCCGACAAAAAAGCATCCCCCGAGGAAGAAGTCCAGAAGGCTCCACCAAAGGTCGACTCTATAGCCCTCGACGCCCGCTTCGATCAGGACGAGCCATCCAGCAGCGAGCAAATCCCACTCCGACCAATTCCGGACGGGGATTTTGAACTCGTTCCCCTCGGCACAGACCCGACCAAGGGAGTGAAGATTGGTAAAGACCTCCCCGACTTGGCCAGGAAGCAAATCAAGGCCTGTCTGTGCGAGAATGCTGATCTCTTCGCCTGGAGCGCTGCAGAGATGCCCGGACTCGACCCTGAGGTCGCCTGTCACCACCTCGCCATTGATCCAGCCGCCAAGGCCGTAGTACAACGTAGGCGTAGGCAGTCTCCAGAAAAAACGGAGGCTGCTGAAAAAGCTGTAAAAGACCTCCTATAGGCAAATTTTATTTCTGAAGCCCGGTATTCCACCTGGCTGTCAAATGTTGTACTTGTGAAAAAGAATAATGGAAAATGGAGAATGTGCGTTGACTATACCGATCTCAACCGGGCTTGCCCGAAAGATGCTTTCCCCTTACCTAACATAGACATGCTGGTCGACAACTCGGCCAGCTACAAAACTTTGTCGTTCATGGACGCCTACTCGGGATATAACCAAATCCCAATGGCTCTGGGCGACAAACACTGCACGACATTCATGACCAGCTCGGGCAACTATTACTACAACGTAATGCCCTTCGGACTGAAAAACGCCGGAGCAACTTACCAACGTATGATGAACAGAGTTTTCAACAAACAGATCGGCGACATGCTCGAGGTATATATGGACGACATGATCGTCAAATCTCGAGCAGACACCGATCACGCAGCTCATCTCAAGACAGTCTTCGCCCAAGCAAGACAGTGCAAAATGAGGTTCAACCCCGAGAAATGCACGTTCGGGGTTAAGGCAGGAAAATTCCTTGGATTCTATCTAACAGAACGAGGGATTGAAGCCAACCCCGACAAATGTCGGGCATTCTCCGACCTCCCAACACCGACGTCGAAGAAGTCGATACAAATCATGAACGGCATGCTTACGTCACTATCCCGCTTCGTCGCGAAGTCCGCTCAGCACGCCCTCCCCTTCTTCAAACTCCTTCGAAAGGAAGCAGCCTTCGAATGCAACGAGGAATGCGAGCACGCACTTCGCCATCTGAAGCAGAGCCTGTCCCAGCCGCCCGTGCTATCTCGACCAGACGACGGGGAACCGCTGTACTTATACATGGCCGTTTCAAACGAAGCCATCAGCGCAGCCCTTGTCCGCGAGACCCCCGACAGGCAGAAACCTGTCTACTTCACGAGCAAAGCCTTACAAGGGCCCGAAAGCAGATATCAGCAGATCAAAAAGGTTGCTCTGGCCCTCGTCAACGCTGCAAGGAGGCTCAGACACTACTTTCTAGCCCACACCATCATCGTACGAACCGATCAGCCGGTGAGGCAACTCCTGGGTCGGCCAGATATGGCGGGCAGGATGCTGAAGTGGTCCTTGGAGCTCTCCGAATTCGACATTCAATACGAAAGCAGGAAAGCCCTAAAAGCACAGGCCTTGGCCGACTTTGTCGCGGAAATGACCACTCACGACCTTCCCCCGGGGAAGGAGCACAAGTGGACCATCTTCGTCGACGGAGCGTCCAGCTCGTCCGGTAGCGGCGCAGAAATCCTCTTGGAAAACGAAGAAGGCGTAGTAATCGAGCACTCCTTAGTTCTCTCCTTCCCGACGTCAAACAACCAGGCAGAATACGAAGCCCTGCTCGCAGGACCGAGGCTAGCCGAGGACCTGGGAGCCCGCGAGGTACAAATTTACACCGACTCCCAGCTCGTCGCCTCCCAAGTACAGGGGAGCTACCAGGCCAAAAATGACAACCTCATCGAGTATTTGAACTTAGTCAAAAAACACATGACAAAGTTCGTACGAGCAGAAATTTCTCATGTTCCCCGCGAGCAAAACACGAGGGCAGACATCTTGTCCAAACTTGCGAGCACGCGAAAGAAGGGCGGAAATAAATCCGTCATCCAGGAATCTCTAGCACGTCCAAGCATCGAACCACCCTCGACTACAGTCAAGATCCATGCCATCGGGGATGCCACGTCCTGGATGACCCCGGTTTATAATTTCCTGACAAAAGGAGAGCTCCCGTCGAACCAGGCCGAAGCTGCCATTATCAAGCGACGAGCATGTTCCTACGTGGTTCTCGAGCAGAAACTGTACCGAAGAGGATTCTCCATCCCCCTCCTGAAATGCATCGACGAATCCACCATCCCCGACGTACTGCGGGAGATACACGAAGGGATCAACGCCCAACACATGGGCGGTAAATCCTTAGCACGGAAAGCCCTTCGAGCAGGATACTACTGGCCGACGATGCAACAGGATGCCAAGGAACACGTAAAAAAATGTGACAAGTGCCACAAGCACGGGGATATGCACCTCGCCCCCCCGCACGAGCTGAGCACATTGTCGTCCCCATGGCCATTCGCCTGGTGGGGCATGGACATCCTCGGGCCCTTCGTGCAAGGAACCCACCAGAACAAATTTCTCATCGTCATCGTGGATTACTTCACAAAGTGGATCGAGGCCGAGGCACTCGCAAAAATCACCTCGCACAATATCCTCCGTTTCTACAAAAGAAACGTCCTCGCCAGGTTCGGAATTCCGCAGGCCCTGGTGACCGACAACGGTACCCAGTTCACCGACCACGGGTTCTGGGACTTCGTCACCAAACTAGGGACAAAACAACATTTCACGTCAGTCGAGCACCCTCAGACCAACGGCCAAGCCGAAGCCGCGAACAGAGTCATCCTCCGAGGGCTCAAACGTCGGCTCGGCGAAGCCAAAAGAGGATGGGTCGAGGAGCTCCACAGCGTCTTGTGGGCATACCGCACCACACCCCACTCAACGACGGGTGAGACACCATTTCGACTGACGTATGGCACCGAGGCTGTCATCCCGGTCGAAATCATGGAACCATCCCGACGAACGGAGGACCCCCTCGACGAAGAAATGAACGACGAAGCACTAAGGGATGAACTCGACCTAGTCGAGGAAATCCGATCGGGTGCAGCCCTGCGTGAAGCCACCCTAAAACAACGAGTGGCTCTACGCCACAACGACAAGGTCATCAAGCGCGAGTTCGAAATCGGCAGTCTGGTATTACGCAGGAACCAGAAAGACTCCCGCGAAGGGAAGCTGGCCGCGAACTGGGAAGGACCTTATCGCGTCCACGGCACCACGGGTACCGGGGCGTACTACCTCGAGCAATTAGACGGAGAGCCATTACCACGACCCTGGAACGCTGCTAAGCTAAAGCAGTACTATAGTTAGAAACTACCAACACCTGGGACCCTCGACCAACGGCACCCGCGCTCGGTCAACAAGGAAAAATGTCTGACTTCGTATAAAGGCTAAGGTACAAGCCCGACATACGGCCAAATCGCACAGCATCGCACGGCAAACAATGACGATCGATAGTGCCCGACGTGGACAGCTATACCGAGCACCACCGTCGTTGTACCCATAAGGCAGAACACCCAGCTCGCGATGGGCAGTTCACGCCAAGGGCGAATAGTCCCTACCGGGCTTCACGCCCGACTGAGCAACTTCGCTCCAAATGCCCGACAAGTCGTCAAGAATGACGGGCCATCTAAAAGGGTCAAAGGGAAGTCTCTCCCCTCGAACACAACACTTAGGTGACTCTGGCCAGCGAAAGAGTGTCGGGCACGTATACAAACGGAAGGCGGGCAGACGCGCTCGCCAAATCACAGCCACTTACGGGCACGCCTCGGGCCCATGACTTAAGCTAAAATTTTATGCAAATATATAAGATTTCAAGCAAGGGCAAAACATTCAAAATGTAAAACAGCATTCAGATAAAAATGCCCGAAGGCGACAAAGCAATTATAAACCGACCAAGAAGGCCGGCGATGTTCATAACGTACAACAAATGGGCACGCAGGCCCAAAGAATACAAATGTCAAAGGCACGCAGGCCCGCTATCCTAGTCAGGTTTCCCCAGAACCATCATTGTCGACGCTTGGAGAGTCGGGCGGGGGCACGATCACGCCATCCACGATCTGATATGTGTGGCCTATACCCTCAATGACCAGACATGGGTTCAACAAGGAGAGCTAACCGACTGCGGAGTCGAACCCCTCCTCCAGAGCACTGACGCAATCTGCCTCGAGGAGCCGGATATGGGCGACCAGCTCTGACCGACTCTTTAAAGCCGCTATGTCCTTCGGCTCGTCCTCGGCAGATTGCATGGCCATGTTCATTTCCTCGATCTGCTGGGCCAAGCGCTCGACTTTGGTCCCCAGGCGATCCCTGTCTGCCCAGAGAAGCTCCCCCTACTCGGCCAACTTCCCCGACTTTTCCTTCTCCAAGGTCAACATCTCCCTCTCAGCATCCAGCATCGCCGTCTGCTCGCGGAACATCTCCTCGGAGCGTTCCAGAACGGTCTTCAACTTCCGCGAGCTCGAGGTAAGGGCCGCTTTCTCCTGCTCGAGTTCTTCGATACGGACAGGATCCCCCCTTCCTCGGATAGCACCAGGGCCATCTCGGCCATTTTCACCAACCCGTCCATGCTGGCGGCCAGATACATCTTCTGATCCTCTTTGCTCATCCTTTTTATAGCTTCATCCTCGTCGGCAACCACTATCAGAGAGAATCTCTCGAAGAAGCCCTCCTCTTTGAAGCAAGGGGGGAACGCGAAAGACCTGACAGCACTGGCGTCCTCGCCAACAGTCGGACCACTTTCCACCCGGGTCCTCTTCCTCTGCATCAGGACGGCACTAGGGTCGACCTCTTCAACTTCTGGGATCCCATCCGACGCGGCCCCCGAGCTTGGCAGCAAGTCCACCCTCACCGGCTGAGGAGCACTTGGACTGTGTGGCGGGCCCATCCTCGTCGCCTGGGGGGCTTTCACGACCCTCCTGCCTCGCTTCTGGTCGCAAGACAATTTCAAAAGCCTTTCCCGTCGACCGGCCATCGAACCTGCACAAAATAAAAGATGGGTTAGTATCGAGCAAGCTCATAAATAAATGACGAGCAAAGAAATTCAAGCAATAAACAACCTAGCAGACGGGAAGCCTGCCTGTACGTCTGGCACTCCACGAGCGCCTTAGTATCAATGGCCCGGGACTCAAACGTTGGGTAACCCTCTGCGTCCAAGATATCGTCCCCTTCCCTCGTAGCCCACCGGGCAGGGTGGAAGCTATCGACAAACCGACAAAGCGTGGCGTACTCCTCCTCGTCCTCCGAGCACATGTCCCCGGCAGAAGTATGGTAGTAACCAGTCCCGTGCTCGTAGTGCCGGAACATCCAGTGCACAGGGAACTTAGCCGTACGGGCCAACACAGGATTCCCATCGTCGCCCAAAACTGCCTCCCCGTCATCATCGCTTAGGGGCTCCTCCTCCTCGTAAAGAGATCCTAAAGCAGAGGTGGTAACTGGCCGCACAACGTACCACTTGTCTTTAAAACCCCTTACGGAGTCCATATACATTTTGAAGAGTCTCCTCGACTGCTTCAAGGAGACCCAGCTGTGTTTCCCTCCTCGGAACTGGCGCTGCAGATGAAAAATCTGGAAGAAGAGCGGAGAGAGATGTGAGTCGTCCAGTTGTAAGGTCCGGAACAACTGGCTGTACATCACGTCGACGGAACTCCCTTCGTCGACCAGGATGCGATGCACGTCAAAATTGGCCATTTTTGCCCTTATCAGTAAGGGGATGACCGCGTTCGGGGCTCCGCCGGGGAGTTCTTCTAGGTAGAAGGTGATGGGCTCTGACCTGCCCTTCACCCTTTCGAACGTTACAGTTTGTGGGGGAGCTATGTCGACCAACTCGTCCAACTTCCTCTTAGCTGAATTGATGGTGAGGTCATTGAACCCGCCCCTGTTGATGACCATGGCGGAGGGAAAGTATTCCCACCTGCTGTGTGTTGTTAGGGGCTCCTGCAGGAGCTCGGGAATGTCGAAATCCTCGGGCCTGGTTACCGAGAAGGCGGTCTGGATAGGCACCGACACGTCTGATGGTCGGGCGTCTTCTTCGGGCTCCTTGGTTTCATGGGCGTCACGACGGGGAGCGTCGCTTCGCCTGTACTGCGCGAGCCTCCCTCCCTTGATGAGGGTTTCGATGGCGTCCTTGAGGTGGACGCAGTCCTCTGTCAAATGACCATGACTCCTATGGTATTGACAGTATTTATTTTTATCCGCCCCTGGCTTGGCGGGAGTAGGTCGGGGACGCTTGACGCCACCGTCTCTGAAATCTATACTGGCACACTCCACCAAAATACGCTCGCGGGAAGCTGTGAGCGGAGTGTACTCGGTGAAACGGCCCGAGGGGCCCCTTTGTTCCCGGACTTCCCGGGGTCGATCTTCTTTCCTTTTCTCCCCGGTACGTCGGGGAGGAGCCTCTTGTCGTGAGCTGCTGCTGTTGTTGGGACCTCGAGCCCTGGAGTCTCGGGCCCTGTTGGAAGCTTCCCTCTCCTCGTAGTCCATGTATGCTCGGGCTTTGTCGAGGAGGGCATCAAAAGTCGGAGGTGGCTCAATACCCACAACCTTTCTGAATTTTGTGCCGGGGAGGAGACCCCTCTCCAGCAAGTATCTTTTCATATGGTCCGCGCAGGGGACCTGTATTGCTTCTCGGTTGAAGCGGTTGATGAACTCCCTCAAGGTTTCATCCTGTCGTTGGATGATGGCCTCGAGGGCTGCCTCGGTCTTCGGATGGCGCCGAGAAGCTGTAAAGGAACTGATGAGCTGGTTCTTCAGGTTCCACCACGACGTGATTGAGCCCGGGGCGAGTCCTTTATACCAGTCCATGGCCGCCTTCCTGAGAGTTGTGGGGAAAAGACGGCACTTGATGGGCCCCCCGACATTATGATAGTGGAGCATGGCTTCGAACCCGTCAATATGGTCGACCGGGTCCGCTACTCCGTCATACTCCTTCAGATGCGGGGGCTTTTCCATGCCCGGGGGGATGGGTGCATCCATGATGGCCTGCGACAGGGGACCGCGGGGGTCGTCCTCGTCGCTCCTCTCCGGAGAAAAAGATGGGGACCTGTAGTTTTGTCTGGCACGATGGTCGTGCTGAGTTTCCCTCGAGCATGATGCTCGGTGGTTGAAGGTCACACGCCCGTCACCGGCGTGCCTCTTGTCGTGCCTTGACGGGTCGCGATTGGGTTCTCCGGCAGGGATGGCAGGCTGTCTCTTATAGTAGGGCCTCCTCTACTTTGGCCGGGGAGAGGGGCTCCTGGAGTTCTCCCTGTAGTGTCTCCGCGGGGGAGAAGGGTGTCGAACCTCTGTGACCCGAGGAGGTGGGGAATGTGGCCTCCGATGCCTCCTCGGGGGTCGTCGATCATCTTCAAGTGCCCTTAGTCTTTCTCCTTGGGCGAAGATGAGATAGTTTGTCTGATTAATGGCCGCGAACAGTGCCTGAGTCGTGGCATCTACCCCGGCGGGAACTGGGACTTCATGGAACCGGGCAGCTCTGTAATGAGCGAGAGCTACCGGGTCGTCTTCAAGTAGTGGTGGTGGGGTCGGGGAGGATGATGCAGTAGCCCCGTCCCTGTAGGACGAAGTTCCAGGGGCGGTCGTCACAGGAATGGTACTGTGGCCGGGATCACCGGGGTTATCGAGGTGTCCATTCTTGTCCGCGGTACCGTTATTAGTGTCGGCAACACAGACGTGCTGCTCGTCGCGAGCTGGATCAGCCATGACAGGTAGTTGAATTGAGCTTTGGTCTTTAGAGTTGTTCGTTAGACGGGGAAGCTAGTTTCCCACAGACGGCGCCACTGATCTGACCTGATCAGAAATTGACCGTCACGACTGGCTCCGAGCATAAAGCTTTTTGAACGAAGTGGGGGGGGGGGGGGGTACCTGCAAGGCACTCTGATGCTGAAGTAAGTAGAAGTATGAGCAGATAATAGCAAGTGTAAGGTTAGAATGATGAATACCTGACCCTCTGGAAGCAGAGGGTATTTATAGCCCCCAGCGCTGGGCCAAGGTTCCTTCATTGGGCCGGGCAGGTTTGGCCCAATGGAGGAACTGCCAGGTTCTACGTGCGTAGTGGGGACCCGCACGTGGTCCCCTCCCTGGATGTTCTGCGTGAAGTGCGGGCGGACGGAGACGCGGTCTTTTCGGGGTATCGTTGGGGGAATAGTGGACTGAGTCTGCCCTATATGGGGTGCTCGAGGTAATGTCGAGCTGGACCTCAGGATGTGGTACTGGACCGCAGCATGTCGAGCTGGAGGTGTGCTGTCGGGCCTGCGACTACCCGTCGGGCACAGTCGTGCTCTTTTGGTCGGCGTGGCCCTTGTAAGTCCATTTGGACTGGGCCTTTGCAATGCTTTTGGGCCTGTCGGGCCCAGTCCAGAACAAATGTATTTCATGCTGCTTTAGTCGTCGTAGCATCAACAATCTTCTCAAACACACTCGCATCCACACACTGATGAATATATAATAATGCCTTATGATCCTTCTTCCTAGTATCATGTTGTGCGTTTCTTTGCACTTCTGTTGCATCTTCTACAATCAACATGTAACCGCCATTGACGAGGTCAAGAATATCTTGAGCTTCAAACAACACACACATCTGAATCGACCATCGATTCCAAATTTTTTTGTCGAATATTGGAAGCTTTGTGTTCAAGCTATCGTTTCCTCTATTCATTTCCGTTTTTGTGCAAGTCACTCAAATCTCACAAACACCCGTGTTTTCCAATCCCTCAAAATCAAGAAATGTGATTCTTCTTCGATTTCGATCTCAATTTAGTGTGAATTTGAGAAACGAAATCAATCACACACCTCACGCACACTCGTGTTGTCATGTGATCTTTCTTATGATTAGAACTAAAACTCTTGATACTAATTTATAAGAGTTCACACTTCTATTGATACAACAAAGCTTTGAAGAAGATGAAAATGAAAGAAGAGTGAGTCTATAATAAACTTTCACAAAATAAAAAATAATTACAAACAAAAAATTGAATTTCAATATTTATACAACCAAATACTGAAATGAATCTCAAATGCAACTTAAAATATAACTTTAATACAAATTAAATTTAAATATAAATGTTGAATTTAAATTACAACTAACATAAACTACTAGTATATCTTATGTATAAAAAAAAAATAGCACAAGCACCGGTCTTACCGCAACACCGACATATAACCCTTGGTGGATCATTGAAGAAGGAAAAATCCTCATAAAATTTTATATTATACTAATTTCTAATTTTGAAATTTTGTCTTACATATAACACTCAAATTGGACCACTCTTAAATTTAAAAGAGTGACGCAATAAATACATTAGTTAATCAGTTGACAGCCTACCATATTACCTTTAAATCATCATGTTATATTAATGGGGAACAAAATCAAAAGCTATCTTACTTACTGCTTAATCAATACAAACAGATAGTAATAAAGATTGTTCTAAAAGATAATATATTTAGTATACTAACGTAGCCTACTTTCTTACAAAAGTTTCAAACGAAAACGTATCATGTTTTAGATATCGCACAATTTATCCTTTTTAAATACACTTAAAAATTAGTTTAAAAAGTAACTAATCATAAGCATTTCCGTTAAATTAAACACATGAATCATGACGCTTTAATTTAGCATAATCATATTTAGGGCTTTAATAATAGTAAAAATGTTCTTTGACAATAATAATCATGTCATTACATAGTTAAAAAAGTCATATTTCATAATTATTTTTAAAAAATCAATATGATGAATTTTGTTGTTATTTGATAACACATTGATAACTAAATATAAAACTATGTTATCATTTAAATGTGTATATATGGTTCAATATATTTTTTTTTGTAAAAAATCAAACCAACCGAACTAACTCAAACCGCATTGGTTTAGTTTGGTTCAATTTTATTTTTAAACATCAATCAAACTAAATTAAACCACACATTTTTTCTCTTGCGGTTTAGATGATTTTTTATGTTAAAATCGCCCAAACTGCACTACGAATACCCCTAACACTAGCAGTGTCCAACAGGATAAAGCACCAATCCAGAGACAGAATAATCCATATGCTAAACCTACTGAAGATATGTGTTATCATGGTAATGAAAGATATCATATATTAAATGTTAGTCAACCAAGAAAAGTCATTGTTGTTGCAAAAGAAGCCATACACCCTCGGTTGGGTAATCAAGGGCTCCCAAGTTCGAGTAACATTAGCCTGTAGAGTTTTTATCTCCATCAGAAAATATTATAGTGAAGAGGTACTTTGTGATGTTATTTATATGGATGTTTGTCATATTTTACTTGGTAGACATTGGTTATTTGATAATGATATCACTTATTGATGACGAGATAACATGATGATGCTTACATGGGACGCACATAAATTTCTATGACTCCTATTTTACAATTTGATAAGAATCCATGAGGAAAGAAGTCCAGTTTCTTGATGATGACACATAGTGAAAAGGAGTTTGACGAGGCTATTAAAGAAACTGAATTTTTTTATCAAGTGTGAGTAAAGTGCTGATGAGTGTTGTAAAAGAGGAAACAATAATTTTAGAAGAAGTGTTAGGGATCTTATAGAATTTCAAGGAATTGGCCGTAGATGAGCTACCAAACGATATACCTCATATGCGAGATAAACGTCGAAAGTTAAATATTTTAATATGGGAGACAATATGATGGTGTTTCTGCGTAGGGAGATATTTTCAATTGGTAATTATAGCAAGTTGGAACCACACAAGAATGGCCCATTCATAGTGACCTGAAAGATCAATGATAATGCTTATGTGGTAGCTCTCCCGTATTTCATGAATCTATCCAATACTTTCAATATTGCTGACATTCATGAATATCAAACATGAGGCTCTTTATCAAGAAGCGAACTCGAGGTCGAGTTCTTCAAAGGTGGAGGAGACTGATGTAGGAAGAATTTTTAAGTCATCTGAGTTTGTTTCAGGCCAAAAATCAATATTTTAATATCTTCTGCAATTTTCTATTTTTGTTCAAGTTTTGGATTAAAAGTTCATTTTTTTCTATTTTTTTTCCCTGTTTTGGATTAAAAACCCATTAGAATTTCTTTGCTTCTTTATTTAAAAACTTTTGGCATGAGTCAAAGATCATCTTTTCAGCTAATAAAATTCATTATTTTCTTTATCTGATGGATTTCAGAGCTTATCATACAAGTTTTACACTTGCAATCCAGTTTTTTTATTCTAGGTTTAGCGCTTGCTAATCCTTAGTATTTTAGACCGCGTCACAAAGAAACAACTAAATGATTTCACATGTTTCTTCGACAAGAAATCTAGGTACATGAAGAAGAATTTCTTTAAATACTCTGCATGGCATAAAAAGCATGGTCATTTTTTCACCTTTGTTTGTTATAAAAATAATTTAGTTTATGTACATACGAATAATCGGTGGGTAGATTATGGTGTTACTACTATTGGTGTGCAAACACTATAGCAATATTTACGCGAACTAAAACCTCAATATGGCATATTGTATCTAGAATGATTGTGTTAAATTACTACAAGAACAAGGTCATTGTACTTGTGAATACATTGCAGTGAGTTCGTCCTTGTAATAGGGGGGTTGTGCGCAATTTGTATAAACTAGAAAACAAACTAGAAGTTATCAAATATAATTATAGAAAAAATGCAATTACCCTTTGAAACCATCTAATCGTAGATGTCTTCACTTAACCGTGTTGAACAATAAACTTTAAGCAAAATAGGTGGGAGTGTTGTTTTCAATTTTTTTTATAGAAAATGATTACTTTTAGGTTAATTGATTTTAAGAGGAGAGTGAAAGCAAAGATTAAGCCGCAGGAAAATATAAAAGACAAAAAATTAAGAGATAAAGTGTAGAGATATCCCACTAGAAAATTACTTAGGTTTAGCCTTTAACCATACGACCTACTCCAATATTCAAGAGTTTCTTTTTGAGATTTCAACTATCAACAAATTGAGCTTTTATACAAATTTAACCCAACAACCTTACTCCAAGCATTTTAATGGTTTAGATCGCAGCCTTGGAGTCTATTACAAAGGCATAAGAGGACTAAGATCTTGAATAAACTAATTCAACACAAGAACAGGAAAACATAACTCTCAAATAACATTTTCACCCACTCAACACTGAGAAATTTTTTAGTGAATAAAACTGGCAGCATGAGGAGAATCTCTGAGATAGAAGAGTAGATAGTTTATTGATAGCATGAAAACGTATCATGTTTTGATACCCGTTTCACATGTTATTTGACGCTGTTTAGTTATATTCTATCGCTTGTATGTCTATTTGTGTGCATTTCAGGTACTTTTTGATTATGGAGCGTCTATGCGAAATAACTGGAAGAGGAGCAAGAAAGGATGAAAAATACAGCAAAATACATAATTATGGTGCGTGGCATTCGCCGTGGCCTAATGGCATTCACCATGCATCATCCACACCACCAACGTTCACTTAAGCCCATGGCAGTCGCCATGAGTTTAATAGTGGTCGCCATTTGACTGCAGTAACAGAATACATGAAAGTGAGGTTGACTCACTCTTTCCCACTGCTCTACTTTTTCTCAACAATGCTTGCACGTCCAAAAGGCAGTTGTGCAACATGGAAGCTATATATAAGACCTATTTGTAGCTAGTTTAAGGAATCTAAGTTGTAGGTGAAGCTTTTTCGAATTTAGTTTTAAGCATAAATCAATTTCGAAGTGATAATCACTCGCATTGAGGGACTATCGCAATTTAGTTTTAAGTTACTTTGTACTCTTGGATCGTAAAGCTTGTCAGAATTAATAGAAGTTATTTCAGTTTCGTCTTTGTTTCTAATCTCACAATTTATTTCCAGCTTTTACAGGTTTTATCGCATTTTATTGTTATTGTTTATCGCACTCTTAAATTAATTAACATGTTATTTTTAATATAAATTACCATGTTTAGTTTGTTTACGCTCAATACCATGTCTAGCTAAATTGTCTTGAGTCTGGTATGTAAGGACCCTTGTTTTCGACGAGACTTAGTAACGAAGTTGGCTTAAACCTTTATAAAATTTTGTTTTGGTCTTTGTTTCTAGGTTTAATTAAAACGGTTTGTCACGAGAGTGAAAATCAAATAAGGTTTGAACCGGCACTGCGAGAGCGTGGGGGTCAAATGAGATAGTAGGAACGAGGCATCGATCCTAAGGAGGGCGAGAGCGTCTTAGGTATCGATTAGGACTTGTTCAGTTTTTAAAACACATTTTTAATTGAAATGGGCGAGCGAGAGCAAAATCTAACGGTTAAGGAACATGAGTTTATTCAATAGCGCGAGAGTGTGAGGTCTAATCTTTAAACTGATATTTTCTACTAAATATATTTTTAACATCAGTATAAGTCAACCAGTTACAGAGTCCCCGAGGTACGCATAATACACATCCCAACCTCTCTTTATTATCATACTTTCTAAATTTACTTAAGCCTTAGCTTTAATTCTGGTTAATCAAAGAAATCATTCGCCTTAGCTTTACACAACAACAATTGATAACATTAGTTTGATTATTAGTCCTTGTGGATTCAATATCTTTTAAAACTACGTGATAACCCGTGCACTTGCAGTTAGATAATCCGATAGACTCATAAAGTCGCAATCATTTATAAAATTTGTGATTTGGAAGAGAGCAAAACACTTATTTATATAGGAAAAAGTTTAGCTCAAAAAACATAAATTTATGGGCTTGGATGGTTTTTAATCGATTATACTAAGCCATAAAAGGAATCCCTAATTTGCTTCCTATCTTAATCAGTTAAAGGTATACCTAATTGATAAGAGGTGAACTCACTCCTTAATCGATATGATAAAAGCTATAATCGATTTGATAGTATGTTTAGCTCTCTTAATTGATCAATATTGCTTCTTAATTAATTGAGTACTTTCGTGGATTCATTTATAGAAAAGATGATAAAAAGATGAAGAGTTTAAAACTCTTTTAGTGTGTGTGTGCATCACCTTAGTACTTCAATACTTTTCCTTGCTAAAATTACATTCATATGATCAAATACAAGATTAAAACATTAAGTTCAGGATCATGAGAGCTTTCACAGATTCAGATATTTTTGTTTGTTTGATTTGACTCTTTTTAGCTCTTCATTGAGGAACTTGTATATTTTGCTTTAGCTTGCTTCTTCAATGATGATACTTGTGATTTAATTTTTGTTTTGTTCAATTTTCATCATCAAAACCTTTAAAAGACTTTAACTTGTACATCACATAGAAGCATAAACTGCGCCACGATCAAATATTTACCTTCTTGAGTCATTAAAATCATTTCTTCATCTTCGTCAGACTAATCATACTTTGCATTCTCCTTCCAGCTAGGACATTCACTTTAATTGTGATCTACCTGATGAAATTTGTAACACTCCACAAATTTGTTGCCCCACCTTCTCCTTCCATGATCATAAGAGGTACACCCCTGCACAACTAGATCTCTATTCTCAACATTAGTAATCTTTAGAGTCTGATCTTTCTCCTCGGAACTTTTCATGCATTGACCATTAACTTACAAACTACTTTGAAATTCTTTAATGGACAAAGTGGTCACATAATTTAAATTCTTCAATCTAACGGTCAACATAATCAAACCTAAAAGATATAAATCTTAGATTCTTTTCAACAATCCAGATTTGACCCGTCTTCTTTCCCTTAGGTTTCATATATTCGTGATATTTAGGATAAGAGTAAAGTATTCATCAACTAATTCAACCTCCTCCATTGCAAGAACCTAAAATTCACGTCTTAACAATTGCAATTGAGCATGTTTCACGTTCGTTGAGGCTTGATATTTTTTGTTCATGAAATTTCATATATTTTTGGTTGTTTCATGAACAAAAATAGTTTCTATGAATGAGCGCTTGACTGAGATTTTCCATCAACATTGTCCAAAGATCATAGAATCCTTTGACTTGAAAATATAAAATTGTATGTAATTGATTTCATCCATGATTAAAATAAAAGAAGGAAAGAAGACAAATTATCAATGAACAAAATAATCTAAAAATTAATTACAACTATCTTTTTCGAAAAACTGCATTTTGTATGTCAACACAATTGAACTTAATACCACTTGTTTGATGAAACTCCCACAAATACCTTCTCATTCATGCAAGCCTAACAAGATACTCCTGTACCACTTTTTAATTTTTTTTATAAGTAAAAAGAATGTAATAAAATGAGCACAAGCAGTACTCAATCAGATTACAAAAGAAAAACAAGAACGAACTAGCAAAGCGCCCATCTAACTTTCTAACTATTTATGCTCTCCTATTCCAATTCTTACAATTTCCCCCCTCATATCAATAAAGAGGGCCCTATAAAGTAAGCCATAATGTAAAAACCACTAAACTACTAGTATATTAGTTAATCAGTTGACAACCTATCATATTACCTTTAAATCATCATCTAATGTTAGTGGGGAACAAAATCAAAAGCTATCTACCTACTGCTTAATCAATACAAACAAAATAATATTAAAGATTTTTCTAAAAAGATAATATATTTGTAAAACATAACCTACTTTCTTACAAAAGTTCCAAACACTAACGTGTCATGTTTTAAACATCACACAATTTATCCTTTTCAAAATACACTAAAACATCAGTGTATAAAGTAACTAATCATAAACATTTCCGTTAAATTAAACTCATAAATCATAACACTTTAATTTAGCATAATCATATTTAGGGCTTTAATAATAGCAAAAATGTTCTTTGACAATAATAATCATGTCATTATATAGCTAAAAAACTACATTTCATAATCACTTTAAAAAAATGTGTTCATACCTACATGCAGATCAAATCTTCACATATATAATATATTAAAATATAGATATGAAAAAAATAATATATTAAAATATTAGAGTGACTTAACTTAACCACTGAAAAAAGTGGTATTTGATTAAGAGTGGAGATAAGTTCAACTTTAGATACATGTGTATTTTAATAAAAATAATATATAAAATTTTCTAGATCACATAGGAAATTGAGATATGTTTTCTTTCAAAGCATGACCCTATAAAGATTAGTGGGGTAATATCTAAACAAAGTTTATTTATTTATTTATTTATTTATCCTCATAATCTTCTGTGGTAGGGTGCACCGTAGGCTCAGCTCTGGCATCCTCCTCAAGAGAATCATCACCGCCGATTTGATCAAGAACAAGCACGAATCCCATTGCAAAAGCAGCATCAAAGCCAGGCTTAACACAAAGAGAGAACACTTCTTTCCCAATCAAAACACCTGTGGTGGGGTCCACTTTGCGATGAATCTCAGCCACCGATTCTTTTGTGGCGTTATAAACGGTGCAACTGCGTTCCGAGAAACATCCTTCAATGTGGTACTCCTCACCGGTAGTATCGTACACCTCCACTGTAACTCCAGCATATGACCGTCCCATTATTGATGATCGCTTCACGCTGAAGGTGGGTTTATCACCGTTTATTCTTTCGCCTTTGTAGCCATCCCACCGTTGATGTAGACTCGCTTTCTGCATTAACAAAATGTCTTAAGTCTACTCAAATCATTGAAACAAAACAAAGGCTACTTCTATCTATAGAAATGAAATCATTCGTGTACCATACATAAATATGCACATGTTGTACCATACATAAATATGTACATGTTTCTACAATTAGATATTTGTTTCTAATATAAAACAACACCTTTATACCTACAACTCTATTTTACTTGCACACCATAAATTGTGGAATAACTTTTGCCTATAATTTAAATGAATTTTAGTTTTTTTTTTTTTTTTTTTTACTTTCTAATTTTGATATTGTAATATAATGTCTTATTTGGTTTTATAAAATTACCGTGCATTTCTATGTTTTTACGAAGGTTTAATAGACATTTACGGATAAAATAAATAATTTTATATTATCATCTAATAAAAAATTTATTATATATGATTTCACTAAAAAAAAATTAAAATTAAAATATAATATAACAGAATATATGATCATTATTGATTAATACTATAAAATTAATTTATATTTTCAGTGTATTTATTGTTGGGGAGATTATTAGAAACATTGATATATAGTGTATAAATAAATACCTTTAAGAGAGACAAATCATTTCTCCACCTAAAACGTAACATTTATCATTTTTTTTTATCACATACTATTATTTGGATCTTCTTTAAATTCACGACACTCTTACATTTAGATGTGTGTTTGCTTGCTGGAATGCCAAATTTTAATTTTAATGAATAATTCGAACAGTAGAGTAATTTAATTGGTATGTACGTGATAGTTAATCTATATAAATTTAAATGGTTGGTTTAGGAGTTGAACAAATCACCACTTTATAAAAAAAAATAAAAAAAATAATGAATCATTCTCCTCAAAAATCATTCTCTTCTCAAAAATCATTCTCCAATATAATATGTGTTTTAAATTTAAGGCGAACTTTTTAGAATCATAAACTAGTGGACACAATTTAACAAAACTAGAAGGATCAAAACTTTATTATAGTTTTTTTTAATAGTTAGAATCAAATGATTCTTCTAAGGTAATAATATAAGATAATATAAGCCACATATCTAACAGCAGGAAAATGGGTCCGGTCCGTTGGATATATCTGTGTTGTTTATATTTTAGTGTGAGACAGATCAAGAGTTTAGACCCTCATCTTTTAATATGTTTGTCCCACATCATTCCATTTTTATATGTGATCTTTTGCGAACATTTACATTTACATAAATTTTTATATCTTTAATTTTAAAAGATACCGTATCCGTAGATTTTTTTTGGTTTCGCCCTCACTTTTTTTTTCTTTCTGGAATAGGGATAAATTTTAAGTCCACATCCTCAATAATGTCTGCTCCACCTCATCCGTATACCATTTTTCATAAGGGAAATAATTTAGACAAAATAATAATAACCAATAAGAATTCACACACAATTATGCCGTATAGATTCAAATTGAAATTTGGATGTTCAACCTAATCATATTGATATTTGTTTGAACTATGACTAGCTAAAATGCTATTAGCAAAGTTTCCACAATTATGCATTTTGGTTTTTATGAGTCTTAGCAATCTAAAACTCACATCGGTAAATTATAATATTGATTAAACATTGTTTCTATCATAAATCGAACTTGATATTTTCAAAATCTTCCTTCCTTTAATCGAAGATAGTTTATCACTCGAGTTCAATTGATGGGTTAAAAAGACACATTTCTCTTAAGAGGGTTTGTACGAAACAAAACAAACAGAAAAATTGTTAAGCAACTTTTTTTTTTTACAGTAACAGTGTTACTGAACGTGTAAATCACAGATACTGAAAAGCAATGATTATTTATCACCAACCCTAAACCTTAAATTCTACTATTACTAAAGTTGACTCAACGAGTTGACTCGGCTGAGAAGAAAATTAATGGCGGCGTACCTTGCGGCGAACGGTGAGGAGACAGCGGCCATCCGGATCCATTAAAACAAGTTCATCAAGGTCACGAGAATCAGGTCCATAAGATTCAACTCTGAAAATAACTTCACCTTTAGAATCATAGACCGTGAAACCATCACCGGCGAAGAAAAGAGAGGTTTTAAGCACTGTGAGATGAATCTCTTGTTCAAAAACGTATCCTTCTTGCACCACTAAATCGTGTTTCATGTTTTCTACGGTGGAATCAGAATCAATAAAAAGGGTAGTCATGAAGATAGAGATGGGAAAGTAGAATGAAACTATGGTTTTGGCATGTGAATGTGAATTATGATGGTAATTTTGAAGGAAAAGAAAGTGGTGTGTTTGTTACTTGTTAGTAATAACTTAGATGATATGTTTTATATATATAGTACCCCACTTTAATAATTTATTTTGTTAAGTAGGGTACAGATATTGATACATGCATGGATGGTATGGTCATCTCCACGTCCAATGTCGGGAGCCTAGAGATACCGCAAGATTTTTGTTTTGGGCTCAACTTTCAAACTTTATAATTTTTTTGTTTGTTTTAGTTCAATGTAATAATCAAATTCACATTGGAATTGTTTTTTAATTATTGATAGTCTTTGATTAGATATTTTTTTAGTTCGGACAAACATTGAATTAAATCAATAAAATTTAGTGTTAAATGGTTTAAAGAACATAATTTTAAAAATCTATTGGAAAAATACGTCAATTTGAATCAACTATAATTAAATTTGTATATTTATATCATCTTTATCATAAAAAATAATATAAAATATTTAACTTAAATAAGAAAAAAATAAAACGATATTTGTGACTTTTTCAACCTATATGAAAATACAAAAACATTGAGAATTTTACATTATTATAGAAAATTAATTGATATAAATTAAATAATTTTTAAAAATATTTGTGTATATTTATTTTTAATTTATCCGATCAATCCAACCTAAATTCATTCGTTGTTTTCCGATTTCTTTTATTTTGGACTTTATCACAATAATATACAAATTTCATCCAAATGATCAATTCATAAATTTTTAATTGATTCGAGTATTAAATTATCTTGTAATCAATCAAATTGATATGCGAACATCTTTAACGAAGATCAAATTTAAAATCAGAACAAAATTTTATATATACTTGACTTCAAGAAATAAATTATTAGAATTTAACAAAATTCAAACTTAAAATTTTAAAAGGAGAAACACATTCTTAATATCTCAGTAGCAATTCTTGGATATCAGAAATCATAATAATTTTTTTGTTTAATAAATATTTTTTTCTTTGCAAATTGAAATGTATGTTTTTAAAATTAATTAATGTCAATCAAAGTGGCTGCCTCAATTAACTTATAATTAATACTATCTCCGTTCTTTTTTATAAGAGATAATTCACTTTTAAATTTATTGAATAATCAATGTATCTAATATATAAACAAACTGATCGTACTTAATTAGAAGAAATTGTCAAGGTTCACGAGTTTCAAATGGAGCAGTGGTTGAGTGAAGTAGGGGTACCTGCAAGACACAGTGATGCCAAAGTAAGATTCAGAGTAAGTGTAAGTAAAATATGAGAGTATGAATGGATGAATCAATACCTGACCCTCTCAAGAGATAGAGTATTTATATCCCACAACGTTGGGCCAAGGTCTCCAGTAATGAGCCACAATGAGACCTAATAATGAAGACTGTCAGGATTTACGTGGTGTATAAAGTCCAACACGTGGTCTCCTCCCTGATCAACTGTCCTGAGAAAGCAAGGAAGTTGGACTAATTATTCTCGAAAGACAAGATGACGACGTTATGAACACATGAGTCATGTTCTCCTAGTGGACACATGAAAAAATGCCCAACTGTTCTTAGTTTGGGTTGCACGTTTTTGAACCTTTGCAAAGACGCTGGATTGGGCTTCTTCAACGATGGGAAGTGCCAATCCAATCCAGAACACAAACCAAATATATTAGTTATTCAATAAACCTAAAAAATAATTTATCTGTTATAAAAAAGAACGTAGATAATATATAATTTTGATCAAATATATAACGTTGATTCACATGTTTTTAAAAATATTAAAATAAAATATTAGATACATTTATTTGTTTTTAATTTTAGAATAATTAACTCAATTCAACCTTCTTTTTTTTTCACAAAATATTTGAAGCACAAAAAACGTGTGGACTCTGTACAACAACTATATATATTTATAATATGTTCGGAAACTTAAGAGTGCTTGTAATATACTTTCTTTTCTAAACTTACTTTTTTTATAAAATGAATTTTACGTTGATTATACCACTTTGAAAATGTCCCCACACGCAATTCTTATTAGAGAAAATATTATTTGGGTATCTTTTCAAATGTTCAACACGCTAATTACTATTTATATAAGGTTTTGTATATAGGATATTTTTATTATTTTATTATTTTTTGTCACATTAGTGATTATAAATGTATATTTTTTGTAAATTATATTATTTATAGTTGTTGGACTCATTTTAACTTAGATAATATATAGGAAAACTTTTAATGTCTTAGATATAGGGTGTCGGTTGACTTTTGTTTTATTTATTTTTATTGGATCACTTCTAATCGTTTGAGCTGTATTATATTTGAATTTATTGATAAAAATGTTTTTGTTCGATTAAAAAAATGTATATTTTTATATGGTATTGACATATGAAATTAATATTTAGATGTTAGAAATATCATCATTCGTTTTTATATCATATAATTTCACCAACTATAATATGACGAAGGTTTGAAAAGAAGAGTATTAAAAGTACTAAATGATGATAACAGTATTCTATATATGTATATATACACCCCTATTTATGTACCTACTAGCATGATTTCAGTTACTATATTTGCATCGACAAACAAATATAAATATCCTTTCATTCCAATTAATTCCTATTTAGTGCATAATTTGTCATATCTGAAAGGGTCCACAACAACATAATGATGTTTTTTAAAAACTAATCATGTAATTCAATAGTAATTTTATTATGAGACCAAATTATATCATCGATGTATTCAATTTTATGTGAATCAATATTTTCTAAATAATTTTAATAATATATAAAAGAAAACCCAATCTTTGAAATTAATAATACTACTAAATTATTGTTGGAAAATTATTGTTGGATCATAAAATTTAAGATGAAGAAGATAGAAGAAGAGAGAAAATAACCAGAAAGAAAAAATTGTTGTAATAAATTTTTTAAAGAAAAAATTGTTGTAATAAATTTTTTAAAGAAAAAAACTCTTTTGTGAGAAAATTCTTATAAATTTATATTATGAAAAATTAATTATAAATTTATTTAAATATATAAATTAAATTATCACGTACTATCCTTCTGAAATAACAATCTCAGAAATTTTTATTTCTAAATCATAACACTGATTTTAAATGAATTATTTTTAACTATTATCAAAAAGAAAAAAAAATATAACCTAACCGGATTGGTGGCTGAATCAAATTTTAAACTATTGACTAAAACTCTTTTAATTTCATTGACTTATTATTATTTTTGATTTAATAATTCGGTTCCACTTGCTGGTCTTCTTGATTTCTAGCTTGAAGAAAAACAAAGAAGTGGAAAAAATCCCAATCACAATCACAGTTTGTATAATTTCCACTTGTTTTGTTTGGCCATAAAAAAATCCTAAAAATTGTATGAGTGATGTTCTACAATAAAAACAAAAATTTAACAAACTTTTAATAAATAATAATAAAAAATAAACTTTTGGTAAAGAAGTGGGGACCTAAGTTTGGGGCAGGATGTGCAGTCTGCACATGCAGAAGCTGAACTTTTATTTTTGTAATTATCGTCATATGTTGTTGTATTTTTTGACACCGCAGTTTTTAATTTTAACTTTTCACATGCAGTATTTATTTTTTTTGTTGTGTCAAGTCTGAATTCTGGCCTGCTGCGTGTCAATCAATTAATCGAATTAAAAACTAATTCTACTGACTACTGGGATCCGATCCAAATCACTTGTAAAAACCAACCCAACATTTACATTTACAGTTTTAAAGATATGTCTATTTTATTCTTTTATATTCAATTATTTATTTGAATTTGACTAAAATTCACCTCATACAAGTGTTTTCATTTGTAAATTTATTATGATGGCCAGTAACTATTGAAGCTCCAATACAACTTATTCATCTAATATTTTTTTTTAACTGATCTGTAAGTACATGCGCTCCATTAATATATTTTTGATAAAGATCACCATGTAATTTATATAAAATAATATGAAGAATGTATGAAAGAAATTTATAAAAAAAATCTGTAAAAGAAACTCTTCAATATATATATATATATATATATATATATATATATATATATATATATATATATATATATATATATATATATATATATATATATATATATATATATATATATATATATATATATATATATATATATATATATATATATATATATATATAATTTTAAAACCAAGTTATGAAGACTTTTCAAATATATAAGCAACTTCTATGATAAAGATTTATATATATATATAACTTTAAAACCAAGTTATGAAGACTTTTCAAATATATAAGCAACTTCTATGATAAAGATTTTTGAAGATTTATCACCATTTTATAAGGACAAGTATTAATAAGAAGTTTAAGTGTATATAAGTGTTCAAAATATATTTAAACATTTTGCATACATGTTTCATAGCTTTAAGATCATTAACATTGTACTTTCAAGCCTTTAAAAAAGTTTTTTTTTCACTTTTCATATCAGTGGTAATTGGTTACAAGTTATGGGTAATCCGGTTACAATTTTTGTAATAATTTTGGAAAATATTTTTGGTTCAATGGTAACCTGTTACTGCCTTCTGGTACCTGGTTACAGCTTCATGTTTTTGAAAATTTTGAACGTTAATTGAACTGGGTAATCGGTTACTGCAGATCCGTAACCGACTACCACTGAAGTTTTTTGAAAACAAATTATGTTATGATGAATGTTGATTTGCAACTCTTGACCATGAATTATTGCACTCGTCTATGTATTTAGAGGCTTTTGAAAGGGTGCATTAGATGTATAAATTTCGTTTTTATTTCTGATGTAAAACACAAAACATCATTCAAAACTTTCAATTCAAATTTTCTACAAAATTTCAAACTTAGAAAAATCTGAATTTGCATGAAACTTTGATTTCAACTTTCATACTCATCATAATTTCTGCATAAAGTGAGCAATTAAACTGATCATAAACTTTCTATTGATTCTTGACATAGTTTCTTGATAACCTTAGTGTTAATCAAGATTGTTATACATTTTAAAAATTCAGAATTCATTATTACTTCCCTTTCTGTCTAGAATTGTTGCAAGCAAGTGTGTGCATTGAAGAGGATTGTTCTTCTTGCACTTAATGTTTAGATTTTAAAGGTTTTAAGAGCCTTTGATCTCCCTATAGGTTAGATAGTAAACATCACAATTGACGTGAATAGGCTGTACAATCATTCTAACTATAGTGAAATCTTTTCGTGTTGAAAAGGGACTAGAGTACCTTCGAAGTGTGAAGGGAACTAGGGTATATCCGGTGTTACTTATTTTTCTGCCATTTACTGCTTTAATAATCTTCATTAGAACCAGAAAAATAATCCTAACTCCATAAAAAAATTGAGAATTTTCAAATCACCTAATTCACCCCCGCCCCCTCTTAGGCGCACTAATAACTTACATTTGACATCAGAGCAAGTTAAGATAACCATGTAAAGAAATGTCAATTTTATTCTTTTATATTCAATTATTTATTTGAATTTGACAAAAATTCACCTCATACAAGTGTTTCGATTTGTAAATTTATTATGATGACCAATAATTATTGAAGCTCCCATACAACTTATTCATCTAATACCTTTTTAAACTGATCTGTAAATGCATGCACTCCATTAATATGTTTGGATAAGATGAGAAACGTGCTATGAAACCTGTTTATGCAACGATATGTATGATATATGTATGCAATGATTTCAAGGACTTTATTGGATTTAAGCTCTTTTAAACAAGACAGGGAACACAACTCTTTATTAGTATGTTTTTAAAGAAACAAAAGATTACACAAGATAAACATTGAAAGGAAATTCTAAACTCCTAAGTCTCCCATGGGCGCTTCCTCTTGGTGTTGAGGTAGCAGTTGAGGTTCCTCTCTTCGTGAAGCTGCTTTGTTAATTCCAGCACCATCTTCTCACTTGCGTAGAATTGAGACTCAAAAGCACCCCATTCTTCCTTGATTTGGATCCAAGACTTTTGCAACTCTTAGAAGTTGGTTGGCATATCAGGATGGAGAATAATACGGGACTCGCCCCCTTGAGCAACAGGTTCCAAGATCACCGGTAAGATAGCCTCGTATGGCATCATAAGACTTTGGGATCGAGCTCGCACCCATTTGAGATAAGGTTCCAAAGGGATGGAGTTCTTGCTCCCCAAAGTCTTACTATCAATCTTCTTAATAATGCCCAAAGCGTGGATTAACCTCTGACGATAATTTTGCAAATCATCTGAGTAGCTGAACACAATACCCTGGATGAGCATATCCAGTGGACCAACTCTCCGTGCATATCCAAACTGATGTAGTGCTAAATAAGGATTGTAGGTGATGCCCCCCCTAATGCCCATGAGTGGCACATTAGGATATTCTCCGCAACGATCAATAAAAGAGATGTATCCTTGAGAGCGAGGACACCAATGGATGTCAGAGTGAGAGAGAGACATTAGTCTTTGACTCCACCTTAAGCCTAAATCATTCTGCATTACTGACCGAGGAAGGTGCGAAATGAACAACCTATATAGAATATGGGTGTAACACATGAAACTTCCTCGCTTCTTCAGAGTACGAGTATAGAGAGAATGTAGGATATCCCCGAGAAATGTAGGAACCAGATTGTGAGCAAGTAAAATGTTGATGGCATTCACATCTATAAATTGATCTGAAATAGGAAACATGACCAACCCATGGATTAAGAGAGCTAAGACATCTTTTAAGGCATGATAACTCATAACATCCAGGAAAATCTGAGCTTTCTTCATCAGAAAATCTGCAAGGAGACCCTTAACTCCACTTCTTTTTTCCCAATTGGACTCAATGTCAGATGGCTTCAAGTGTAAAGCTACGACAACATTTTAAGAAGATGGGTCTTATTCTAAACCAGTTAAAGGTACTCGCTCCAATATAAGTAAACCAAGTAACTTAGAGAATTCTTCCAGTGTAGGCACCAGTTGATAATCGGGGAATGTGAAGCAATGGTGCTTAGGGTCAAAAACTGGAATAAGACACTCATCAAACCCTCGTCAAATATGGTGGTAACCAAACTGAGTAAGTGACCATGTCTTTTATGAAATGATGAGTCTCCGGGGACTTTCAAGACTAATTCCTTGAGCTTGGGAGGAACTTCCGTGAAGTGAATCCAAATGGTTTTTCTACGACCTGAATTCATATCCTATACAACAGCAAAGAGGTAAATCCAACAGGTCCTTGAAATGATTAGTATATATGAATGTCATGATGTTTATGATGTCATGATTATGCTTAAAATCTCAGATAAACACAAGCGAATCAGACAATAGACCTTAGGTTCAAAGGCTTCCATGAGGTTTTAAGGTAAATACCCTCTTGAATGTTCAATTGTCTCAACCTGTCCTATTCATAGTAACCGGTTTCTAAGGAGTCTCAATATCATTGACATTTCCGTCAGGCGTTGTTTCAGCTCAAGCACCAAAGTATTGCGGCCAAAATATCCCGAAAGTCCAGTCTCAATGAGTTTAGCATCGAGTATCAACTAGTCTTCGGTCGAAACCAAAGCCGGCTATCTCATAACTTCCTAATGGCTATGATGAGTCAATTAAAGGTTCTAAAGGCCAGTCAGCGCTTAGTGACACTATGAGGAAGCCTAATGTTATCCTTGTCTTACTCAAGGAACATTAGTACAATCCAGAGTATCGTGCTAACGTAGCCACCACTTCGTTCATATAAGTCTACGCCGTACAACCTCCATGGTTTGTTGCTACTTACCTAAAAGGTGCCCCAAATCCGGATGTAGGATCTTTACAAGAATACCCCAACAAACCCTCAAAGATAAAGCAGTCAAGGCAAATAAAGAAAGAAATTTTAAAATTATCTAGACCCTAAGGTAAAACCCAGTTTATTATTATCCCCAGCAAATTCGCCAGTTCTGTGATACGGTGGCAGAACCGACTATTAATACTGGTTTGCATTTTGAATTCGTAAATTTCACGGTAAGCAAGAGTCGCCGCCGAATTTTCTTTTATCTAACAAATGAAAGGGTGAAAAGAACAGAAAAATACCTTCTTAGAGATTTTATGAGTAAGGGGGTAAATTATGGAAAGGGAAGGTGTTAGCACCCTTTCCATCTGTGGTTTTCCACAGGTTCTTAGGTACTTGCTCATTTTGAAAATTGCTTTCGTGTTTGTGTGTTTTGAAAAGTTTTGTTTGCTTTATGATAACTCTTGTATCAGTCCTCAAGAGTGTTGATAAAGCGTTTTTGAAAAGAATTTTGAAAGTGTGGTGTGAAAAAGTTATTTTTTGAGCAAGTACTTAACAACCATCTACCTACTCGAAAAAGGCGTTCTTTTCCTCCTTTCCTTTAGATAGTGCTATCCTACTATTAATGAGTAGGTATCCCTAGTCATTGGATGTTGATGGACTATCGAAGGGACATTTACGGTCACTGAGGCAACTGGGCAAGAACTCTTAGTAAATGTCCTAAAGTTCTAAGATCACTTTTTAAACCGAGGCAACAGTCGAGAGGGTCATCGAGGGACTCGTGATCTCTTGAACTAAAGGACACTCACTAAAAATCCTCACATTTTGAGAATTGTGACTGTTTCAAAGGAAACAACGTGGGAGATACCCTAGGGGTGAACATGTGTAAGTGTGCTTTTTTCCAGGAATTTTTATCTTGATGTTAGTGATCTAAGATTGATTGGTTAGTTCTTGTCATACACGCCTAATTACTAGCAGTTTATATACAAACATACAATATAGTGCGAAAAGTGAAACCTACAGCTATTACAAGGCTTCAGGGCAGTTACAGTTATATCTGACTGAAACGTAAAGTGCCGAAAGTAAAAATCCTAATTAGGGCTATTACAATCCATATGCAGGTACATAATCAGGAAATAAAGTGCGCGCGCGATAAAATTACAAACCATAGGCAGATATATAATAATATAAGCGCGCGAATTGAAAATCGGGGTAAAAAAGAAATAGTCGAAAGATAAATGAAAATGTGTCAGTGCACAAGTGTGAATTGATTAATTGAAGCCTAGGATGTTTAACCTAATTATCGGGAAAAGTCAGGTGAATCGGTGAAACACTAAAATAATCTAATTAATTGTTTAAAAAAAAATTAAATTAAATAAATTAAATTATTTACTAGTTAACCTAATTAATTAATTTATTAAAAAATAGAAAATTAAAATAATTAAAGTAAATTAGTTAACCTAATTCTAAGGTGATTAGTCTAATGATGCTAATTAGCTAACTAAGTGTATGATTAACCTAAGTTAATTTACTAATTATTTGTTAATTAAATGTAAAATAAGAAAATGGTGTAAAATAGATAAAAATGGTAAAAATATGGAAAATAATGCAAAAACCCCAGCTGGGATTCGAACTGCGGCGTTGAAGGTGGCAAGGGAGCGTTCGTGGCCATCTGATTTGTGCACTGTTGGTGTCAAACAATCTCATTCGTTGGATGATCATATCACACAACGCTTTGATTTTTGTTTTCAATGAATTAGCGTGTGGGCCTAGGTGACTTGTTGACTTACCAATTAAAAGAGTGGATCGTTCCACGCATGCCTTCGCCTGAGTCAAAACCCTAGCGACGCCAGAGTTAACACTCTGGTCGTCTTCTCCGACGAGCTTCAATCATCAAACCTGCAAAATAGCCACGTTAATCGCAAAAGAAGGACCCTACCCCCCTAATTTAAGGGATGAAAATCCAGTGGTGGTGTCTGTTTGGTATGAAAGTCCCTGTACAGGGAAATACGAAGGTTGTAGTTCATTATGCCCTAGCCATGGCAGATGGCTATTTAGCCATCAAAGCTCATCAACGATTACCCAGATTTGTTCCTTATCATCATGTGATCATGTTAATGGGGTTAGAACGAATTGAAACGTGCTATAATTTAAAATATGATAGACAGAAAAATTATGAAAATTTGAGTTATGTACAACGAGTTTCAGCGTGTTATGGCTATGGATGATGATCCATACTTACCTAAGCTTACCTCAGGAACACCAAGGAATGGTAAGAATGCTTTGAAGCTGGGTGCAAATGTGAATACGAGGATGCAAGTTTATGCAGAATTTTTTATATTTGAAACCCTAGTGTAAAGGCTCTGGCTGCGTGTCTGTGTGTGCTTCTGAATGATTGTGTATATGTAGTAGACAAGATTAGGTCAACAAATCCATCCATGAGATCAAATATAATCATGCTCTTAAAGTCATGAAGATTTGATCCAAATTTTCTAAAACAAGAAGATATTTCCCTCCTTTTGCCTTGTGCATTTTTCAAAGTTATTTGTGAGCTTTTGGGGCCTCCAACACGACCAAATCTCCAGCCTTGCACAATCTTGCATTTATTTAATTTATTTTGATTTTATTTGGATAAAAATCAACAATAAATAAAATAAAAATCAAATTTATGCATGGATGAGTTTATAGGTTCTTGGACATGTTAGGAATAAGTTTCAAACGTAAAAAGATAGGCCCATTTGGAAAAAATCCAAGTTAGCTCAATGTTTATTTCATGCCCTTTTCCAAAAATTGGTCAAATTTAGCAATGCACATCTCTCTCAATTTTAACCCTATAAGGGTATTCTTTGACTTTTTAGAGAGTTTAGGATATCCTCTAAACAACCCTTTTGGTTTCATTTCAATTGGATCTTCCATGTTCATGTAAGGAGCTTTGACCCAAAAGGTGTTTTTGTTGACTTTTTGAAAGGACCTATAATGTCTGAGCTTTTATCTTTTAACTGGGGAATTTCTTGAACTTGAGAGATGAAGAGAAGTTATAGGGGATTTGATTCTCTTCAAAATGAGCTTTTGTGGAAAACTTTCTGATAAAGTATGAGAAAGTTATGCTTGGTCAAAGTTTGGTTGACTTTTTCTATAGAAACCCTAATTTGCAGTTTTTGACTTTTGATGAATTAGGAGCATTTCTTAAGGAATCATGATCAACCCTTGATCAAATAATGGATATTACTTCAAAATGTTGATGTTGACCAAAAATCTTCAGGTTTGACTGTATATAGGCCACTGTTGACTTTTGACCCAGTACAGTTGATTTTTAGGCATTTGAGCAGTTGATTGAGCAAACTTGTTGTGCAAGGCATGAAATTTGGCATGGATGATCTTGAGGACATATTAGGGCCATCGAAAACATTTTAGACCCTTGGAGCTCACACATCTTGATGAAAACTGAAACCCTAGTGTGATCGGTGGATCTGGAACTGACTGTTTAACGCTGGTTCGCGAAATGTCGCGAAAGCAAGAGTCGCCACCGTCTTTTATTTTCTCCAAATGGAAAGGACAAAAGCACAGAAAAATTCCTTTAAAGAGATTGCTCTCGGTTCGGGAGGTAGGTTATAGAAAGGGAAGGTGTTAGCACCCTTTCTATCCATGGTTATCCATGGGCTCTTAGATACTTGCTCATTGTGTTTTCAAAAAGGTTTGTTTGCTTTTCAATGTGGGTTTTAAAAAGTTTCTTTGAAAAATTTCAGTTCGACTCGTACGTCAGAGTGTTTGAAAAGTTTGCTTTGAAAGCTTTTGAAAAGTGTTGGTGTGAAAAGATTTCAGTTTGTTTTGAAGATTAGAGCAAGTATCCTTGAGAACCTACCTACCCTAAGGAATTGGTCTGTGTAAATGTCCTTTAAAGTAGTGCCATCCCACCATTGAGAGGTAGGTAGCACCACCGTTGGAGGTGTTCGGGTCAATTCGAGTTTTAGGGACATGGTGATCACCAGAGCAATGGGAAGATACCTTAGAAGCTACCCTCATGCCAGGTTCCCGGATCATGAGGACTTACTAAGACATCCTCTACTCGACGATCACCTTTTGAAAGGCAACAGTGAGGCGTACCCTAGGGGTGGTGTGTGCGATTTTGTGTGTCAGTTTCATTGATATTTGTCTTGTCATGTTCATTGTGATCTACGCTTGATTTTAATTTTAAAGCCATTCATTCTTGCATGCTTATTTAACAGTTAATATTTGCGGGAAAAGTAAATTCTAAGGCTATTACAAATGGCGCGGGTCCACATCGCCAAAATTAAACCGGACCCGATTTGACGGAAAATAAATAAAGCAATAAAATAAAAGTGCGAGAAATAAAATCGTTACAACGCTTTGGGAGAATTACATAATTATAATAAACGACATAAAATAAATGCGCGAAATTAAATAAATTACGAACATGGGCGTTGGACCCTTTTGCAAAAAATTAAAATTAATAAGAAATTACAATTAAAAATTTAAAAGAAAATGTTTTTTTTAGTATTTTTGTATTTTTTAAGATTTAATGGAAAAAATAATTAATTCAAATTAAAATGAAGCGTCAAACCCTAATTCTAATGGTTTTTAAGTTATTTGTGAAAAGATTAAGTTTTAACCTAATTTAAATCCAAGTTAATTTACATGCAATTCAATTATGAAAATAAAATAATAGTAATATTATGATAAAAAGGAAAAATTAAAAGGAATGGAAATTGTTAATTAAACTAATTCTACCTTTTTTATATTTAATATGAAAAGAATTAAAATTGCAAAAATCCTAATTAAAACTAAATTCATTATATGTTAATTTATTTACAAGAAAATAACTATAATAAAAATATTTATTATTTTTTGGTCTTTTCTGATTTTTTTTTTGTATATTTTATAATTTGTAAAAGAAATAATTAATTGATTTAACAAATAAGGAAAATAAAATCATTATTGAAAATAAAATAAAAAATGTATAGAGAAGCAAACCAAGGGGGTTTTCTGTCCCAACATGGAGGTGTAGGCCTCAGAATGCTGGCCCAATTAAGCATGGCTTTCTTTGACTTTTTTACTGGCCTGCTTGTGCGTTGACTGGAGCGTAGGATGCTCTTTGATTCTTGGCCATTGATCTGGTTCCACTAAGCACATGGACGTCTGGATGGTGATGGAACACGGTGTGCACCAATATTGCGCCTGCATGGGAAGACTTATAGAAAAATAGCATGGACATATGTGAGACCTGGGGTTCGAACCCAGGTCAAGTGTATTACTAGCGCTTGCTCCAACCAACTGTGCTAATTGACATATTTGATATATAAATAAACAATGAATATAATAAGGACAAACAAAAGTTAGTGCTTCAAAACGCGCGCAATTTCAAAATGGCCAACTATCGTGCGCCACAGAGTCGTCTTCCTCATGTGCCTGAAAGACAAAAATATTAGACAACAGTTTTCATGGCGTGGCCTAAGACCATATACCAGAAAATAGCGATTAGGTTTTGGGCGCTCATAAATTGAGCGCGATGTGTTTTTCCTGTTCGTCCAGATGCGTTGAACTCAATGGCAATAGTCTTGAGTCCTAATTTTACTTGGTTTGGGAAACCCCAATTTTAACACCTGCAAACCCTAGAATCTCAAACATGGTGGAATCGAATATAACGTGTAATAATTCAATCAAAGGCATTGGTTAGCTTCGAAACATCACACTGAACAAGAATCCATAAATAAAAATGCAAAAGGATGCGTGAATTATGATATACGATTTCAAAAATTTCGTGACACAGTTCGAGTTTTATCTACCAATTCTTGGAGCTTTGGTTGTTGTTTGTGATTGGCACACGTTCAGAGAACCACAATGAAGCTATTGGGATCAAGATTAGGGCTTGAATCGTCCTCTAGAATGCTTTTCAAAATTGAGTTTTTATGGAAAATTTTCAAGTTTGTAACCTGTTCTTGGGCGCAGCTTTTTGTCTAATGCCATTAGGTTTAGGTTCAGGCCTTTGTAGTGAGGTAATTAGGTCAAAAACATGGATCAAATCTCTTGGAATTTATTGTTTTGAATATTTGATTTCCTTAAGGATCTTCCATATCTTTTCCATGTGCATTTTTGTTCAATCATGCCAATCAGCTCCAAATCTTTCCCCATTTGTATTTACACGAAATATTGAGTATCAAACATGCATAAAAAGATTGGTTAAGGCAATTTTGATATTTTTCATGTATTTAATTGATTTAATTGAATTAATATAAATAAAAATCCAAATAAATAAATAAAAAAATGAGAAAATACTTCCCTTTGGGCCAAGTGGTCGTGCATAGGCTTGGAATGATGAATCATGGAAGAAAAATGGGCCCATTAGCAAATTTAGGTCATTTGAAGTAAAGTTGACTTTTCAAAATTCCCAAAAATTTCCCAACTTCCACAAGGCATAACTTGCTCAATTTTTAAGCTTTTCACATGTTTTTGGACATTTTGGAAAGGTCTTTGAGTCCTTTAACCAATGCCTTTTGTCCCATGTCATTTTGATTTACCAATCTCAAGTTATGGTCTTTGACTTAAAGTCCCTTTTTGTTGACTTTTGAAAATGACCTATAATGTTGAAATTGATAACTTTTTGTGAGAGCATTTCTTGGACTTGGAATATGAAGATGGGTTGTAGGAAATGTCTTTCTCTTCAAGATGAGCTTTGGATGGAATTTTTCTGATAATCCATGTGGAAGTTATGCCCTGGTCAATTTCAGTTGACTTTTTCAACTGTCCAAATATAGTAACTTTTGCATCTTGATGATTTTCTGAGCCAAATTTTGAGAATCATGATCAAGCATTGATCAAATGATGTTTGTGGCTTCAAAATGATATGTTGACCAAAAATTTGAACTTTTGACTGTCAAATGACTATTTTGCCCCTATAGTTGACTGTAGTGCAATCTAGGGTTTTGACTGTGCAATTTTGAGCTGAATGCCTTAAAACTTGATATGAGGATGCTTGACCATCTTTGTAAGCATATGAGACTTGATTGGGCCTTTGAAAACTTCCTTTCTTTGATCAGAACTCAAACCCTAGTTTTGACTATATAGGAGACAGTTGCACTGCACAACCCTTGGGGAATTTTGTGACTTGGCTTGGTAATTTCTTGAAGAATATGGGAGGGCAAATTTTGGGGTACAACAGTTGCCCCTGTTCAATCTTCTTAGACCTGAGGATGCAGATTGGCTGACGTGCCTTTCGTAATCCAAAGGTGGAAGATGATTGAACACTAGAGTGCCCAGAAGTTTGCGCTCACATAGTAGCAGTGTGATGGTGGAATGGGCTTATAGATGCCATTTAGAGGTTGCTGGATAGGATGATGGGCTTATAGATGCCATCTGGATGTTGATCGCATAAGAGATTCCTTAGAGAGAACTTGCGTACCTGCAAAAGAAAAATGAGTACCTGACACGTTGCAGGAGCTGATTTTAGATGCTTGATATAGATGTGTCCTGACTGGTTACAGGAGCTGGATCTGGAGCTTCAAACGGCGATGAATGAACCAGGGATGGTTATTGCTTTAGCATGAATGGTAAGAGAACCTTGGGTGATTTTAACTTCAACAACGCTCGTTGAGAAAAATCTTGGCGGGAATTACCATCTTTGCAATATCGGAACGGGAACCATAGACCATTATAATCTGAAAGGGAATCACCTCACTCGCCGTCGGAGAGGGAATCATCTGAAAAGGACTTACCACCTCACACACCGTCGGAGAGGGAACCATAGGAGACTATCACCTCACACTCATCGTCGGAGAGGGAAACATCTGAAGAAGGAATTACCACCTCACGCACTTGTCGGAGAGGGGACCATAGGAGACTATCACCTCACACTCATCGTCGGAGAGGGAAACATCTGAAGAAGGAATTACCACCTCACGCACTTGCCGGAGAGGGGACCATAAGAGATTATCACCTCACACTCATCGTCGGAGAGGGAAACATCTGAAGAAGGAATTACCACCTCACGCACTTGCTGGAGAGGGGACCATAAGAGATTATCACCTCACACTCATCGTCGGAGAGGGAAACATCTGATGAAGGAATTACCACCTCACGCACTTGCCGGAGAGGGGACCATAAGAGATTATCACCTCACACTCATCGTCGGAGAGGGAAACATCTGAAAAAAGGAATTACCACCTCACGCACTTGCCGGAGAGGGGACCATAAGAGATTATCACCTCACACTCATCGTCGGAGAGGGAAACATCTGAAAAAAGGAATTACCACCTCACGCACTTGCCGGAGAGGGGACCATAAGAGATTATCACCTCACACTCATCGTCGGAGAGGGAAACATCTGAAAAAGGAATTACCACCTCACGCACTTGCCGGAGAGGGGACCATAAGAGATTATCACCTCACACTCATCGTCAGAGAGGGAAACATCTGAAAAAGGAATTACCACCTCACGCACTTGCCGGAGAGGGGACCATAAGGAGAAGGAATTACCACCTCACTCGCCGTTGGAGAGGGGACCATAACTTCTGCTGAGTCTTTATCAGAAAAATCTGTTGGGAGTCGATTTAGCTGGACTAGAGAAGGCTTTGAAATATGTTTGAGCATTTTAACTGCGTCTTTCCTGAAAGGTAAAGGTCAGTCATATGCAATGCATGATATGGATCAGGCAATGATGTTCTCAACATAAATGAGATTTGTATGATATGATGCGTTATACATGCTATAATGATGTATGTGACGTTTTATGAACGTTTTCGTCTAGGGAAGTAAATCCTTGACGGGTGCCGGGAAGTCGTATCCTGGGCTGATGTTGAAGTATTGATTTTGCTTCCGCTGGGGATAATAGTTGCAAGAATACCGGTGGGAGAGGATGACTCCGTTGCGGAATAAACTTGGCGAATGAATAATTCTGCGGGGAGAAAAGATACTCTAACGATCGTGCTGGGGAGTGATACTCTGTGGGGATAGAGATGCTTTGCTGAATGTTGATAGTAACTTGCTGAGGATGTATTATTGTTGGAAGTGTGAACAGACTTCGCTGGGGTAGGAAGACTTCGTCGATGACGCTCTTTCCGTGGCTTTTGGCTGAGGATAACCCAGTTATATCCTGTTAAGGAAATAACTCTTTAAATCAAGCCGGATGACGCGTTCGTGCTCTGCGAGGGGAGAAGCTTCCAGAATTTACTGGGGATAAGCTTACTGCTTGGGGAGATTAATTCCAGTTTTCCTGGGGAAATTGGATTGGGCTCTCCTGAGGAGTTTTGATACGTTGGGGAAGTGATTCCTTTGAATGTTGAGATACCGCCGGGGAACAATCTTTAGGCCACGACTGCCAGGGATGCTTGTTTAAGAATATGTGCTGCTGGGGAAGTATTGAGATCTATGGGAGGATACTCAATTTCCTTGAGATTTGCTTGGAGAAGAGTGTATTGTTTTGCTGAACTACTCTCTGGGGAATTAAGATACTCGGTCATGTTCTTTAGCTGAACCTACCTTGGTACCTTGGAGGATAGAACAATTAGACTGCTCAGACAACTCTTTTATTGCCCCTGTTTCTAGTGTCACCTGCAATTAATTCCTTTGTTTCGTATGCAAATATTTATGAGTTAGCAAATTATTGTCAATGCATATATCACAAATTGAACCTTGGACGTTCTTCGCAAAACAAAACAGAAAAAGAAAAACACTGGGCACGTTTAACTGAAAAGATATTTATATTGATTTTGAATGGCCTGAAGATAGGCGTTTTATGTACAAGAGGCTGACGTCCTAGTAAGAGGTACGTCGCCGATCAAAAGAGTTTATACAAGTTTTGTACAAAAGAAAATAAAACAGCTGTGTGAAATATGAATGATCCCACTGGGTTTCAACTCTGCTATTGCCTTTATAACTTTGAGCGTCTCATCACTTGATGACCTTGGTTGAAGGTGAAGCTGACTGATCGATGCCGTCTGAGCTTGATGTAGATACCGGATTCTGGATGCAAAGTGATCCAATGAGACATAGTATTACGCTTTATCCCTAATTTTTGCCTGGACCTCCCTTTCGGGTTTTCGGTCCACCGGGATACCCATTTTTGCCCAAGCCACCTTTTCAGGTTTTCGACTTGCCGGGTGTACAGATTTTTTCATTTTCATCCCTTCATTTTGCCCGAACCCTTTTGGTTCGCCGGGAAGCCCTAATTTTTGCCTAGGCATGTCAGCATAGCGGGTCTTTTTTCATGCGTAGTATTTTTTAACTATGTCTGCATTGGCGGGGTGAGGAAGGTCGTCACCATCCATGTTGGTCAATATCATTGCTCCTCCTGAGAACACATGCTTAACCACAAATGGCCCTTCATACGTAGGGGTCCATTTGCCCCTTGGATCACTCTGAGGAAGGATGATTCGCTTGATCACCAGATCCCCAACTTGATACTCCTGTGGTCTGACCTTTTTGTTAAATGCCCTGATCATCCGTTTCTGATACGTCTGACCATGACAGATAGCAGCAAGTCTTTTTTCATCAATAAGGTTGAGTTGGTCAAGTCGTGTCTGGATCCAATCATCTTCATTCAGATTTGCATCCTTCATTATCCGGAGAGAGGGTATTTGCACTTCAATCGGCAAGACTGCCTCCATGCCATAAACCAGAGAGAAAGGAGTTGCCCCGGTTGACGTCCTAGCTGAGGTTCGGTACCCATGCAGAGCGAATGGTAACATCTCGTGCCAATCTTTGTAAGTCACTGTCATCTTTTGCACGATCTTCTTAATGTTCTTATTTGCTGCTTCTACAGCCCCATTCATCTTCGGTCTGTAAGGAGAAGAATTGTGGTGCTGTATCTTGAACTGTTCGCAGAGCTCAGCGATCATCTTATTGTTTAGATTGGTACCGTTGTCTGTAATAATCCGCTCAGGGACGCCGTACCGACAGATCAGGTTGTGCCGAATGAACCGTGCCACAACAGTCTTGGTTACCGTAGCATAGGATGCTGCCTCAACCCACTTCGTAAAATAATCAATCGCCACTAGGATGAAGCGATGTCCGTTAGATGCTGTAGGTTTTATTTCACCGATCATGTCTATGCCCCACATTGCAAACGGCCAAGGCACAGTTAGAACATTTAGGGGAACCGGAGGAACATGCACCTTATCTGCATAGATCTGGCACTTGTGGCATGTCCTGGAGTGTTGGTAGCAGTCGGCTTCCATTATGGACCAATAATATCCTGCCCGTAGGATTTTCTTAGCCATAGTATGTCCACTGGAATGCGTACCAAAGGTCCCTTCATGTAGCTCTTCCATGATCCTTTCTGCTTCAATCTTATCCACACAACGCAGTAAGGTTGAATCATGGTTTCGCTTGTACAAGATGCCGTTGCTAAGGAAGAACTTGGCTGCGAACCTCCTCAGGAATTTCTTATCATTGATAGAGGCACCTTCGGGGTATTCCTGAGTTTCCAAATATCTCTTCACCTCATGGTACCAAGGCTTCTCAGTCACCAATTCAGTTTCGAGATCACAACAGTATGCCGGTTCGTCCAGTTTCCAGATGATGATCCGGGGAGCCTCATTATCCCATTTGACTTTGAACATTGAAGACATTGTAGCTAACGCGTCCGCTAACTGATTTTCTTCTCTTGGAAAGTGCTCAAAGGTTATCTCTGTGAAGTGGGGAATCAGGGTCAACACACATTCTCTGTAAGGAATCAGGTTTGGATGTTTCGTATCCCACTCTCCTTTGATCTGATTGATCACAAGAGCGGAATCTCCGAAAACACTTAGAAATTTGATCCTTAGGTCGATCGCAGCTTGAAGACCCATGATGCACGCCTCATACTCCGCCATGTTGTTGGTACAGTTGAAACACAGCCGGGCAGTGAATGGAGTATGAGTACCTTGTGGAGATATGATGATGGCGCCGATACCATTTCCCAAAGCATTGGAGGCTCCGTCAAAGTGCATAGACCATCGGGATCCTGGTTCAGGTCCTTCATCCGGTCCAGGTACTTCACAATCAGTTACTATCATGATGCTTTCATCCGGAAACTCGAAGTTCATTGATTGGTAGTCATCTACAGCTTGATGAGCTAAGTGGTCTGCCAATACACTTCCCTTGATGGCTTTCTGGGTTGTGTACTGAATGTCGTATTCCGTCAAGATCATTTGCCATCTTGCAATCCTCCCAGACAGAGCAGGCTTTTCGAATATGTACTTTATAGGATCCATCTTTGAGATCAACAAAGTAGTGTGAGTCAGCATATACTGCCTCAGCCGGCGAGCAGCCCATACCAAAGCGCAGCAAGTTTTCTCAAGCAGTGAGTATCGGGTCTCACAGTCGGTAAACTTTTTGCTAAGGTAATAAATGGCATGCTCTTTTCGGCCAGACTCGTCATGCTGCCCCAGCACACACCCCATTGAATTGTCAAGCACTGTCAGGTAAAATATCAGAGGTCTCCCTTCAACTGGTGGCATAAGGATAGGTGGTTCTTGGAGATACTCTTTGATTTTGTAGAAAGCAGCCTGACATTCATCATTCCAACGTACTACCTGATCTTTCTTCAGCAGCTTGAAGATTGGCTCACAGGTAGCAGTCAGATGGGATATGAATCGAGCGATGTAATTCAGGCGTCCTAAAAAGCCTCTGACTTCCTTCTCTGTCTTAGGAACTGGCATCTCTTGAATAGCTTTGAACTTAGCAGGGTCCACTTGAATACCTTTATCACTGACCACGAAGCCTAGCAACTTCCCAGATCTTACCCCGAAGGTGCACTTGTTCGGGTTTAGTCTCAGCTTGTACAGTCTTAACCGGTCAAACAATTTCTGCAGATGATCTAGGTGCTCTTCCTCAGTCTGGTACCTAGCGATCATGTCGTCCACATACACTTCTATCTCATGATGGATCATGTCATGAAATAAAGCGACCATGGCACGTTGATAGGTTGCCCCAGCATTCTTTAATCCGAACGGCATGACCTTGTAACAGAAGGTGCCCCACTGAGTGACAAATGTAGTCTTTTCCATGTCTTCAGGTGCCATCTTTATCTGATTGTAACCTGAGAAGCCATCCATGAAAGAGAACACTTTGTGCTGAGCCGTATTATCAACAAGGACATCAATGTGAGGTAAGGGGAAGTCATCCTTGGGGCTGGCCCTGTTCAGATCCCTATAATCGACACACATTCTGACCTTACCGTCCTTCTTAGGTACCGGCACCACGTTAGTAACCCACTGAGGGTAAGAAGTCACTGCAAGGAACCCGGCATCAAACTGCTTCATGACCTCGGCTTTAATCTTCTCAGACATCTCTGGACGCATCCGACGGACCTTTTGTTTAACTGGAGGGCAGTCTTCCTTAGTTGGCAAGTGATGAACCACAATGTCGGTATCCAACCCTGGCATGTCTTCGTAGGACCAGGCAAAGATCTCCATATAGTCATGTAACATCTTGGTTAACCGTTGCTTCACGCTGAGCTCTAGGTTGGCACCAATCTTTACCTCTCTCTTGTCTGCTTCAGTACCCAGGTTTATTGTTTCCACTGGCTCTTCATGGGGTTGAATTGCCCTCTCTTCCTGAAGCAACAGTCTTGCAAGCTCGCCAGGCACTTCGCAATCATCTTCACCTTCGTCTTCGGCTAAGTTGATCGGATTTTCGAAGTCATAATTGGCAGTAGCAGAGTTGTTATCAGTGAGATCCAGAGTGGATTGGAACCTGTATGAGTGAGTGTGTGTGTAAATACAGCTGTTTTGAAAATTATGTAAAGGAAAGGAAGACAGAAAAGGAACACAATATTTGCAATGCGAAAAACGTCCAAGATTTTCATTCATGATGTATAAAATGACAGTTTGTATGCCCTCACAAATAGAACCACGGTGCCTCGGGTAAGACACCGGGCCATAGAGTTTATCATTGTTTATTACAAAATAAAGAAACAAAGAAATTTATTACTGCGTCACAAAGGTAACAGGGGTATGGTCCTTTGCACTCCAATTGTTCAATCCGTCTTCGGCCGTCGGATAGATCCAGCTATTGAATTCAGCTTCGTCCACTTCATGATCTTCCCCAACAGCATTCACTTCTGAACTTTTAATAAATACCGGAGGTCTTCCGATCTTTGCTTTCCTCATAGCCCTCTGACCTTCTGTGGTAAAACCCAGCCCAAGTTTATCAGTCTTCTGAGTAAAGTCTGGGAGTCTACCCCAGTCGGCACATTCACCCTTCTGAACCACAGCCCTGGCATCCTTCAGGGAGGCCATCTTCAAAGGACCACTTGCTTCTGTCGTTTCTGCTGCAATTGGAAACACCTCCTCGAAATGCTGAAAGGGGGTCTCAATGAACTCCCCATCCATCTCAACGTATCTGAAAGAGTTTAGGTGGCTCACCATATATTCTTCCTCTCCTTGCACAGTGACAATCTTCCCTCTGACGGGGTACTTCAGCTTCTGATGCAAGGTAGAGGTCACTGCCCCAGCCTTATGTATCCAGGGTCGACCCAGCAGACAAGAGTAAGATGGACGGATATCCATCACATAAAAAGTGGAGTCGAACACCTGAGAGCCCACACGAATCGGAATGTCAACCTCTCCATGGACCATCCTCTTTGAACCATCAAAGGCCCTGACGATGATGTTGCTGGGTTTCAATTCCAGGCCTTCACAATCTAGACGATCCAGAGCCTTCTTGGGTAGCACATTTAAAGATGACCCAGTATCAACCAACACATGCGCCAAGATGGTGCCCCTGCATTCAATTGAGACATGCAGAGCATCATTATGATCTCTCCCTTTTGCGGTCAAGTCAGCATCTGAGAAACCCAAGCCATTATCTGCCGTTAGACTTGCCACGCAATCAGTGAACTGGACTGCAGAGGTTTCCTGTGGCACATGGGCCGTCTTGAGGAACGAGATTAGGGCCTTTGCATGGGCCTCAGAGCACAGCAATAAAGAGAGCATGGAGATCTTGGAGGGCGTATGCCCCAGCTGTTCCACAACATTAAAATCGCTCTTCTTTATGATCTTCAGAATCTCCTCCATCTCTTGTGGGGAGGCCTCAGCAGCTATGGGTATGGGTGCCTCCATCTGGGCAGGCTCAACTTCAATCCCCTTGCCCCGAGTATTGGATGACTCGGCAGCAGGAGAAACAATCGGATTAGCAGCAGGAACAACAACTTGATCAGCAACAGGCATAGGTGTACTTGTAGGAATTATCAGGAGCGGTCTTCGGGCAGCAGGTGGTGCAATGTCAGGCGAGAAGAGCCTGCCACTGCGGGTAACTTTGGCTGGGCCAGTGATGTCACAGATGCTAGCGCCAGCGTTGAGCTCTTGTTTAATCCCGTTTATATATACATCTGCCCCATAGTGCCAAGGGACGGCTTTATCAGATACATAGGGCAGGGGCCCTGGAACAGTGATAATAACGGGCGCAATGGTCATGATTTGAGTGGGCTTCTTCGGGAGAGCCGGGATTGGGTTATTGAAAATAGTCACTACATAAACTTCTTCCATTGGAACCAAACGAACAGCAGACTTCTTGAATAGAATCTCCTTGCTATCCATTAAGCTTTGGATGCCTAACTTTAGCAAGGGACAACCAGATGGGGATACAGCACAGAATAGGCAACCCTCACTACAACCCGGAAATAAACCGGCCTGCAGTAGGTTCTTCTTGACGATCTTTAGAGGAGTGGCTAGATCATCCACAGAAACAGCATAAACGTCTTCATCAACAGCATTTACCCTGTGCTGAGGCATAGGGGCAGTAACTACATTCGACTTTGCAGGCGCCTCGAATTGTATCTCCTTTGCATCGATAAGGTCTTGCACCTTATTCTTTAACGCCCAACAGTCATCAGTAGAGTGCCCTGGACTTTCTGAATGGTAAGCACAACGAGCATTCGGGTTGTACTTGGGAGATGTTGTATTAGGGAACTTTGGAGCTTCCCTGACAGTCACCAAATTGGTTGCGAGCAACTGTGGCCGGATCTGCGATAGGGTCATGCTTAACCGGGTAAATTCCCTCCGGGGTCTTTCAGCCCTTTGAGAATTGTTTGGCCGAGGAGCGGCAGCAGGCTTAGCAATCATCACCGCGCTGACAGATTGGCGGTGTTCAGGTCTCTCTGATTTCCTAGAACCATATACGGCACTAGACTCCTTCTTGAAGGGTTTCTTTTCCGAACTAGATGATGCACCCTTTGCAATCTTCCCAGACTTCAGCCCAGCTTCAATTCTCTCTCCAGTCAGAATCAAATCAGTGAAACCGGCAGAAGAATTCCCGATGAGATGGTTGAAGAATGGCCCAGATAGGGTCCCCAAGAACATGTCAACCAGCTCCCGATCCGTCAATGGTGGCTGCACCCTGCCAACCAGGTCTCTCCACTTCTGAGCGTACTCCTTAAAACCTTCGCTTGCACCTAACGACATACCCTGGAGTTGGGTACGTGTGGGGGCAAGGTCGGCATTATATTGATACTGCTTGTAGAAAGCAGTAGCCAACTCCTCCCAGTTACGAACTTTGGTCCCATCCAGCTGATAGAACCATTCGAGATGAGTCCCTGAAAGACTCTCCTGGAAGAAGTGGATCCATAAATTCTTATCCGCAGAGTACGGCTGAATTTTCCGAACATAGGACCTCAAATGCAGCTTGGGACAAGACGCCCCGTCATATTTGGAGAAGGATGGTGCTTTGAATTTATGCGGGATAATCACACCAGTCGACAAACCCAAATCTCCGAAATCCAGCCCAGGTGCCTGTTGCACCTCCATAGCCTTCAACCTGTCCTCCAGTTGTTTATATCTGTCATCTGAAGGAGGGTACTGCTCTTCATCAAAATCTGTCTCGTTGTCGGAGACGACCGGACTAGGAACCTTTACTTCTGCCTGAGAAGGACTCTTGCCAACAGAAGAACCAGCCTCTTCATGCTGCAGAGTGTTACCAAACCTTCGGCCCGAGTTGAACAGAACAATTCTTCTCTTCTTCTTCTTCTCCTTCTTCAGGAGCATAGCCTTCAGTTCTTCTTGGCCTTTAGCCAGACCCTTGATTAGTTCTTGGAACTGCGCATTCTGCGCCTGAAGAGCCTTGATTGATGTCTCAGTTGATGCAGATTCGGGATTCATGATGCTGAAATAAACAGCGAAGAACTGTAAGCAACCTGAAAAGGGGAAAAACCTGCTATGCACATGATGAATGAGATGTGTTCATGCAATGCATTCAAGGGTTCGAAAGTTCAAATTTGTTGTAGACAAAAAGGAACACACGTTATCATTAAAGAAATCATTGTTTAATACATCAAAGTCTCATGGGCAACAGTACAAAAATCGAATCAATCCCAAAATACACTGCGCATCCTTTTCGGAGCTATGTAGGTGTTGAGGTTCCTCTCCTCATGCAACAGACGGGTGAGCTCCAAGACCTTTTTTTCACTGGCATGCAGAATAGTCTCAAGAGAATTCCGTTCTTCCTTAAGCTGGATCCAGCTCTTCTGCATCTCTTCCCAGGATGTGGGCATATCAGGGTGCTGAATAGTGTAGGACACTTCCCCTTCCAAGACTGGTTCTTTGATCACCGGGAGCATATGGGGATAAGGCATCACTAGCTTCTGGGAGCGAGCTCGTACCCACTTGAGATAAGGTTCCAACGGGATGGAATTCCTATGCCCCAGTGTCTTGCTGTCTATCCTACTGGGCATCCTCCAGGCTCTGATAAATCTCTGATGAAGTCCTTGAGTATCATTGTCGAAGTCAAAAACTATGTCAGGAATTAACATGTCATGAGGACCGTCTCTCAGAGCATAACCAAACTGTCTCCAAGCCAGGCATGGGCTATAAGTAATACCTCCTCTGATTCCAAGTAAAGGAACATTAGGGTACTCTCCGCAACGATCGATGATAGTGACATCTTCTCTGGACCTAGGGCACCAATGTATATCTGCATGTGTAAGAGTCATCAGCCGTTGTGACTATCTCAAACCCCGCTCATTCTTCAAGACTGATTGTGGAAGGTGCGAAATAAACCACCTTCCCAGGAGAGGAGTGCAACACATAAGGACACCCCTTTTTCTCATGGTTCGAGTGTAACATGAGTGAAGGATGTCTCCCAGCAGTGTAGGTATAGGATTCCTGGACATAAAGATCTGGACAACACTGATATCAATAAGCTGATCTGGGTTAGGAAACAACACCAAACCATAAACAAGGAGGGCCACAACCTCTTCAAAAGCTTGCAAGTCAAGGGAGTTCCAACATTCATGGGCTTTTTCAAACAGAAACCTGGCTAAGAACCCTTTGATACCACTTCTAACTTCCCAATGTCCCTTGAGGTCAGATGACTGTAGGTGCAAGGCTTTAGCAATCTCTTCAAGCTTAGGTTCCTTTTCTGTACCGTTGAAGGGTAGCTGATCAAGGATAGGGATCTTCAGGAGCCGGGAGAACTCCTCCAATGTAGGTACCAACTGATAGTCCAAGAAGGTGAAACAGTGATGCAGAGGGTCAAAGAATTGGAACAGGACCTTTATCATATCTTCCTCAATGTTGGTGTTGACCAAGCTGATGAGGCTTCCATGCCTTTCACTGAATGAAGAGTTCTCGGGAATCCTGGATATAAGCTCCTTAAGCTGAGGAGGTACCCTTACAAGACTGATTTGAATTGTCTTTCTACGAACGGTTTCCATGTCCTACAAAACAAGAACAAAGATGAAAATTCGAACCCCTGAAATGGTTAGTCAATGCATATGATGCTGGATGATGTCATGATGCTATGATTAAACACACCTCAGATATTTACAAAGACAAACATGTAGGGCAAACAAGGCACACAAGACAAGCCCTTAAGGTTTAAGGCCAGCATGGGGTCTGGGTAGTACCCTCTTGGAGTTGGTGGGTTCAACCTGTCCTAATCAAAGTAACCGGGTTCTAAGGTTCCCAATATCACGGGATTGCTTTCATTGTTCATCGTTTCGATTTAGCCACTGAACTGGCGACCGAAATATTCCAGGAAAGCAACCCTCAATTGAGTGTAGTATCGAGTATCAACCAACCTCGGACTGCACCAAAGTCAGTTATCTCACTACCCTAAAGAGGCCAAGATAGTTCAATTAAGGTTCCTAAGGTCTGTTGATGCTTCACGACACCACGCGGAGGCCCCGTACTCTCCTTGACTGAACTCAAGGGTTACCGGTACACACCAAAGTGCCACATCAACGTAGCAGACTGTTTCAACCATGTCGGTATACCCCGCACAGTTCCCTCACAGCCTTGTTGCTACTTTCTAAGAAAGGTATCCCCCAGATCCGGGTTTAGGATCTATAGAACTCCCAAGCAACCCACAATTTAAAGCACACAAGGAAAACAATTGAAAACATAGTTATAAGCTAGCCCTAAGGTACACCTCACTTTAAAAGATAGTCCCCAGCAGAGTCGCCAGTTCTGTGATCGGTGGATCTGGAACTGACTGTTTAACGCTGGTTCGCGAAATGTTGCGGAAGCAAGAGTCGCCACCGTCTTTTATTTTCTCCAAATGGAAAGGACAAAAGCACAGAAAAATTCCTTTAAAGAGATTGCTCTCGGTTCGGGAGGTAGGTTATAGAAAGGGAAGGTGTTAGCACCCTTTCTATCCATGGTTATCCATGGGCTCTTAGATACTTGCTCATTGTGTTTTCAAAAAGGTTTGTTTGCTTTTCAATGTGGGTTTTAAAAAGTTTCTTTGAAAAATTTCAGTTCGACTCGTACGTCAGAGTGTTTGAAAAGTTTGCTTTGAAAGCTTTTGAAAAGTATTGGTGTGAAAAGATTTCAGTTTGTTTTGAAGATTAGAGCAAGTATCCTTGAGAACCTACCTACCCTAAGGAATTGGTCTGTGTAAATGTCCTTTAAAGTAGTGCCATCCCACCATTGAGAGGTAGGTAGCACCACCGTTGGAGGTGTTCGGGTCAATTCGAGTTTTAGGGACATGGTGATCACCAGAGCAATGGGAAGATACCTTAGAAGCTACCCTCATGCCAGGTTCCCGGATCATGAGGACTTACTAAGACATCCTCTACTCGACGATCACCTTTTGAAAGGCAACAGTGAGGCGTACCCTAGGGGTGGTGTGTGCGATTTTGTGTGTCAGTTTCATTGATATTTGTCTTGTCATGTTCATTGTGATCTACGCTTGATTTTAATTTTAAAGCCATTCATTCTTGCATGCTTATTTAACAGTTAATATTTGCGGGAAAAGTAAATTCTAAGGCTATTACAAATGGCGCGGGTCCACATCGCCAAAATTAAACCGGACCCGATTTGACGGAAAATAAATAAAGCAATAAAATAAAAGTGCGAGAAATAAAATCGTTACAACGCTTTGGGAGAATTACATAATTATAATAAACGACATAAAATAAATGCGCGAAATTAAATAAATTACGAACATGGGCGTTGGACCCTTTTGCAAAAAATTAAAATTAATAAGAAATTACAATTAAAAATTTAAAAGAAAATGTTTTTTTTAGTATTTTTGTATTTTTTAAGATTTAATGGAAAAAATAATTAATTCAAATTAAAATGAAGCGTCAAACCCTAATTCTAATGGTTTTTAAGTTATTTGTGAAAAGATTAAGTTTTAACCTAATTTAAATCCAAGTTAATTTACATGCAATTCAATTATGAAAATAAATAAATAGTAATATTATGATAAAAAGGAAAAATTAAAAGGAATGGAAATTGTTAATTAAACTAATTCTACCTTTTTTATATTTAATATGAAAAGAATTAAAATTGCAAAAATCCTAATTAAAACTAAATTCATTATATGTTAATTTATTTACAAGAAAATAACTATAATAAAAATATTTATTATTTTTTGGTCTTTTCTGATTTTTTTTTGTATATTTTATAATTTGTAAAAGAAATAATTAATTGATTTAACAAATAAGGAAAATAAAATCATTATTGAAAATAAAATAAAAAATGTATAGAGAAGCAAACCAAGGGGGTTTTCTGTCCCAACATGGAGGTGTAGGCCTCAGAATGCTGGCCCAATTAAGCATGGCTTTCTTTGACTTTTTTACTGGCCTGCTTGTGCGTTGACTGGAGCGTAGGATGCTCTTTGATTCTTGGCCATTGATCTGGTTCCACTAAGCACATGGACGTCTGGATGGTGATGGAACACGGTGTGCACCAATATTGCGCCTGCATGGGAAGACTTATAGAAAAATAGCATGGACATATGTGAGACCCGGGGTTCGAACCCAGGTCAAGTGTATTACTAGCGCTTGCTCCAACCAACTGTGCTAATTGACATATTTGATATATAAATAAACAATGAATATAATAAGGACAAACAAAAGTTAGTGCTTCAAAACGCGCGCAATTTCAAAATGGCCAACCATCGTGCGCCACGGAGTCGTCTTCCTCATGTGCCTGAAAGACAAAAATATTAGACAACGGTTTTCATGGCGTGGCCTAAGACCATATACCAGAAAATAGCGATTAGGTTTTGGGCGCTCATAAATTGAGCGCGATGTGTTTTTCCTGTTCGTCCAGATGCGTTGAACTCAATGGCAATAGTCTTGAGTCCTAATTTTACTTGGTTTGGGAAACCCCAATTTTAACACCTGCAAACCCTAGAATCTCAAACATGGTGGAATCGAATATAACGTGTAATAATTCAATCAAAGGCATTGGTTAGCTTCGAAACATCACACTGAACAAGAATCCATAAATAAAAATGCAAAAGGATGCGTGAATTATGATATACGATTTCAAAAATTTCGTGACATAGTTCGAGTTTTATCTACCAATTCTTGGAGCTTTGGTTGTTGTTTGTGATTGGCACACGTTCAGAGAACCACAATGAAGCTATTGGGATCAAGATTAGGGCTTGAATCGTCCTCTAGAATGCTTTTCAGAATTGAGTTTTTATGGAAAATTTTCAAGTTTGTAACCTGTTCTTGGGCGCAGCTTTTTGTCTAATGCCATTAGGTTTAGGTTCAGGCCTTTGTAGTGAGGCAATTAGGTCAAAAACATGGATCAAATCTCTTGGAATTTATTGTTTTGAATATTTGATTTCCTTAAGGATCTTCCATATCTTTTCCATGTGCATTTTTGTTCAATCATGCCAATCAGCTCCAAATCTTTCCCCATTTGTATTTACACGAAATATTGAGTATCAAACATGCATAAAAAGATTGGTTAAGGCAATTTTGATATTTTTCATGTATTTAATTGATTTAATTGAATTAATATAAATAAAAATCCAAATAAATAAATAAAAAATGAGAAAATACTTCCCTTTGGGCCAAGTGGTCGTGCATAGGCTTGGAATGATGAATCATGGAAGAAAAATGGGCCCATTAGCAAATTTAGGTCATTTGAAGTAAAGTTGACTTTTCAAAATTCCCAAAAATTTCCCAACTTCCACAAGGCATAACTTGCTTAATTTTTAAGCTTTTCACATGTTTTTGGACATTTTGGAAAGGTCTTTGAGTCCTTTAACCAATGCCTTTGGTCCCATGTCATTTTGATTTACCAATCTCAAGTTATGGTCTTTGACTTAAAGTCCCTTTTTGTTGACTTTTGAAAATGACCTATAATGTTGAAATTGATAACTTTTTGTGAGAGCATTTATTGGACTTGGAATATGAAGATGGGTTGTAGGAAATGTCTTTCTCTTCAAGATGAGCTTTGGATGGAATTTTTCTGATAATCCATGTGGAAGTTATGCTCTGGTCAATTTCAGTTGACTTTTTCAGCTGTCCAAATATAGTAACTTTTGCATCTTGATGATTTTCTGAGCCAAATTTTGAGAATCATGATCAAGCATTGATCAAATGATGTTTGTGGCTTCAAAATGATATGTTGACCAAAAATTTGAACTTTTGACAGTCAAATGACTATTTTGCCCCTACAGTTGACTGTAGTGCAATCTAGGGTTTTGATTGTGCAATTTTGAGCTGAATGCCTTGAAACTTGATATGAGGATGCTTGACCATCTTTGTAAGCATATGAGACTTGATTGGGCCTTTGAAAACTTCCTTTCTTTGATCAGAACTCAAACCCTAGTTTTGACTGTATAGGAGACAGTTGCACTGCACAACCCTTGGGGAATTTTGTGACTTGGCTTGGCAATTTCTTGAAGAATATGGGAGGGCAAATTTTGGGGTACAACACCTAGTTAGAGGTTTATTGCCTTAGGAGGAGAATTTGTCTGGTCAATTCTTAGTCATCCTAGGGCAAGTTGGGGATCTCAATAGACATGTATTGAGTAAAATGAGAGGGAAAATTTTGGGGTACAACAACCGAGATCTCCTAAGGAACGAAAGAAGTCCCCAACAACTTCATCAATGCATTTTTATGGTATTCAAAATCTCTAACAAAAGCAAGAATTGATATCTTTGAGGGTGTCTGACTCAACTAGTCAACAATCTTGTAGTCGCTTTTCTTAATGTACCTCGTTAACTCGGCTACATCTTTAGCCATTTCAGCATCCAAAGCATAAACATGAGGATATTTCCCCCACTTATCACTATTGACCACAATCTGCTTGCCCTTAGCCTTAGTTGTGGCATCTGCGTTACTTTTAGGATTTTCAGGCGGTGAAAAGATTCGACCACTACTGGTAATTTGGATTTCATTGAAAATATCAAGCATTACAGGCTTCTCTTCTTCAGACTTGTTTTCCTCATACTTATGAGTAACAACCTTCTTCCCCTAATAATAGAGTTCACCATAATAACTCCAAGGAACTTCCTTGTCACTAACATACGACACAAGACCAGGCACGGTGATCAGTAGTGGAGATTTCTTAGCAGGTACTAGAATCGTCACAGGCATACAATTAGACTTCAGCTTGATCGAAATGGTTATCACATCCACTTCATTAATATCAATATCTGGCTCAACAAACTTGCGATCAAACTGAAGAATCCCATTGGTAATCAGAATTTGAACCGCATGTTTCAATAGCTGACAACCCTCTGGCTGGTTCAAGAAAACTGCACAGTTCATCCTACAACCCAAGAATACACCTTTACTTTACAATTTTTATTTCACAAATGAGAGAGGTGAAGTTAACTGGTTAACATCACTAAACCAACTTCAAACCTTCATCCTCCATGATGGCACCAACATTGGAACCACCATGAGGTGGCAAAGGCTGATTAGTAATATTGGGCGCTGGTCCAAAGTTAATGGCCCTAGAGTCAAATAGTTCTTGGACTTTGTGCTTGAAATTGTGACAATTCTCAATAGTGTGCCCCTGCACACCAGAGTTGAAATCACATCAGGATTTAGCATCAAAGTTGTATGGCAACCTTTCTGGATCAACCTTTCAAGGGCACAACTTAACCAGCTTCAACTCAAGCAATTGAGGTAACAACTCAGCACAAGACATCGGAAGTGCATCAAGCTTCCTGAGAGGACGCCTTTGGCCTTTCTGATTACCTTGCTTAGACACATAAGTTTGCCTCTAAGGCGTAGCAGCCGGTATTGTTACAGCAACAACCTGATAATCTGAACCCTGGTATCTGCCTTTCCCTTTTCGAGAATAGGTTGCACTGGATTCACCCTCATTTTTCTTCTGGTGACCACCAAAATACTTCTTGGTGTTACCAAAATTATTTCCAGCAACAACATCTTGGATATTTCCTAACTAAATTTCGATTTCAATTTGCTCTCCATGCGTTACCATCTCAGCAAAAGTACCCGACGTACTGCAAGTTATGTAGTACTGTCCCTGTAATGTACTACTAAACATTTCCACCATCTCCCGCTCCAACATGTGTGGTTTAACCTTCACATCTATCTCTCTCCACCTCTAGGCATACTCTTTAAAAGACTCATCCCGCTTCTGGGACAAATTCTGTATTTGGGTTCTTGTGGGATTCATATCAGCGTTATACTGATAGTGCACAACAAAAGCCTCAACCAACTCTCTCCATGTACGAATGTGACTACTTTCCAACTGCAAGTACCACTCAAGTGGGCCTCCCATTAAGCTGTCTTGAAAGAAGTGTATCAATAGATTCTCATCATCAGAATACACAAACATCTCTCGGTTGAAAGACATAACATGGGTCTTTGGACAGGAAGTGCCTTTGTATTTCATAAAATCAATGTGATACGGTGGCAGAACCGACTGTTTTCAAATGCTAGTTTGCGTTTTGCGTTTTGTATTTGCAAAATGTCACGGTAAGCAAGAGTCGCCACCGAGTTTTATTTCATCCAACCGGAAAGGAAAAAAGTACAGAAAAAATCCTTTTTCGAGATTTTGAGTACGGGGGGGGGGGGGGGGGGGGGTAGATTATAGAAAGGGAAGATGTTAGCACCCTTTCTATCCATGGTTTTCCATGGGCTCTTAGGTACTTGCTCATCTTTTTTAAAATTGCTTGTGTACGTGCTTTGCTTTTGAAAAGTTTGACTTCGTGATAACCCTTGTATCAGTCCTCAAAGGTGTGACGAATTTGTTTTGAAAATTTGTTTCGAAAATGTGTAAGTGTGAAGAGTTTTGATTTGAGCAATTACCTACTAGCATCTACCTACTCGAAAAAAGATCGTTTCTATTCTCGTTTCCTTTAGACAGTGCTATCCTACTATTGAGAAATAGGTAGCACCGTCGTTGGAGTTGTAAGGGTCAATTCGAAAGGGACGTACGATCACTAAAGCAATGTTAGGACATCTTAGTAATAACCCTAAATTCTTAAGATCATATTCGAGGCAACATTTCCGAAGGAACATATGATCTTTGTTAGACAGGAGGGCTACCACTAATACACCCTATGCTTAATGATCGTTTTACCGAAGGAAACCGAAGTGTGAGTATACCCTAGGAGTGCACATGTGCGAGTGATTTGATTTTAGTTATTATCTTTGCACATTAGGGTTTTCTAGCCATTTTAATCTTTTCATGCATTCTTGTCATACAATCCTATTATCCATACATCTAAGCAGTTAAAGAGTTTGCAGGAATTAAAGTGCGAGAAAATAAACCTAACTATTACATGGCTTTGACAGTTACGTAATAATCTTGACGGGAAATAAAAGCGCGGAATTTAAAAAACTCTAATTTAACTATTACAACTTGGAAGCAGTTACAATAATAATAAAAAGAGTATTAAAGCGCGTGCGGTAAAAGTAAATACGAGAAATTAGGGTTTTGACCCTTGACTAAACCTAATTGAGGTTAATTAAAGAGAAAAAAAAACATTTTTTTGTCATTTTTTATTATTTAAGAAAAATAAAGACTAATTAAGTTAAAAAAGAAACTAATTACTAATTAATTTTAATTGCAAAAAATAATTAGATTAATGAAAAAAAACATAATTATCCTATTTTTGTATTTTTATTTTTTGAAAGAAAATAATTAAAACCAAGAATTAAACCTAATCTTGATAATTAATTTAATTGTAAAAAAGAGTTAAAATTACCCTAACTTAAGTTAATCTAATTAATTAGTGAAAATTAAATTTAAAAAAAACTAGTCCTAATTTTCTTATTTTTTATTTTATGATTTTATTAAAAAAAAGATTTTTTTTTGAAAATAGAATAAATAAATAAACTAAAAAGAAATAAAGAAAATAAAAAAGTGTGAGAATGGGCCTGCTGAAGCAATTAGGGGGGTATCAATCTGAATTTTCCAGCCCATTAAGCTCCAAGCCCAGTTAACCGGGCTGGATCCTGTGCAAGCGTTGACTTGAGGTATACCATGGTCCTTCGTTGCTTGAGCGTTGGATCTGACCAGCCATGAATCCAGTGGTAGGATGATGGCAACACATGGTAGGCGTTTTGGATGATAATGCACCAGATCTGTAGAAATAAAGTGAGAAAATAAAACTTGCTGGGACCTGGGATCGAACCCATGTCCTCATGTTTACCAATAGAGGCCTTTGCCAACTGCGCTATAATCACTGGTTGTTAGAGAAAAAGTAATATATAATATATAAAAACAATTCCCATGAAACTGAAGCAAAAACGCGCGCATCATATTCAAATGGTCCAATGGTGACTGAACACTTCATCATCTTCTCCAGCGTCCGTCGTCTTAGATTTTGTGACTTTTACCTATAGACATCAAGCGTAGGTATAGCCCCTGTCCATTCAAAAATCTTGTACGCGAATGAAAAATGAAACCTAATGGTACCAATCAACTCATTTCAATCTCACGAGCATCATGGTACCATTATCAACGCCCAATTTCTCCTATATAAAAACCCCTAAAAACAACGAACAAACCTTAGCCATGGCATCTGCACATACAGGTGTTAAAAATTCAATTGAATCATGGTGTCACGTTGCAAACATCTCAAAGGTTATAAATATGCCAATCAAATATGTTAAATATGCAAGAATTAGTGTATTCGATTTCAAGAAATCAAGCAAACCGTATGAATGTTGTAGGGTGATTCCGAGTTTCTCAGGCCTTGCAAATGATCTTGTTAGCTTCAGGGATGATCCAAGAATATGAATTGATCTTTTGAAACGCTTGAAACGGCTTGCGAAGCAAGATTTGATCAACACTTTTCTTTGAAAAATTTGAACTTTTTCTGCTTTTTCACGCCTCCAACCCTCATATTTTTGGTCTGCATTTGTTCACTATCTACAATAGAGTACATTAGGGTAAAAATTTGCATCAAATCTTTGCCATTTATGAAGATTGACCATTTATTTATTCCTTACACCAAATCTTTCCAAAACAAGCATTTTCAATCTTTTTCTATCCATATGAAGCCTTGCACGATTTGATCTTGCCACCAGCTGTATAATGACTCTAATCATGCACAAAATCTCAAGGTTTAATTGATTTTTGATATTTTCATTATTTTATATTGATTTTATTTGATTTAAATGAAATAAAATCAAAATAAATAATAAAAATAAAAGAATGACAAGTGGAAGGGCTCATGGGTCGTGGATCATATCACAAGCTCAGTGCAAGCATAAAAAGTTAGGCCCATTTAGCAAAAAATGCAATTTTGGACACATTTGACTTTTGGCAATTTTGCAAAAACAGTCAACTTTGACAAGGCACATCTCTTTCAATTTTGACCCTATGAGGGTGCTCTTTGACTTTTTAGAAAGATTAGGATGTTCGCTAAGCAACCTTTTTGGTCTCATCTCAATTGAGTCTTCCATACTCATGTTATGAAGCTTTGACCCAAAAGGTGTTTTTGTTGACTTTTCAAAATGACCTATAATGTCAAAATTCATATCTTTTAGTGAGTGCATAATTTGAATTTGAGGTATGAATATGGATTGTATGGAATTGCATCCTCTTCACAATGAGCTTTGGATGGGCCATTTCTGATAAAATATGAGAAAGTTATGCTTGGTCAAAGTTGGGTTGACTTTTCCTAAGAAACCCTAATTTAGCAACTTTTGGATTTTGATGAATGGTGAGAAATCCTTGGGGAATCATCATCAACCCTTGATCAAATAAGGAATATCTCTTCAAAATGAGGATGTTGACCAAAAATTTAAAGTTTGACTGTAAAATGACCATAGTTGACTTTTGACCTAGCACAATCGATTTCTAGGTATTTGAGCAATTGACTGAGCAAACTTCCTCTGCAAGGCTTGAAACTTAACATGGACGATCTTGAGAACATATTAGGACAATGGTGAGCATTTGGGATCCTTTGGACTCAAGCATCTTGATGCAAAATGAAACCCTAATTTGAGGTAGACTGCCTCAGGAGAGAGTTTGTCTGGTCAACTCTTTGACCTCCTTGAGCAATTTAAGGACCTCACTTGACATGTATTGAGAAATATGGGAGGGAAAATTTTGGGGTACAACAGCTTCCCCTGTTCAATATTCTTAAACCTGAGGATGTAGATTGGCTTGTCTGCCTTTCGTGATCTGATGGTGGAAGATGATTGAACACTAGAGTGCCCAGAAATTTGCACTCGCATGAAGTGATACTTGTCTTGCAATATTGGGAATGGGCTTACAGATGCCATTTGGAGGAGTGTCGATCGCATAAGAGATTCCTTTGCGATAACCCGTACACCTGTTGTTGAGGAGGACTTTGCTGGGGAATGTTGGTCTTTGTCTTGAGAGATAAATAGAGTTTTAGGATCTTCAATTATCCGTTACTCTACTGGGGAAGGATTCCGGTTTGCAAGCGGGAGTGATCTTGTGTTTGGTAGGGGTATATGTTGCACCGCGACTTACTGGGGAAATATGAAATTAATTGTGTTTGATCGGGTCCAGGTCTTACAGTGTTATGGACTGTTGTCTGGGGATAATATAGGAAAAACCCGGATATTAAGGTTATGAGAAGGAACCTGAATAGTAGGGTTACTTCGATATGAAATCCTGGGTAGTAGGGATGTGAGAAGGAACCCGGATAGTAGGGTTACTTCGATATGAAAGCCTTGGTAGTAGGGCTGTGAGAAGGAACCTGGATAGTAGGGTTACTTAGATGTGAGAGCCTGGATAATAGGGTTGTGAGAAGGAACCTGGATAGTAGGGTTACTTCGATATGAGAGCCTGGATAGTAGGGCTGTGAGAAGGAACCTGGATAGTAGGGTTACTTCGATATGAAAGCCTGGATAGTAGGGTTGTGAGAAGGAACCTGGATAGTAGGGTTACTTCGATATGAGAGCCTGGATAGTAGGGCTGTGAGAAGGAACCTAGATAGTAGGGCTACTTCGATGTGAGAGCCTATATAGTAGGGCTGTGAGAAGGAACCTGGATAGTAGGGTTACTTCGATATGAGAGCCTGCTGTGAGAAGGAACCTGAATAGTAGGGTTACTTCGATATGAAAGCCTGGATAGTAGGGCTGTAAGAAGGAACCTGGATAGTAGGGTTAATTCGATATGAGAGCCTGGATAGTAGGGTTGTGAGAAGGAACCTGGATAGTAGGGTTACTTCGATATGAAATCCTGGATAGTAGGATTGTGAGAAGGAACCTGAATGAGGTTGCATTTGTTGTTGATAATTACTGTGTTTAGCTTTGAGTGTTGATCATGGACTTACTAGCAATTGTTGATAATAATGTATTTCCTGAAAGAAATATAAGGTTAGTTATATGTGATGCATGAGATGCATTGTATGCTGACGTTCTCAAAATAAATGAGACTATGTTATATGTGATGATGTATGAACATGAAATGCTGACGTGATAATCTGAATCTGGGAAAATAAATCCCTGATTGCTATGAAAACCATAGTTCCTCCACCTCTGTGAGGGATTGTGAACAAAGATGACCGTACCAAGGATTTTCCCCTTGGCTAGTAAATGTTCTATCGGAAGAGACTCCGTCTGAGGATAACTCTGTGGGGAATAACTCTGTTGGAGAGGAGATATCCTGTTGATAGATCCGCTGTCTCGGAGAAATAACTTAGTTGGGGATGAATTCTCGTTGCTGGTGATAATGAATTCTGTTGGAGATCGACTTTCTGATTGTGAGAGAAATAAACTCTACTTTGGGGAAAGATTTACCGACTCACTCGTGATTGTGAACTTTAGCTGGGGAGAGTTATGCTCTGTTAGGACACTTAACACCACTTTCTTTGGATACTTCTTACTCTGTGGGGAGTGTATGTACCACTTCTCATGTTCTCCAACTGGTTTTGTCCTTGTACCTGATGGGCAGAGTAACTATAAGGCTTGGACACTTCTTGTTTGTCCCTATTCTTGGAATTACGAGTAATTGTCTTTCGTTTCTTATGTAAATATTTATGAGCAACAATTATTCTCAAATGCATATATAAAAAATGATTCATTGGACGTTCTAGCAAAACAACACAAAAAGAAAAACAAACTGAAATTTTTTATGAAAATGGATTGTATTAATTTTGAAGTTGGCCCATAATAGGCATTTTGTACAAGGAGGCTGACGTCCCAGTAAGAGAACGCCTCCGAAAGATAGATATTACAATTTGTGTAAAGGAAAGAAAAACAACTATGTGAAACGACCCCATTGGGTTCCAACTCTGCTATTGCCTTTATATATTCAAGCATCTCATCACTTTGCTGCTGGGTTGAAGGTGGATCAGATTGATTGGCACCGTCTGAGCTTGATAGTCGATACCGAAGTCTGGTTACAAAACGATCCAATGAGACATAGTGTTATGCTTCAATCCCTAATTTTTTCCTGGTCCGCCCTTTCGGATTTTCAATCCACCGGGATACCCTTTTTTGCCCAAGCCTCCTTTTCAGGTTTTCGACTTGCCGGGTGTATATTTTTTCCATTTCATCCCTTATTTTTGCCCGAACCCTTTTGGTCTGCCGGGAAGCCTTTATTTTTTCCCGAACCCTTTTGGTCCGCCGGGAAGCCTTTATTTTTTCCTAGGCCAGTCGACCTAGCGGGTCTTTGATTATGCGTAGTATTTTTCACTATGTCTGCATTGACAGGGTGAGGAAGGTCGTCACCGTCCATGGTGGTTAGAATCATAGCTCCTCCTGAGAAAATGTTCTTATCCACAAATGGCCCTTCATATATAGGGGTCCATTTGCCCCTAGGATCACCTTGCGGAAGTATGATGCGTTTGATCACCAGATCCCCAACTTGAAATTCTTGACGTCTGACTTTCTTGTTAAAAGCCGTGATCATTCACTTTTGATACGTCGGACCATGACAAATAGCGGTAAGCCTCTTCTCATTAATTAGATTCAGCTGATCAAGTTGGGTCTGGATCCAGTCGTCTTCTCTCAAACCCGCATCCTTCATAATCCTGAGAGAGGGTATCTGGACTTCGATGGGTAGGACTGCCTCCATGCCATACACCAAAGAGTAGGGTGTTGCCCCTATTGGTGTCCTTGACGAGGTACGATATCCATGAAAAGCGAATGGTAACATCTCATGCCAGTCTTTGTAGGTCACCGTCATCTTCTGCACAATCTTCTTGATGTTCTTGTTAGCTGCTTCAACAGCCCCATTCATCTTCGGCCGGTAGGGAGAAGAGTTATGATGCTGAATCTTGAACTATTTGCAGAGCTCGATGATCATTGTATTGTTGATATTTGTACCATTTTCCGTAATAATCCTCTCTGGTACACCATATCGACAAATCAGATTGTGTCGGATAAACCGCGCCACGATGTTTTTGGTTACTGTAGTAAAGGAAGCTGCCTCAACCCACTTTGTGAAATAATCAATTGCTACCAGAATGAAGCGATGTCCGTTAGACGCAGTAGGTCTGATCTCACCGATCATGTCAATACCCCACATTGCAAAAGGCCAAGAAGCTGTCAAAATATTCAGAGGGACTAGAGGTACATGCACCTTATCAGCATAGATTTGGCACTTATGACAGGTCCGAGAGTGCTGATAACAATCGGCTTCCATAGTAGACCAGTAATATCTTGCCCGTAGGATTATCTTCGCCATGGTGTGTCCACTAGAATGAGTTCTGAAGATACCTTCGTGTAGGTCTGCCATGATCCTTTCTGCCTCCCTCTTGTCTACGCACCGCAGTAAGGTTGAATCATGGTTACACTTATAAAGGATACCATTACTGATGAAGAACTTCGCAACGAATCTTTTCAGTAACTTCTTATCATTAACAGATTCCCCCTCGGGGTATTCTTGAGCCTCAAGATACCTCTTTAACTCGTGAAACCAGGGTTTATCTGCTACCTCTTCAGTATCAATGTCACAGCAATGTGCGGGTTCGTCCAACCTCTCGATGGTAATCTGGGGAGCTTCATTGTCCCACCTGACTTTGAACATAGAAGACATGGTAGCTAGCGCGTCCGCTAACTGGTTCTCCTCTCTCGAGAAGTGTTCAAAGGTTATCTCCTCAAAGTGTGGGAGCAATATCAATACATATCCATTGTAAGGAATAAGATTTGGGTGCTTCACATCCCACTCGCCTTTGATATGACTAATCACCAGTGTAGAATCTCCGAATACACTCAAGAACTTAATCCTCGGGTTAATAGCAGCTCGAAGACCCATGATACACGCTTCATACTCCGCCATATTGTTGGTGCTGTTGAAACATAATCGGGCGATGAACGGAGTATGACAACCCTCAGGAGATATAATTACAGCACTGATGCCATTACCTAATGCGTTCGAGGCTCCATCAAAATACATAGACCATCAGGATCCCTCCTCGGGTCCTTCATCCGGTCCAGGTTCTTCGCAGTCGGTTACCAACATAATGTTCTCATCCGGGAACTCGAAATTCATGGACGGTTAGTCATCCACGGCCTGATGTTCCAGATGATCCACCAATACACTCCCTTTGATTGCTTTTTGGTTTGTGTATTGGATGTCGTACTCGGTTAGGATCATCTGCCATCTCGCTATTCTTGCGGACAAGGCAGGCTTCTCGAAAATATACTTGATCGAATCCATTTTTGATATCAACAAAGTGGTGTGAGTTAGCATATACTGTCTCAGCCGGCGAGCAGCCCATGCCAAAGCGCAACAAGTTTTCTCGAGCAGTGAGTATCGGGTCTCACAGTCGGTAAACTTTTAACTAAGGTAGTAAATAGCGTGCTCTTTTCGGCCAGACTCGTCATGCTGCCCCATCACACACCCCATTGAACCGTCTAGCACTGTCAAGTATAAAATCAAAGGTCTTCCTTCAACTCGAGGCATCAGAATTGGTGGCTCTTTAAGGTATTCCTTGATTCTTTTGAAATTGGTCTAGCTTTCCTCATTCCACTTTACCACTTGATCTTTCTTCAGCAGCTTGAAGATTGGCTCACAAGTAGCAGTCAGATGTGAAATGAACCTGGCGATGTAATTCATACGTCCTAAGAAACCTCTGACTTCTTTTTCTGTGCGGGGAGCCTACATCTCTTGTATGGCTTTTACCTTTGCAGGGTCCACCTGAATACCTTTATCACTGACGACGAAACCCAGAAGCATACCAGACCTTACTCCGAAGGTACACTTGTTTGGATTCAATCTCAACTTGTACGTCTTCAACCTGTCAAACAGTTTTTGGATATGATCAAGGTGCTCTCCCTTAGTTTGGGACTTGGCTATCATGCCGTCAACATAAACCTCGATCTCATGGTGAATCATGTCGTGGAACAAAGCAACCATGGCGCGCTGATAAGTTGCCCCAACATTCTTCAACCTGAAAGGCATTACCTTGTAACAGAAGGTGCCCCACTGTGTAACGAAGGTTGTCTTCTCCATGTCTTCAGGAGCCATCTTGATCTGGTTGTAGCCAGAAAAACCATCCATGAAGGAGAAGATCTTGTGCTGCGCGGTGTTGTCGACCAGAACATCAATGTGAGGAAGTGGGAAGTCATCCTTGGGCCTTGCCCTATTCAGATCTCTATAGTCCACACACATTCGTACCTTACCGTCCTTCTTAGGTACTGGAACAACGTTGGCAACCCACTGCAGATAAGAAGTAACAGCTAAGAACCCCGCGTCGAACTGTTTCATGACTTCTGCTTTGATTTTCTCTAACATTTCAGGGCGCATACGATGAACTTTCTGCTTTACCGGAGGACAATCTTCTTTGGTCGGCAGGCGGTGTACCATAATATCAGTGTCCAAACCAGGCATATCTTCATAGGACCAGGTAAAGATCTCAACATAGTCGCATAGCATTTGTATCAACCGTTGCTTGACACTAGGCTCCAGATTCGTACCTATTTTGACTTCTTTTATGTCTTCCTCTGTACCTAAATTCACTGACTCAACTGGCTCTTCATGAGGTTGTATGGCCATTTCTTCCTGCTGTAACAATCCAGTAATTTCTCCAGGCACCTCACAATCATCCCCACCTTCGTCCTCAGCTTGGTTGATCGGATTTTCAAAGTCATAACTGGCAGTAGCAGAGCTGTTATCAATGGGATCCAGAGTGGATATGGATCTGCATTATGATACGTGTTTGTGTGTAAGAGAATAGCTATTTTTGATAAAGCAAGAGACAGAAAAGAAAAACAAGGAGCGCAAAATTTGTAATGCAAGAAACGTCCAATGTTTTATTAATGATATATGAAATGACAAATAATAAGCCCTCACAAGCAAAGCCAAGGTACCTCGGGCAAGGCACCGGGCCGTAAAGTTTCAAACTATTTATTACAAATCTTAGAACAAAAAGTCAATTACTGCGGAATAAAAGAGACAGGTATGAAGTCCTTCATCGTCTAGTTGTTTAGTCCATCATTGGTTGTAGGGTTGATCTAGCTGTCAATGTTTGAATCCTCTTCATTGTCCTCAATTACATTAACTCCCCGATTGCAGATGTGCAGAGGAGGTCTTCCAATCCGTGCGTGCCTAACAGCCTTCCGAGCCCCTATAGTAAAGGCCAAACCAAATTTGTCAGTTTTGTGAGTGAAATCAGGGAGCTAACCCCAATTGGTACACCCACCTTCTTCAATTACAGTCCTGGCATCCTTGAGAGAAGCCATCTTCAGCAGAGGTTTGTTGGTAGCAACTTCAGTTGATACCTAGAACTGAGGGACCTCTTAGAAATTTTGACAAGGCGTTTCTATGAATTACCCATCCATCTCTACATAACGGAAGGAATTGAGATGGCTTACCATATACTCTTCCTCACCTCGCACCGTGACAATCTTCCCCTTCACTGGATATTTCAGTATTTGATGGAGTGTGGAAGTCACTGCCCCAGCCTTATGAATCCAAGGAAGACCCAGCAAGCAAGAATATGACGACTTGATATCCATTATGTAGAAGGTGGACCCAAAGGTCTGAGAACCCACCTTGACAGGGATGTCCACCTCCCCGTGCACCATCCTTTTTGACCCATCAAAAGCCCTTACCACAATATTACTTGGCTTTAGACTCAAACCTTCACAATCCAGACGGTCTAGCGCTTCCTTTGGCATTACATTCAATGAGGATCCGGTATCTACCAGCACATGGGCCATAGTGGTGCCCCTGCACTCGATTGAGACGTGCAAAACATCATGTGATCGGTGGAAATAGAACTGACTGTTTTGAAATGCTGGTTCGCGAAATGTCGCGGTAAGCAAGAGTCGCCATCGTCTTTTATTTTCTCCAATAAGGAAAGGACAAAAGCACAACAAAATTCTTTTTCGAGATGTTTCTCGGTTCGGGAGGTAGATTATAGAAAGGGAAGGTGTTAGCACCCTTTCTATCCATGGTTATCCATGGGCTCTTAGGTACTTGCTCTTATGTTTTCAAAATATGTTTGCTTTTCAAATGTGAGGGGGTTTTGAAAAAAGTTTCGTTTGAAAGATTTCTAAGTAACTCTTGTATCTGTCCTCAAGAGTGTATGAAAAATTTGTTTGAAAACTTTTTGAAAGTGTCAGTGCGAAAAGTTGTTTTGTTTGTTTAAGAGAGCAAGTACCTATGAGAAATCTACCTACTCTAAGGAATTAGGCTGTGTAAGAGTCCTTTAGATAATGTTATCCCACCATTGAGAGGTAGGTAGCACCGTCGTTAGAGGTGTTCGGGTCAATTCGATTATAGGGACAGTGTGGTCACCGAAGTAATAATAGGACACCTTAGAAGTAACCCTAATGTCCTAGATGCTTTTTTTATCCGAGGCAACCGTTTCGAGGCAAATAGATCTTTAGACAGGAGGGCGACCTCTAAAACACCCTATACTTGACGACCACGTCGAGGCAACCAAGTGAGGCGTACCCTAAGAGTGGCATGTGCATGTGTATTCAATTCAGTTAATGTTTATCTTTGAACATGTTATTTGTGAGCTACGGATTGGTTTTATTTTTCATCCAGTCTTTCATGCGTATTAACAGTTAGGAGTGCGGAAAATTAAAGTGCGGTAATGTAAAGCTACGCTATTACAAGGCGCGGGTCTATACATCGCCAAAAAACAAAGACCCGTTTTGATAAAGTGCAGAAATAAAATAAAGCGGTAAATCCTAATTACTATTACATCCATTGAGCAATTACATAAGTAATCCAAATAAAAATAATACGGAAAGAAACTTAAATTAGAACGTCCTAGGGTTTTGCCCCTTTTGAGAAAATATGAGTTTTTTGGTCCTTTGCATTTAATTAAAATTAAACTTAATACTAATTAATTATTTAATTTAAAAAAGAAAAATGTTTTTTATGTTTTTTTTTTTTGTATTTAATAAAAATAAAATAAAAGAAATTAAAAGTCAAAAGAAAACCCTAATTCTAAGTTTGTTTTAATTATTAATAAAAAAGGTCAAAGTTAGCCTAATTAACTAAATTAATTAATTTACATTTTTTATGTACAAAAATAATAATAATTAATAAATGATAATAACAAGAAAATATGAATGAAAATTGTCAAAACCCTAATTCTACATGATTTTATTTATTGAGAAAAAGATTAAGACTAAACCTAAATTAAACTAAGTTAATTGTTAGTATTTATTTACAAAAATAAATTAATGATGAAATTAATGAAATTAATACATGATAATAAATATCATAAAATATTTGAGTTTCTGAATTTATTATAAAAGTTAAGTTGTTAGGTTAATTATAATAATTAATAATGATTAAAAGAAAATTAAAAGAAAAGAAAATAAAAAATAGCAAACCAGGGGGGGGTGATGGCCCATGTGGGAGGTTTTTTTTGTTGAATCTGGCCCATTAACATAAAAAGCCACGTTGACTTTCTTTGATCGTCCAGAGCACGCTTGACCTGGAACATGGTACTCCTCTTCCCATGGCCTTTGGATGACTGATTGGGGCACATGGCACGCTGGATGAGTGAGGTTCATGGTGGAATATTGGACAGGCGCTGCATTGGAACGCATTAGAAAAAAGGTTAACAATTATATGGGGGACCTGGGAATCGAACCCAGGTCCCAGTAATGAACGAGCACGTCACCAACCACTCCACCATCGCGTTGTCTTTGTAAACATAATAACCAACAAATAATATATATTAATAATGATAACTATGCTGGAACTCAAAAACGCGCGCCAAGTTTGAATCTCCCAATCACGTGCTTCCACATATCATCTTCCTCGCTTGGCCTGTAATAAAAATAAACAAATAGCGGGGGTTTTAAACCCCCACAAACTGCAAGTGTCAAAAATAACGATTAGGGCTACAGGCAATATAAAAAGGGCGCAATGATTGGGTTGAATTCATCTGGCCTTGACGAATTCAACCATGTACATTTCATGGTCCAATTTTTCAGTATGTAAAAAACCCTAAAATCCAAGCTTCGAAACCCTAATGTTCTTCAATGGTGGTTTTCGATTCAGAGCACTACAATCAAATTGAATTATGCCAACAGCTTCAGGAGGTTCCTATTAACACAAATTAACCCAAAAAATAGATTAACAACGCATGAATAATGATATGCAATTTTGGAAGATAAGCCAAACTGTGGGACTTGTTGTGAGCGATTCCTGGAGTGTTAGGGCTTGTTCTTGATGGCAACAGGTTCCTGGCAATGTCAGTAACGTGATGGAAACAAGAAAAGGGCTTGAATTATGCTGCAAGTGAGAATTCAGTTTCACAATTTTCTTGATTTTTTGGAATTTGATTCTATGGTTTCACAGCAGCTTTCACGTTTTTATCAATAGGGTTAGGTTTCTTGCATATATGGGAAGGGAATTAGGTCAACTTTAGGCCCAAAAATCCATTGCATTCAAGTTTCATTATGTGATTGCCAATCAAATCTTTTTCAACCTTTTTCTTTGATAAAACCTTGCCAATCATGGAGATTTTGCTGTCCTTGATATGTACACGAATTACCAGCTTGCCCTGATCTCATTTGCTTCATAAAAAGATTTGACAACCATGTTTTGATATTTTCCTATAATTAAATTAATTAAATGGATTATTAATCAATTAAAAATCCAAATAATTAATAAAAATAAGAAAATAATTCCAATTAATCTTAATGGGTCGTGCATAAGCCTTGGGTAAAGATTCAAGAAAGAATTTGAGGCCCATTAGCAAAAATGAAGTGTTTTAGGCAAAGTTGACTTTTGCAAATTCCCAAAAATTTCCCAACTTCTCCAATTCATATCTTGCTCAATTTTGAATATATGAACATGTTCTTGGACATTTTGGAAAGGTCTTGAAGTCCTATAACCAATGCCTTTGGTCCCATGTCATTTTGATTCACCAATCTCAAGTTATGGTCTTTGACTTAAAGTGCCTTTTTGTTGACTTTTGAAATTGACCTATAATGTAGAAATTGATAACTTTTTGTGAGAGCATTTCTTGGACTTGGAATGTGAAGATGAGTTGTAGGAAATTTCATCCCCTTAAAAATTAGCATTGGATGGGATTTTTCTGATGAACCATGAAAAAGTTATGCCTTAGTCAAGTTACAGTTGACTTTTTCAGCTGTCCAAAAATAGAAACTTTTGCATCTTGATGATTTTTGAGCCATGCTTGTGGAATCATGATCAAGACTTGATCAAATGATGATTGTGGCTTAAAAATAAGATGTTGACCAAATTTTTTGACTTTTGACTACCAAATGACCATTTTGCCCCTACAATTGACTGTGAAGCAATTAGGACTTTTGACTGTGCAATTTGATGCTGTGAGCCTTGAAGTTTGACATGTAGATGCTTGACAATGTATATAGGCATATGGGACTTGATTAGACCCTTGAAAACCTCAACTTCCTTGCAAGAACCAAAACCCTAATTTTGACTGTGTTTGGAGACAATTGGACTGTGCAACCCTTGAGAGATTTTGAACCATTTGGAGGTTGATCTTGACAAATCTTGAAGAATATGGGAGGGTAAATTTTGGGGTGCAACACATCATTATGATTTCTCCCCTTAATAGTCAGATTTGCATCTGAGAAACCCAACCCATTATCGACAGTCAGGCTAGCTACACAATCTTTGAACTGAATAGCTGAAGTTTCCTGCGGCACATGCATAGTTTTGAGGAATGCAATTAAAGCCTTTGCATGGGCTTCAGAACACAACAACAAAGACAACATGGGGATTTTTGACGGGGTCTGCCCCAGCTGCTCGACTATGTTGTAGTCGCTCTTCTTGATAATCTTTAGTATTTCCTCTATCTCTTGTTTAGAGTTTTCTATAATGATCTTCTTAGGTGCCTCTGTTCAGGCAGGCTCACCTATGATTTCTTTTCTCTGAGTCCCAGATGGCTCAGTGGCAGGGGTGATGACTGGAGTGGGAACTAGGACAGTAGTTGATGTACTAGAAGACGGAATGACAACAGGTTTGTGGACAGTCAGAGGGGAAATCTCAGGAGAAAAGAGTATTCCACTTCTGGTGACCTTGCTTGCCCCAACAATACTACTGATATCCATATCGGCTTCTTCAGTCCTCAGATCTTGTTTAACACCATGGTAATATACACCAGCACTGTAATGCCATGGGATAGCCTTATCTGAGGTATATGGGATGGGACCTGGAGCAGTGATTATTAACGGAGCAATTCCTGGAACGGGTGTAACCCTAACAGGTTTTCTCGAGGAAACCTTGGAAGGGTTGGCGGAAATGGTGATAATGGCAACATCTTCAAACGGAATCATAGTCTTCTTAAACAAAATTTCCTTATTATCCATCAGGCGCTGAACACCTGACTTTAATAAACAGCAACCATAAGGCAGAATTGAACACATGTGGCAACCTTCACCACAACCCGGAAATAAACCGGCCAACAACAAATTCTTCTTAACCGTCATCAAAGGAGTAGAGATCTCTTCCACAGAGGTTACAAATGAACTAATGTCTACACCATTGACTCCACAACCATGTTTGGGCATAGGAGCAGTTATAACGTTTGTCTTTTCCAGAGCATCAAACTCAATCTCTTTAGCCTCCAGAAAATCTTGCACTTTATTCCTCAGAGCCCAGCAATCGTTTGTGTCATAGCCAGGGCCCTCTGAATGGTAGGCGCATCGCGCGTTGGGATTGTATCTGGGAGAAGCAGTGTTTGGATTCCTGGGAGCCTATTTCAAGGTTGCCAAATTGTATTTTAACAGATGAGGCAAGACTTCAGCCAAAGTCATGTTGATGCGGGTAAACTGTCGTTGTGGTCTTTCCACCTTTTGCTGATTGTTGCATTGCGGAGCAACCGTGGGTCTTGATATCACTACCGCATTTACTGCTTGATGGTGTTCAGGTCTGCTTTGGCCCCTCGGGTCGTAAACTGCACTAGCTTCTTTCTTACTGGTGAGAGGCTTCTTTATTGCACTTGAAGAAGCATCCTTCTGTATTTTACCACTTCGGATAACAGCTTCCACTCTCTGTCAAGTCAAAATCAACTCAGTAAACCCAGATGACGAACTGCCGATCAAGTGATTTTAAAATGGACCAAATAGCGTCCCTAGAAAAATGTCGACCAACTCCCTATCAGACAAAAGGGGTTGGAATCTTCCAGCTAAGTCTCTCCACTTCTGAGCATAATCCTTAAAGCCTTCACCTGCACCCATGGACATACCCTGGAGTTGAGTACGAGTGGGAGCAAGGTCGGCATTATACTGATATTGCCTGTAAAAAGCAACAGCAAGGTCTTCCCAGTTTCGGACACGGGCTCCTTCCAACCGATAAAACCATTCAAGCTTAGTCCCTGACAGACTATCTTGAAAGAAGTGTACCCACAAATTTCTATCAGCAGTGTGGGGTTGGATTTTTCTTACGTAAAAGAGGAGATGGAGTTTTGGACAGGATACTCCATCGTATTTGGCAAAAATCGGAGCTTTGAACTTATGAGGGATCACCACTCCCGATACCAGTCCCAGTTCTCCAAAATCCAGACCATGAATCTTTTGAATCTCCATAACACTCAGACGGTCTTCTAGCTGCTTGTATCTATCCTCAGCAGGAGGATATTGCTCGTTGTCGTAATCCGTATCGTTATTAGAAACTGCTGGACTAGGGTCCTTTACCCTTTCTTGGTTCTCCCCGTCCTTGGATGAGGAGGTCAGATCAACTGATTGTCTTATCCTTTCTCCGAATCTTCTACCCATGTTCAGAATACCAACCTTCTTCTTCTTCTTCTTCTTCTTCTTCTTCTCTTTCAGAATAAGGATCTTCAGGTCCTCTTGCCCTTTAGCCAAACTTAAGAACATCTATTGGAATTGGGCGTTCTATGCCTGAAGATCTTTGATGGCTTGATCAGAAGACATTTCTGCTGAAATAAACAACGAAGAAGATGAGAAACCTGTAATGGTGTGTATGCTAATGTGATGCGCATGTAATGATTTCAAAGACTTTGGGAGATTTAAATTTGCAAGCAAAAAACAACCAAACTTTATTAGATTAACTTTGAAAGGCTCAACAATTCCTTTAAGGCGTTACAAAGAAGTAAATAAAACACACTCTAAAAACTAGAAAAACAAAATCAAAAGCCCCATGGACGCTTCCTCTTTGTTCCGATGTAGTTGTTAATCACTCTTTCTTCCTCGAGCTGCCTGGTGAGCTTCAAAATCTTCCTGTTGTACCCCAAAATTTTCCCTCCCATATTCCTCAAGACATGTCAAGAATAATATTCAAGTTGCTCAAGTTGTCTCAAGGTTTGGACAGTCAAATCACCTCCTAAGGCAGTCAAGTCAAAATTAGGGAATTGTGTTGCATCAAGGTCCTCACATCCAAATGATATCAAGTGCTACCCAATGTCCTAATATGTCCTAATATGTTCTTTAGGGATGTCCACCTCCCCGTGCACCATCCTTTTTGACCCATCAAAAGCCCTTACCACAATATTACTTGGCTTTAGACTCAAACCTTCACAATCCAGACGGTCTAGCGCTTCCTTTGGCATTACATTCAATGAGGATCCGGTATCTACCAGCACATGGGCCATAGTGGTGCCCCTGCACTCGATTGAGACGTGCAAAACATCATGTGATCGGTGGAAATAGAACTGACTGTTTTGAAATGCTGGTTCGCGAAATGTCGCGGTAAGCAAGAGTCGCCATCGTCTTTTATTTTCTCCAATAAGGAAAGGACAAAAGCACAACAAAATTCTTTTTCGAGATGTTTCTCGGTTCGGGAGGTAGATTATAGAAAGGGAAGGTGTTAGCACCCTTTCTATCCATGGTTATCCATGGGCTCTTAGGTACTTGCTCTTATGTTTTCAAAATATGTTTGCTTTTCAAATGTGAGGGGGTTTTGAAAAAAGTTTCGTTTGAAAGATTTCTAAGTAACTCTTGTATCTGTCCTCAAGAGTGTATGAAAAATTTGTTTGAAAACTTTTTGAAAGTGTCAGTGCGAAAAGTTGTTTTGTTTGTTTAAGAGAGCAAGTACCTATGAGAAATCTACCTACTCTAAGGAATTAGGCTGTGTAAGAGTCCTTTAGATAATGCTATCCCACCATTGAGAGGTAGGTAGCACCGTCGTTAGAGGTGTTCGGGTCAATTCGATTATAGGGACAGTGTGGTCACCGAAGCAATAATAGGACACCTTAGAAGTAACCCTAATGTCCTAGATGCTTTTTTTATCCGAGGCAACCGTTTCGAGGCAAATAGATCTTTAGACAGGAGGGCGACCTCTAAAACACCCTATACTTGACGACCACGTCGAGGCAACCAAGTGAGGCGTACCCTAAGAGTGGCATGTGCATGTGTATTCAATTCAGTTAATGTTTATCTTTGAACATGTTATTTGTGAGCTACGGATTGGTTTTATTTTTCATCCAGTCTTTCATGCGTATTAACAGTTAGGAGTGCGGAAAATTAAAGTGCGGTAATGTAAAGCTACGCTATTACAAGGCGCGGGTCTATACATCGCCAAAAAACAAAGACCCGTTTTGATAAAGTGCAGAAATAAAATAAAGCGGTAAATCCTAATTACTATTACATCCATTGAGCAATTACATAAGTAATCCAAATAAAAATAATACGGAAAGAAACTTAAATTAGAACGTCCTAGGGTTTTGCCCCTTTTGAGAAAATATGAGTTTTTTGGTCCTTTGCATTTAATTAAAATTAAACAAATAATATATATTAATAATGATAACTATGCTGGAACTCAAAAACGCGCGCCAAGTTTGAATCTCCCAATCACGTGCTTCCACATATCATCTTCCTCGCTTGGCCTGTAATAAAAATAAACAAATAGCGGGGGTTTTAAACCCCCACAAACTGCAAGTGTCAAAAATAACGATTAGGGCTACAGGCAATATAAAAAGGGCGCAATGATTGGGTTGAATTCATCTGGCCTTGACGAATTCAACCATGTACATTTCATGGTCCAATTTTTCAGTATGTAAAAAACCCTAAAATCCAAGCTTCGAAACCCTAATGTTCTTCAATGGTGGTTTTCGATTCAGAGCACTACAATCAAATTGAATTATGCCAACAGCTTCAGGAGGTTCCTATTAACACAAATTAACCCAAAAAATAGATTAACAACGCATGAATAATGATATGCAATTTTGGAAGATAAGCCAAACTGTGGGACTTGTTGTGAGCGATTCCTGGAGTGTTAGGGCTTGTTCTTGATGGCAACAGGTTCCTGGCAATGTCAGTAACGTGATGGAAACAAGAAAAGGGCTTGAATTATGCTGCAAGTGAGAATTCAGTTTCACAATTTTCTTGATTTTTTGGAATTTGATTCTATGGTTTCACAGCAGCTTTCACGTTTTTATCAATAGGGTTAGGTTTCTTGCATATATGGGAAGGGAATTAGGTCAACTTTAGGCCCAAAAATCCATTGCATTCAAGTTTCATTATGTGATTGCCAATCAAATCTTTTTCAACCTTTTTCTTTGATAAAACCTTGCCAATCATGGAGATTTTGCTGTCCTTGATATGTACACGAATTACCAGCTTGCCCTGATCTCATTTGCTTCATAAAAAGATTTGACAACCATGTTTTGATATTTTCCTATAATTAAATTAATTAAATGGATTATTAATCAATTAAAAATCCAAATAATTAATAAAAATAAGAAAATAATTCCAATTAATCTTAATGGGTCGTGCATAAGCCTTGGGTAAAGATTCAAGAAAGAATTTGAGGCCCATTAGCAAAAATGAAGTGTTTTAGGCAAAGTTGACTTTTGCAAATTCCCAAAAATTTCCCAACTTCTCCAATTCATATCTTGCTCAATTTTGAATATATGAACATGTTCTTGGACATTTTGGAAAGGTCTTGAAGTCCTATAACCAATGCCTTTGGTCCCATGTCATTTTGATTCACCAATCTCAAGTTATGGTCTTTGACTTAAAGTGCCTTTTTGTTGACTTTTGAAATTGACCTATAATGTAGAAATTGATAACTTTTTGTGAGAGCATTTCTTGGACTTGGAATGTGAAGATGAGTTGTAGGAAATTTCATCCCCTTAAAAATTAGCATTGGATGGGATTTTTCTGATGAACCATGAAAAAGTTATGCCTTAGTCAAGTTACAGTTGACTTTTTCAGCTGTCCAAAAATAGAAACTTTTGCATCTTGATGATTTTTGAGCCATGCTTGTGGAATCATGATCAAGACTTGATCAAATGATGATTGTGGCTTAAAAATAAGATGTTGACCAAATTTTTTGACTTTTGACTACCAAATGACCATTTTGCCCCTACAATTGACTGTGAAGCAATTAGGACTTTTGACTGTGCAATTTGATGCTGTGAGCCTTGAAGTTTGACATGTAGATGCTTGACAATGTATATAGGCATATGGGACTTGATTAGACCCTTGAAAACCTCAACTTCCTTGCAAGAACCAAAACCCTAATTTTGACTGTGTTTGGAGACAATTGGACTGTGCAACCCTTGAGAGATTTTGAACCATTTGGAGGTTGATCTTGACAAATCTTGAAGAATATGGGAGGGTAAATTTTGGGGTGCAACACATCATTATGATTTCTCCCCTTAATAGTCAGATTTGCATCTGAGAAACCCAACCCATTATCGACAGTCAGGCTAGCTACACAATCTTTGAACTGAATAGCTGAAGTTTCCTGCGGCACATGCATAGTTTTGAGGAATGCAATTAAAGCCTTTGCATGGGCTTCAGAACACAACAACAAAGACAACATGGGGATTTTTGACGGGGTCTGCCCCAGCTGCTCGACTATGTTGTAGTCGCTCTTCTTGATAATCTTTAGTATTTCCTCTATCTCTTGTTTAGAGTTTTCTATAATGATCTTCTTAGGTGCCTCTGTTCAGGCAGGCTCACCTATGATTTCTTTTCTCTGAGTCCCAGATGGCTCAGTGGCAGGGGTGATGACTGGAGTGGGAACTAGGACAGTAGTTGATGTACTAGAAGACGGAATGACAACAGGTTTGTGGACAGTCAGAGGGGAAATCTCAGGAGAAAAGAGTATTCCACTTCTGGTGACCTTGCTTGCCCCAACAATACTACTGATATCCATATCGGCTTCTTCAGTCCTCAGATCTTGTTTAACACCATGGTAATATACACCAGCACTGTAATGCCATGGGATAGCCTTATCTGAGGTATATGGGATGGGACATGGAGCAGTGATTATTAACGGAGCAATTCCTGGAACGGGTGTAACCCTAACAGGTTTTCTCGAGGAAACCTTGGAAGGGTTGGCGGAAATGGTGATAATGGCAACATCTTCAAACGGAATCATAGTCTTCTTAAACAAAATTTCCTTATTATCCATCAGGCGCTGAACACCTGACTTTAATAAACAGCAACCATAAGGCAGAATTGAACACATGTGGCAACCTTCACCACAACCCGGAAATAAACCGGCCAACAACAAATTCTTCTTAACCGTCATCAAAGGAGTAGAGATCTCTTCCACAGAGGTTACAAATGAACCAATGTCTACACCATTGACTCCACAACCATGTTTGGGCATAGGAGCAGTTATAACGTTTGTCTTTTCCAGAGCATCAAACTCAATCTCTTTAGCCTCCAGAAAATCTTGCACTTTATTCCTCAGAGCCCAGCAATCGTTTGTGTCATAGCCAGGACCCTCTGAATGGTAGGCGCATCGCGCGTTGGGATTGTATCTGGGAGAAGCAGTGTTTGGATTCCTGGGAGCCTATTTCAAGGTTGCCAAATTGTATTTTAACAGATGAGGCAAGACTTCAGCCAAAGTCATGTTGATGCGGGTAAACTGTCGTTGTGGTCTTTCCACCTTTTGCTGATTGTTGCATTGCGGAGCAACCGTGGGTCTTGATATCACTACCGCATTTACTGCTTGATGGTGTTCAGGTCTGCTTTGGCCCCTCGGGTCGTAAACTGCACTAGCTTCTTTCTTACTGGTGAGAGGCTTCTTTATTGCACTTGAAGAAGCATCCTTCTGTATTTTACCACTTCGGATAACAGCTTCCACTCTCTGTCAAGTCAAAATCAACTCAGTAAACCCAGATGACGAACTGCCGATCAAGTGATTTTAAAATGGACCAAATAGCGTCCCTAGAAAAATGTCGACCAACTCCCTATCAGACAAAAGGGGTTGGAATCTTCCAGCTAAGTCTCTCCACTTCTGAGCATAATCCTTAAAGCCTTCACCTGCACCCATGGACATACCCTGGAGTTGAGTATGAGTGGGAGCAAGGTCGGCATTATACTGATATTGCCTGTAAAAAGCAGCAGCAAGGTCTTCCCAGTTTCGGACACGGGCTCCTTCCAACCGATAAAACCATTCAAGCTTAGTCCCTGACAGCCTATCTTGAAAGAAGTGTACCCACAAATTTCTATCAGCAGTGTGGGGTTGGATTTTTCTTACGTAAAAGAGGAGATGGAGTTTTGGACAGGATACTCCATCGTATTTGGCAAAAATCGGAGCTTTGAACTTATGAGGGATCACCACTCCCGATACCAGTCCCAGTTCTCCAAAATCCAGACCATGAATCTTTTGAATCTCCATAACACTCAGACGGTCTTCTAGCTGCTTGTATCTATCCTCAGCAGGAGGATATTGCTCGTTGTCGTAATCCGTATCGTTATTAGAAACTGCTGGACTAGGGTCCTTTACCCTTTCTTGGTTCTCCCCGTCCTTGGATGAGGAGGTCAGATCAACTGATTGTCTTATCCTTTCTCCGAATCTTCTACCCATGTTCAGAATACCAACCTTCTTCTTCTTCTTCTTCTTCTTCTTCTCTTTCAGAATAAGGATCTTCAGGTCCTCTTGCCCTTTAGCCAAACTTAAGAACATCTATTGGAATTGGGCGTTCTGTGCCTGAAGATCTTTGATGGCTTGATCAGAAGACATTTCTGCTGAAATAAACAACGAAGAAGATGAGAAACCTGTAATGGTGTGTATGCTAATGTGATGCGCATGTAATGATTTCAAAGACTTTGGGAGATTTAAATTTGCAAGCAAAAAACAACCAAACTTTATTAGATTAACTTTGAAAGGCTCAACAATTCCTTTAAGGCGTTACAAAGAAGTAAATAAAACACACTCTAAAAACTAGAAAAACAAAATCAAAAGCCCCATGGACGCTTCCTCTTTGTTCCGATGTAGTTGTTAATCACTCTTTCTTCCTCGAGCTGCCTGGTGAGCTTCAAAATCTTCCTGTTGTACCCCAAAATTTTCCCTCCCATATTCCTCAAGACATGTCAAGAATAATATTCAAGTTGCTCAAGTTGTCTCAAGGTTTGGACAGTCAAATCACCTCCTAAGGCAGTCAAGTCAAAATTAGGGAATTGTGTTGCATCAAGGTCCTCACATCCAAATGATATCAAGTGCTACCCAATGTCCTAATATGTTCTTAAGTTCATCCATGTCAAATTTCAAGCCTTGCAGAGGAAGTTTGGTCAGTCAATTGCTCAAGAGACCCAAATATCGACTGTGTTAGGGCAAAAGTCATCTGTGTCCCAAATACAGTCAAACCTCAATATTTTTTGTCAACATTATCATTTTGAAGGTTAATTCATAATTTGATCAAGGGTTGATCATTATTCATCAAGGATTGCTCAAGATTCATCAAGATTCAAAAGTTGCTAAATTAGGGTTTTGCAGGAAAAGTCAACTCAAATTTGACCAAGCATAACTTTCTCATACTTCATGAGAAATGACCCATCCAAACTCATTTTGAAGAGGATGAAATTTAATACAATCCATCTTCACACCCCAAGATCAAGAAATTCCCTCACAAAGAGTTACAAATTTGGACATTATAGGTCATTTTTGAAAGTCAACAAAAACACCTTTTTTTCCAAAGCTTATAACTTGAGCATGGAACATCAAAATTATATTATACCGAAAGGGTTGATTAGAGGACATCTCAAGGTTTCTAAAAAGTCAAAGAACACCTCCAAAGGTTCAAAATTAAAGAAGTTATGCATTGTTGAAGTTGGGCATTTTTCCAAATTTGCCAAAAGTCAACTATCCTCAAAACTCTAATTTTTGACAAAAGGCCCCACTTTTTTCCACTTGATATGGTCTTTTCGTGCCACACACGTGTCCCATATTTGATTTCATGGACATTCATCTGTTTTTCTATTTTATTTCATTTTTATTGATTTAATTTATTATTAATCAATATTAAATCAAATAAAATCTAAAATTGATGTAACAAGATTTGTTGTGGTCATTACAGTTTGCAAATATCATATAACACTCAATTAATTCGTATCAAGGCTCATTCAAGCATAAAAAATCAGATTTGGCCTATTTTTGGAAGTTTGATAATGGTGATCAAAACCAAATCATGAATCTTCAATGCACTTGATTTCAGACCAAAAGACCAAACCTAATTCATTCTATTATATGCACACAAGCAAGCCAGACCTAGAACATGCACAAAGCTCTGCAGAAACGGCCATTCCAAGTTTGTGAAAAACCTTGAAAAAGTGGAGATCGGATTCTGGTTTGGAGGCTTTTTCAAAGCAAAAGCTCAACGCTACTCCCTTCCCTGGCATTCATTGAAGCAGTAGCAATCAAAGCTAGGCCTTGAGACCCTCTGAAACTCACTGTAAGTCTCCACGAATATGCCTCTGCACATGAAATCGTAAATCATTCTCCTTGCATCTTTTTGCCAATTTGATTGCACTATCATGCTTGCCATTCAATTTCCATTGATTCTGCAATATTTGATTTTGTTTTCGTGACTTATAGCCCTGGATTCAAAGCTAGGGTTCGTATTCTTGTTTTTTGGGCATTCTTGATACATGCATAATCAGGACCAATAATGGCCATGGATGAGTTCAGGGGAGAGAGACGAGTGTATTGGCACTCTTAGCTTGCATTTACATGGCCTAGGAAGGATTTTTGAGAGATGCTACGAATCTTCCTGCGGAACAAAATCCGCAGGTAAATGAACCAGGGCGTTTGAAGAAGACGAAGACGTGGCTGGGCGTGATTGGTTCATTTAAATCAATTGCACGTTTTTATTTTTTGGCCAGGCACAATTAACTATTTTGTATATAATATTTGTTTCCTATTCCACTAACGAATGTGCAAGCTGGTTGGATTGGTGAGCGTGCTATTGCAAAAACCCCTGGGACCTGGGTTCGAATCCCAGGTCCCCCAGAACTTTATTCAATTTTGTTTTCAGGCAATTAGGTGCAACGCCCAAGATACAGACCATCATGTTCTGCCAAGATCTCAAACGCCAGGTGGCTACAAAGTAGATCCAATGACCTAGAATGGGAGACTACCATGGTCTCAAGTCAATGGACATGTGGACAATCTGAAAAGTCAAACAGGCTGAACGTTGATGGGCCATGGAATTTGCTAGATTCACCTCTTTTTAGGCCCAACACCCCCTGAGCATTTCTTTTTACATTTTATTTCTTTTCCTTATTTTTATTTTATTATTATTATTATCTTAATTAAAAAATTAACCAATTAACTTTTATTTCATAAAATCAGAAAACAACAAAATAATATTTTTTTAATTCCATTAATTTTATTATTTATTTTTTGTAAATAACAATTAATTAATCCATTTAGTTTAAATAGGCTCAATTTTAATATCTTTTGCATTAAATTAAAATTAATTTAGAATTAGGTTTTTTTTAACTATTCTTCTTTTATTTCCTTAATTAAAATAAAAACCCAAAAATATTTTCATTTAATTAATTAATTAAATTATTAATTTAGTCTAATTTTTAATTCAAAAATAACCAAAATATGCTTTATTTAATAAAAAGGGTCAAAACCCTAAAAACACTTCGATTTAATTTTCTCGCGCGCGAATTATTTTTGATCCATATTTCAATATTGTAACTGCTTCGATGATGTAATAATTTTTAACTTAGGATTTTATTTATTTACCGCTTTTATTTACTTTTCACAATTTAATTTTAAAAGAGTTTGTCTTTGGCGATGTAAATACCCGACGCCTTGTAATAGCTTAGATTTATTTTCCGTAATTTAATTTATGCAACCATTAACTGTTAGATGTTTGAATAATAGGCTATGCATGATAAGATCAATTTTAATTTAAAATCAACAGTAGCTCACCATAACATATACAAAGACAATATAACTAAAAAAACAATACACTCGCACATGCCACTCCTAGGGTACACCTCACTTGGTTGCCTCGAACGTGGTCATTGAGTACAGGAAGTTTTAGAGGTCGCCCTCTTGTCCAAAGATCATAAGTTGCCTCGAAACGGTTGCCTCGGATAAAATGATCTAAGACATTAGGGTTACCACTAAGGCGTCCTAACATTGCTTTAGTGACCACATGTCCCTTAATCGAATTGACCCGAAAACTCCAACGACGGTGCTACCTACTCCTCAATAGTGGGATATCACTGTCTAAAGGACATTTGCACAATTTAATTCCTTTTTGAGTAGGTAGATGTTCTTAAGTACTTGCTCCTTTTTAAAACAAAGTAAAACTTTTCGCACTTACACCCCTTTCAAACAAAAACTCTTTTCAAACCCACAAACACAAAGAAAAGCAAACTTTTTGAAAACATAATGAGCAAGTACCTAAGAGCCCGTGGATAACCACAGATAGAAAGGGTGCTAACACCTTCCCTTTCTATAATCTATCTCCCGAACCCGAGAAATATCTCAAAAAGGAATTTGTCTGTGCTTTTCTCCTTTCCTTGTTGGATAAAATAAAAGACGGTGGCGACTCTTGCTTACCGCGACATTTTGTGAACACAAACGCAAAACGCGAACCAGCATTCCAAAACAGTCAGTTCTCATTCCCACCGATCACAGAACTGGCGACTCTGCTGGGGAAAGTATATAAGTGAGGTGTACCTTAGGATTAGATCACTATGTTTTCAATTGTATGCTTTGTATGCTTTAATTTTTTGGGCTTGTATCGGAGTTCTATAGATCCTAACCCAGATCTGGGGATACCCTTTAGGTAAGTAGCAATAAACTGTGAGGGATATGTACGGCGTAGACTGATACGGATGAAGCAGTAGCTACGTTGGTGTGGCACCTTAGTCTGTACCGATATCCCTTGTGTTGGAACGAGGAGAATATGGGTCTTCTAAGGAGTCATTAAGCACCAACTGACCTTAGAACCTTAAATTGACCAACTTGGCCATAAAACAGTAGTAGTATGCTATACTCATTGAGACTAAACTCTTGCGATGATTTCGGCCTAAGAAAAGGTTGCTAAACTGGAATTATGACCGATTGAGGATAGTCAGTGATATTGAGATCCTCGAGAACCCGGTTACTATTTTTTAGGACAGGTCTTAACCAACTGAACTGAAAGAGGGTAGTACCTAAGCTCCATGCCAGCCTAAAATCTAAGGGCTCTCAGTGTGTCTTGTGTGCCTTTACCATGTTTGCTTTTTGTGGATACTTGTGGTGTGCCTTTACCATGACATCATGACATCATAACATTGCATACATTTTTCATAAGGACTAACCTATTTCAAAGACAAGAGGGTTTCATCTTTGCTCTGTTTTGTAGGTCATCATGATGCCCATGCGTAGGAATACTATCCAGATCAACTTTGTCCAAGTACCTACCCTGCTTAAAGATTTGGTTGTCAGGATTCCAGACACTACTTCCTTCATCAGAAGGCATGGTTCTCTTCTCAGTTTGGTCACTTCAAAATTGGACGAGCAAATGATGAGTGTCCTGGTCCAATTCTATGATCCGCTGTACCATTCTTTCCCTTTCCAGGACTTCCAGCTGGTTCCTACTCTAGAAGAGTTCTCTGAGCTACTCGGTATATCCGTCTTGGAACAGACCCCGTTTATTGGTTGGGAAAAGATTCTTAAGCCCGAAGAAATTGCTGCAGCCCTTCACTTGACCATGGAGGAGGTAATGGCTAACTGGGAGACTAGAAGTGGAGCTAAGGGTTTTCTGGCTAAGTTTTTGGTTGACAAAGCTAATTACTTCTGGGACAGCTTAGACTTCAAGGTGTACGAGGACATTCTGGCTCTCTTGGTTTATGGTCTGGTATTGTTTCCGAATCCTGACACTTTTGTTTATATTAATGCCATCAAGATCTTCATCTCTCAGAATCCGGTACCCACTCTCTTGAGTGACGTCCTTCATCAGCTCTATGCTCGTACTGCCCAAAAGCGGGGAACTTTGATGTGTTGTGCTCCTTTATGGTCGAGGTGGTTTATTTCGCACCTCCCTAAGTCCGTACTAAAGAACAAAGAAGGAATGGGCTTGGCTTATAGGGCGATGTCTCTTTCTAATAATGACATTATCTGGACTCTCAAAGGTATGGATGAGGTAACTGGCATTGATCGCTGTGGAGAGTATCCTAATGTTCCATTGATCGGACTCCATGGAGGGATTTCTTACAACCCATGCTTAGCTATCCGTCAATTTGGAAGAGCCAGAAGAGAAGGGCCTCATGAGATGTTGATGCCTCATATCATCTTTGATTTTCAGGGAGATAGCGACGAGCTGCGTCGTAGATTCATAAGGGCTTGGGACAGAGTTCAACAATCTGATCCACATGAATTGGGACCAAAGACTTCCCTGCCAATGGAACCATATCTCAGATGGGTTCGTATCCGTGCCCAGAAGCTAGGTATGCCATATGAAGCTGTCAGGGGGTGCTTCCAACTATTCTCCACCCTTATATGGCCACTGATATTGGGACACTGAAGAGGTCTTGGATGCAGTTAAGGGATGAACGGGATTCCTACCGAGAGAGGTTCAATGAACAAGAGCAGAAGATCCAGAAGCTGACTAGGAAACTGGAGAACGAGCGGATCCTGAATGATTATGTCCACACTGAGAAGAAGAGACCATGGGAGCATTGATGGACCTTTGAGGATTTCTTTTACAGTTTTCATTTACTTTTCAGTATTTCCATTCTTGTAACGCCTAAGGGCAGTTCGTTGAACAGTTTAAATTTTGAAGTTTAAATCTAATAAAGTGTGTTTCCTTTCTTGTTTACAAATTTGAATCTCGATTGTCTTTGAAATCATAAATCATACGCATTTCATCCCATGCACTCCATAAACAAGTACCCTTTATAGGTCTCTTATCTCCTTCGCTGTTTATTTCAGAAATCATCATGTCTGCTGAACCTTCAACTGAGCAAGCTATCAAGGCCCTCCAGGCCCAGAATTCCCAATTTCAAGAGTTGTTCATGAATCTGGCTAAGGGTCAACAGGACTTGAAGACCTTAATTCTGAAGGAGAAAAAGAAGAAGAAGAAGAGGACCATCATGTTCAACACTGGACGCAGGTTTGGAAACGGGTTGCAGAATGAAGTTGATCTGACCACCTCATTTGGAGGGAAAGATAGTCTACAAGAAAGGAGGGCTCCTAGCCCTATGGTCTCCGACAACGAGACGGACTATGATGAAGAACAGTATCCTCCTGCTAAGGATAAGTACAAACAGTCGGAAGACCGTTTGAGCGCTATGGAAATACAGAAGGTGCCCGGTCTGGACTTCAGAGATCTAGGTCTATCCTCTGGGGTGGTGATTCCCCATAAATTCAAGGCACCTGCCTTTGCCAAGTATGACGGAGTTTCCTGTCCAAAGATGCACCTCTGGTCATATGTGAGGAAGATCTAACCTTACACTGCTGATAAGAACTTATGGATCCATTTCTTTCAAGAGTCTCTCAGGGACTCAGCTTGAGTGGTTCTATCAGTTGGACGGAGCCAATATCCGCAACTGGGAGGATTTGGCTACTGCATTTTACAGGCAGTATCAGTACAACTCCGACCTCGCTCCTACGCGTACCCAACTCTAGGGTATGTCAATAGGAACGGGTGAAGGATTTAAAGAGTACGCTAAAAAATGGATAGACCTTGCCGGAAGGGTGCAACCACCGTTGGCTGATCGTGAGCTTGTTGACATGTTTCTGGGAACCCTGTCTGGTCCTTTCTTTAATCATCTGATTGGAAGCTCTTCAGCTGGGTTTACAGATCTTATTTTGATTGGTGAGAGGATTGAAGCTGGTATTAAGGCTGGGAAGATACAGAAGGGTGCCTCATCGAGCACCGAGAAGAAACCATTTAAGAAAGAGTCCAGTGCTGTCTACAGTTCAAGAAGACAAAATAGACCTGAACACCGCCAAGTTGTCAATGCGGTTGTTATTTCAAAACCTGCTGGTGCTCCTCAGCATCACAATCAACAAAAGGACGAGAGACCTCGAAGGCAATTCACTCGTCTCAGCATGACTTTGTCTCAGATTCTGCCACAGTTGCTGAAGACCAATCTGGTGACTCTAAAAGAAGCTCCAAAGAATCCAAGCACCACATCACCAAAGTACAACCCTAATGCCCGTTGCGCTTTTCATTATGATAGCCCGAGGCATAATACAGATGATTGTTGGGTTTTGAGGAACAGGGTGCAAGACCTAATTGATGCGAAGGAGATTGAGTTTGAGGCGCCCGAGAGGCCTAATGTTGTGACTGCTCCCATGCCCAAGCATGGAGTGAATGCTGTAGAGGAAGACTTGTTTGTAGTTTCCGTGGATGATATTGTTACCCCTCTGATGACTGTCAAGAAGAACCTGTTGCTAGCCGGTTTATTTCTGGGCTGTGGCGAAGGTTGCCATATGTGTTCTATTTTACCTACTGGTTACCCATTTCTGATGTCAGGTATCCAAAACCTGATGGATAATAAGGAGATACTGTTTGAGAAGATTGTTGTTCCTTCCATTCCTACTGAAGAAGTCGCCATCATTACCATTTTCGACAATTCTTCCAAGGCCCCCTCGAGGAAGCCTGTTAGAATTACATCTACTCCGAAGATCGTACCTATAATCATCACTGTTCTGGGGCCCATCCCCTACACCTCTGACAAAGTTGTCCCTTGGCACTATGGGGCAGATGTTTATGTTCTAGGAGTTAAGCAAGAGTTGGATGCTGATACCGGTGTCAGCAACATTACTGGACCTGCTAAAGTCACCCGCAGCAGTAGACTTTTCTCACCTGATATTGCTCCACCGACTGCCCGAAGACCTGTTGTCATTACACCTGCAATTGTGCCTAATGCCATTCCTAATCAAGTTCTTAGTCCTACCAATGTCGCCGAGTCATCTAACGCTCGGGGCAAAGGGATCAGCACTGATGTGCCTGCCCAGACGGAGGCACCGAAGACAGTTACTGTTGAAGCTTCCAAACAAGAGATGGAGGAGATTCTAAAGATTATTAAGAAGAGTGATTATAACGTAGTTGAGCAGCTGGGGCAAACCCCATCCAAGATTTCTATGTTGTCACTGCTGTTGTGTTCAGAGGCCCATGCCAAGGCTCTGATTACCTTCTTGAAAACTGCCCACGTGCCACAAGAGACATCAGCTTATCAGTTTACAGATTGTGTGGCTAATTTAACTGCTAATAATGGTTTGGATTTCTCTGATGTTGATTTGACTGCTAAAGGGAAGAACCATAACAATGCCTTGCATGTCTCCATTGAATGCAGGGGCACTACTCTTGCACATGTATTGGTTGATACTGGTTCCTCACTGAACGTCTTGCCCAAGAAAGCTCTGGACCGGTTGGATTGCGAAGGGTTGGAGCTAAAGCCAAGTAACATCATTGTTAGGGCCTTTGACGGGTCTAAAAGGATGTTGCATGGTGAGGTTGATATTCCAATTAAAGTTGGTTCTCAGGTCTTCAATTCTACATTCTACATAATGGACAATCGGCCATCCTATTCCTGTTTGATGGGTCGTCCGTGGATCCACAAAGCTGGAGCTGTAACCTCAACGCTTCACCAGAAGTTAAAGTACCCTGTCAGAGGGAAGATTGTGACAGTTCAAGGGGAGGAAGAGTACATGGTCAGCCACCTTAACTCGTTCAGATACGTAGAGATGGATGGGGAGTTCATTGAGACCCCATTTCAACACTTTGAAGAGGTTCCTCAGACACTAGCATCAGCTGAGACTGTGATTGAAGATTCTCCGATGAAGATGGCTTCCTTAAAGGATGCCCGGGATGTTATTGAGAAGGGTGAGTGTGCAAATTGGGGATGACTTCCTGATTTCACTCAGAAGACTAACAAGTTTGGTTTGGGTTTCACTGCAGAAGCTCAAAGGGCTGTTCGAAGTGCAAGGATTGGAAGACCTCCCGTGTTCATCAGCAACTCGGGAGTAAATGCCATTGAAGATGATGTGGAGGAGTCTGAATTCGACAGCTGGATCTATCCTACGACCAACGGTGGACCAAGCAACTGGACAACAAAGGACTTCATCCCTATTACTTTTGTTACCCAGTAATGAACTCTTTGTTTTAAACTTGTAACAGACAATGTTTTGAAACTTTATGGCCCGGTGTCTTACCCGGGGCACCGTGGCTTCATTTGTGAGGGATTTTGTATGCCATTTTCATATATCATTAATAAAAGCATTGGACATTTCTTGCATTTCAAATTTTGCGCTCCTTGTTTTTCTTTATTATATATTGAAAAACAGCTATTTTACACACACTCACATATACAGGTCTCAATCCACTCTGGATCTCACGGGTAACGACTCTGCTACTGCCAGTTATGACTTTGAAAATCAAATCAACTTAGCCGAAGACGAAGGTGAAGATGATTGTGAAATTCCGGGTGAACTTGCAAGACTGCTACTCCAGGAAGAGAGGGCCATTCAGCCACACTAAGAGCCAGTGGAAACAATAAATCTGGGTACTGAAACAGACAAGAAAGAAGTCAAGATCGATGCAAATATGGAGTTTAGTGTGAAACAGCGGTTGATTCAGATGCTGCATGACTATGTTGAAATATTTTCCTAGTCTTACGAAGATATGCCTAGATTGGATACTGACATTGTGGTTCATCGCCTGCCTACCAAGGAAGATTGTCCTCTGGTAAAACAGAAGGTTCACCGTATGCGCCCAGATATGTCTGAGAAAATCAAGGCCGAAGTTATGAAACAGTTTGACGCCGGTTTTCTGGCAGTGACTTCTTACCCTCAGTGGGTTGCCAATGTGGTTCCTGTACCGAAGAAAGATGGTAAGGTCCGAATGTGTGTTGACTACAAGGATTTGAACAGGGCAAGCCCCAAGGATGACTTCCCTCTACCTCACATCGACGTTCTGGTTGACAATACTGCTCAGCACAAGGTTTTCTCCTTTATGGATGGTTTCTCCGGTTATAATCAGATAAAGATGGCTCCCGAAGACATGGAGAATACCACTTTTGTTACTCAGTGGGGTACCTTTTGCTACAAGGTCATGCCTTTTGGGTTGAAGAATGCTGGGGCAACGTATCAGCGTGCCATGGTTGCTTTGTTTCATGATATGATCCATAATGAGATTGAAGTATACGTCGACGATATGATTGCAAGGTCCCAGACTGAGGAGGAACACCTTGACCATCTACAGAAGCTGTTTGACAGGTTGAAGTTGTACAAGCTGAGATTGAACCCGAACAAGTGCACCTTCGGGGTGAGGTCTGGTAAGCTACTGGGTTTCGTCGTAAGCGACAAAGGTATTCAAGTGGACCCTGCCAAAGTGAAAGCCATACAAGAGATGCCAGCTCCCAAGACAGAGAAAGAAGTCAGAGGCTTCCTGGGACGACTGAACTACATTGCCCGATTCATCTCACACCTAACTGCTACTTGTGAGCCAATCTTCAAGCTACTGAAGAAAGATCAAGTGGTACGTTGGAACGATGAATGTCAGGCTGCTTTCGAAAGAATCAAAGAGTATCTCCAGGAGCCACCTATTCTAATGCCACCAGTTGAAGGGAGACCTCTGATCTTATACTTGACAGTACTTGACAACTCAATGGGGTGTGTGCCGGGGCAGCATGACGAGTCTGGCCGAAAAGAGCATGCTATTTATTACCTTAGCAAAAAGTTTACCGACTGTGAGACCCGATACTCACTGCTTGAGAAAACTTGTTGCGCTTTGGCACGGGCTGCTCGCCGGCTGAGACAGTATATGCCGACTCACACTACTCTGTTGATTTCAAAGATGGATCCAATCAAGTATATCTTCGAAAAGCCTGCCTTGTCCGGAAGAATAGCAAGATGACAGATGATCTTGACTGAGTATGACATCCAGTACACAACTCAAAAAACAATTAAGGGAAGTGTATTGGCAGACCATTTGGCATAACAAGCAGTGGATGATTACCAGTCTATGAACTTTGAATTCCCGGACGAGAATATCATGCTGATAATTGATTGTGAGACACTTGGACCAGATGAAGGACCTGAGGAGGGATCCCGATGGTCTATGTACTTTGTTGGAGCTTCGAACGCTTTGGGTAATGGCATTGGCGCCGTGATCATATCTCCTAAAGGCTCCCATACTCCGTTCACCGCCCAATTATGTTTCAACTGCACCAACAATATGGTGGAGTATGAAGCATGCATTATGGGTTTTCGAGCAGCAATTGACCTAAGGATTACGTTTCTGAGTGTCTTCGGAGATTCCTCTCTCGTGATCAGTCAGATCAAAGGCGAGTGGGATACGAAACACCCGAATCTTATTCCTTACAAGGAATATGTATTGACGTTGCTTCCCCATTTCAAGGAGATAACCTTTGAACACTTCCCAAGAGAGGAGAATCAGTTGGCGGACGCGCTAGCTACGATGTCTTATATGTTCAAAGTCAAATGGGACAACGAGGCTCCCTGGATCATCATTGAAAGATTGGACGAACCTGCACATTGTTGTGATCTTGAGACTGAAGAGGTAACAGAAAAGCCCTGATATCATGAGGTGAAGAGGTACCTTGAAGCTCAAGAATACCCCGAGGGTGCATCTGTTAATGACAAGAAGTTTCTGAGGAGGTCTGCAGCCAAATTCTTCATCAGCAATGGAATTCTTTACAAACGTAGCCATGATTCGACTTTACTGCATTGTGTGGATAAGAATGAAGCAGAAAGGATCATGGCAGAGCTACATGAAGGTACTTTCGAGACTCATTCCAGTGGACATACCATGGCAAAGAAGATCCTTCGGGCAGGATATTATTGGTCCACAATGGAAGCTGACTGTTATCAGCATTCTCGGACATGTCACAAGTGCCAGGTCTATGCTGATAAGGTGCACATACATCCAGTTCCTCTGAATGTTCTGACGGCACCTTGGCCTTTTGCAATGTGGGGCATTGATATGATCGGCGAGATCAGAACTACGGCATCCAACGAGCATCGTTTCATCCTGGTAGCGATTGATTACTTTACGAAGTGGGTTGAAGCAGCTTCCTTTGCTACGGTAACCAAGAACGTCGTGGCACAGTTCATTCGGCATAATCTGATCTGTCGATACGGTGTACCAGAGAGGATCATTACGAACAATGGTACCAATCTCAACAACAAGATGATTACTGAGCTCTGCGAGCAATTCAAGATACAACACCATAACTCTTCTCCCTACCGGCCGAAGATGAATGGGGCTGTCGAAGCGGCAAATAAGAATATTAAGAAGATTGTGCAGAAGATGACAATGACATATAAAGATTAGCATGAGATGTTACCGTTTGCTCTTCACGGGTACCGTACCTCAGCACGGACGTCAACATGGGCAACACCCTATTCCTTGGTTTATGGCATGGAGGAAGTCTTGCCTATTGAAGTTCAGATACCCTCTCTCCGGATCATGAAGGATGCAGGTTTGATCGAAGATGACTGGATTCAGACCCGACTTGATCAACTGAATCTAATCGACGAAAAGAGACTTACTGCTATTTGTCATGGTCAGACGTACCAAAAACGGATGATCAAGGCATTTAACAAGAAAGTCAGACGACAGGAGTATCAAGTTCGGGATCTGGTAATCAAGCGCATTATTCTACCTCAAGGTGATCCCAGGGGCAAATGGACCCCTACTTATGAAGGGCCATTTGTGGTTAAGAACATCTTCTCAGGAGGAGCTATGATTCTAACCACTATGGATGGTCACGACCTTCCTCACCCCGTCAATGCATACATAGTAAAAAGATACTACGCATAATTAAAGACCCGCTAGGTTGACTGGCCTAGGCAAAAATAAGGGCTTCCCGGCGAACCAAAAGGGTTCGGGCAAAAATAAGGGATGAAAATAAAAAAATCTGTACACCCGACAAGTCGAAAACCTGAAAAGGCAGCTTGAGCAAAAATGGGTATCCCGGTGGACTGAAAACCCGAAAGGGCGGTCTAGGCAAAAGTTAGGGATTAAAGCATAACGCTATGTCTCATTGGATCTCCTCGCATCCAGACTTCGGTATCAACTATCAGGCTCAAACGGCACCATCAATCAGATTCATCTTCAACTAAGCAGCAAAGTGATGAGATGCTTGAAGATATAAAGGTAATAGAAGAGTTGGAACCCAGTGGGATTATTCACATAGCTGTTTTATTTCCTTTTCACAAATTGTATAAATTTTATTTGTTCGGCGGCGCCCTCTTACTAGGACGTCAGCCTCTTGTACAAAAATGCCTATTTACAGGCCAAACTTCAAAATCAATACAAATTCATTTTCAGACAAATTTCAAATTGTTTTTCCTTTATCTGTTTTGTTTTGCAAAGAACGTCCAATGTTAATTTTTGATATATGCATTTGACATTAATTGCTGCTCATAAATATTTACATGTGAAACAAAGGACGAGTTACGGGTAATATCAGAAACAGGGGCATAAGAAATGTCCAAACTGTGTAGTTACTTTGTCCACCAGGGTACCAAGGGAGGTTCAACTGAAGGATATGACCAAGATACCATCACTCCCTGCAGAGTAAAACAGTAATGGCAGCTCTCCCCACTGAGACTTGCAACTATGAACGAATCAACAATGCTCTCCCCAAGCAAAGTTAATCTACCATCAGCCCTAAAAAGTTTGGGTATCCCCAGAAGGTCTTAATATTCCTCAGCGGAGTATAAAGACATTCCCCAGCAAGTATAAGAATACCCCCGGCAGTCTTAACATTCCTCAACGAAGTATAAGAATATTCCCCGGCGGAATACAAGATACCTCAATGGAGTCATTTCCCCAGCGTAGTCTAAAAAAGGCTCCTCCACCAGAGTTGAATCATCTCACCCAGTAGATTCTGGAAGGTTATCCCCTGTAGAGCGCAAATAAATCTCCCGAGCCAAATTCAGAAGGTTATCCTCACTAGAGTCTAACTGGGTTATCCTCAGCAAATTGTAACTGAAAGATCAGCCCCAGCGAAGTTCTTTCTATCCCCAGCGGAGTTCATCATCAAAATCCCCAACAGAGCTTATCAACAGAATCCCCAGCAGAGTTATCATTAAAATCTTCAGCAGAATGTCTCTTCCCCACAGAGTAATTCCCCTCAGAATAATCTCTTCATCAGTTTATTCCCCAACGGAGTTCTTTTCTCCTGCAGGGTTATTCTCACAATCATCTTTGTTCGTCATCCCCAGCGGAAATGAAGATCTTAACTCTATTCTCCAGCAGCTCCAGGATTTATTTTCCCCAGCTAAAACATCACATTTCCATACATCATGATACATGCATATACGCATCATACCATGCAATCTCATTTATGTTGAGAACATCATTGCTTGATCCATCTCATGCATTGCATGTGACTAACCTTTTTCCTTTTAGGAAAGATGCAGTTAAGTCCCTAGCTTCGTCGAAGACCTGACCGGTTCTTAAAATCTCAATTGAATTATCCTCGGTTGAATTTCAGATAAGGTTCTCAATCTCGACAGTTTCTCTACGTCATAGTGTGGACGAGTACTATAACCTCAATGGTATACTCCATTGAGCACGAGTCAGTTCCTAGATCTTGATGTTTTCCTTCGTCATAGTGTGGACGAGTACTATAACCTCAACGGTATACTCCATTGAGCACGAGACAGTTCCTAGATCTTGATGAAGATGTTTCCCTATGTCATAGTGTGGACGAGTTCTATAACCTCAACGGTATACTCCATTGAGCACGAGACAGTTCCTAGATCTTGATGTTTTCCTCCGTCATAGTGTGGATGAGTACTATAACCTCAACGGTATACTCCGTGGAGCACGAGTCAGTTCCTAGATCTTGATGTTTTCCTCCTTCATAGTGTGGACAAGTTCTATAACCTCAACGGTATACTCCATTGAGCACGAGACAGTTCCTAGATCTTGATGAAGATATTTCCCTATGTCATAGTGTGGATGAGTACTATAACCTCAACGGTATACTTCGTGGAGCACGAGTCAGTTCCTAGATCTTGATGTTTTCCTCCGTCATAGTGTGGACAAGTTCTATAACCTCAACGGTATACTCCATTGAGCACGAGACAGTTCCTAGATCTTGATGAAGATATTTCCCTACGTCATAGTGTGGGCGATTACTATAACCTCAACGGTATACTCCATTGAGCACGAGTCAGTTCCTAGATCTTGATGTTTTCCTCCGTCATAGTGTGGACAAGTTCTATAACCTCAACGGTATACTCCATTGAGCACGAGACAATTCCTAGATCTTGATGAAGATGTTTCCCTACGTCATAGTGTGGACGAGTACTATAACCTCAACGGTATACTCCGTGGAGCACGAGTCAGTTCCCAGATCTTGATGTTTTCCTCCGTCATAGTGTGGACAAGTTCTATAACCTCAACAGTATACTCCATTGAGCACGAGACAGTTCCTAGATCTTGATGAAGATGTTTCCCCCCGGTTGAATTATGGACAGGTTCCTAAGACTCAGCCGAGGCATTCTCTCAGTTGAAATACAAGCCAGATTCCTAAATCTCAACAAAGGTTAGACTTCCCCAGTGGAATCTTTTACAACCACAGGTATGCAAGTTCTCGATAAGGAATCTTTTATGCGACCGACACTCCTGCAGATGGCATATGTAAGCCCATCCTCCTACCAACAATCTCCAAAAGGCATCTATAAGCCCATTCCCGACATCACAATGTTGATACACCATGCGAGTGCAAATTTTTGGGCACTCTAGTGTTCAATTATCTTCCACCTTCGGATCACGAAAGGCTCAAAAGCCAATCTATATCCTCAGGTTTAAGAAAATTGAACAGGGGAAACTTTTGTACCCTAAAATTTTCCCTCCCATATTCCTCAAGACATGTCAAGAATAATATTCAAGTTGCTCAAGTTGGCTCAAGGTTTGGACAGTCAAATTACCTCCTAAGGCAGTCAAGTCAAAATTAGGGTTTTGTGTTGCATCAAGGTCCTCACATCCAAATGACCTCAAGTTCTCCCCAATGTCCTAATGTGTTCTTAAGTTCATCCATGTCAAATTTTAAGCCTTGCAGAGGAAGTTTGGTCAGTTAATTGCTCAAGAGACCCAAATATCGACTGTGCTAGGGCAAAAGTCAACTGTGTCCCAAATACAGTCAAACCTCAAGATTTTTTGTCAAAATTCTCATTTTTAAGGTTAATTCATCATTTGATCAAGGGTTGGTCATGATTCATCAAGAATTGCTCAAGATTCATCAAGATTCAAAAGTTGCTAAATTAGGGTTTTGTAGGAAAAGTCAACTCAACTTTGACCAAGCATAACATTCTCATACTTTATGCGAAATGACCCATCCAAAGCTCATTTTGAAGAGGATGCAATTTCCTACAATCCATCTTCACACCCCAAGATCAAGAAATGCTCTCACAAAAAGTTACAAATTTGGACATTATAGGTTATTTTTGAAAGTCAACAAAAACACCTTTTTTTCCAAAGCTTATATCTTGAGCATGGAACATCAAAATGCGATGCGACCAAAAGGGTTGATTATAGGACATCTCAAGGTTTCTAAAAAGTTCAAGAACACCTCCAAAGGTTCAAAATTGAAGAAGTTATGCATTGTTGAAGTTGGGCATTTTTCCAAATTTGCCAAAAGTCAACTATCCTCAAAACTCCAAATTTTGACAAAAGGGCCCACTTTTTTCCACTTGATATGGTCTTGTCATTCCACACACATGTCCCATATTTGATTTCATGGACATTCATCTATTTTTCTATTTTATTTCATTTTTATTGATTTAATTCATTATTAATCAATATTAAATCAAATAAAATCTAAAATTGATGTAACAAGATTTGTTGTGGTCATTACAGCTTGCAAATATCATATAACACTCAATCAATTCGTATCAAGGCTCATTCAAGCATAAAAAATCAGATTTGGCCTATTTTTGGAAGTTTGATAATGGTGATCAAAACCAAATCATGAATCTTCAATGCACTTGATTTCAGACCAAAAGACCAAACCTAATTCATTCTATTATATGCATACAAGCAAGCCAGACCTAGAACACGCACAAAGCTCTGCAGAAACGGCCATACCAAGTTTGTGAAAAACCTTGAAAAAGTGGAGATCAAATTCTGGTTTGGAGGCTTTTTCAAAGCAAAAGCTCAACGCTACTCCCTTCCCTGGCATTCATTGAAGCAGTAACAATCAAAACCAGGCCTTGAGACCCTCTGAAACTCACTGTAAGTCTCCACGAATATGCCTCTGCACATGAAATTGTAAATCATTCTCCTTGCATCTTTTTTCCAATTTGATTGCACTATCATGCTTGCCATTCAATTTCCATTGATTCTGCAATATTTGATTTTGTTTTCGTGACTTATAGCCCTGGATTCAAAGCCAGGGTTCGTATTCTTGTTTTTTGGGCATTCTTAATACAGGCATAATCAGGACCAATAATGGCCATGGATGAGTTCAGGGGAGAGAGACGAGTGCATTGGCACTCTTAGCTTGCATTTACATGGCCCAGGAAGGATTTTTAAGAGATGCTACGAATCTTCCTGCGGAACAAAATCCGCAGGTAAATGAACCAGGGAGTTTGAAGAAGACGAGGACGTGGCTGGGCGTGATTGGTTCATTTGAATCAATTGCGCGTTTTTATTTTTTGGCCAGGCATAATTAACTATTTTGTATATAATATTTGTTTCCTATTCCACTAACGAATGTGCAAGCTGGTTGGATTGGTGAGAGTGCTATTGCAAAAACCCCTGGGACCTGGGTTCGAATCCCAGGTCCCCCAGAACTTTATTCAATTTTGTTTTCAGGCAATTAGGTGCAACGCCCAAGATACAGACCATCATGTTCTGCCAAGATCTCAAACGCCAGGTGGCTACAAAGCAGATCCAATGGCCTGGAATTGGAGACTACCATGGTCTCAAGTCAATGGACATGTGGACAATATGAAAAGTCAAACAGGCTGAATGTTGATGGGCCATGGAATTTTCTAGATTCACCTCTTTTTGCGCCCAGCACCCCCTGAGTATTTTTTTTTACATTTTATTTCTTTTCCTTATTTTTATTTTATTATTATTATTATCTTAATTAAAAAATTAACCAATTAACTTTTATTTCATAAAATTAGAAAACAACAAAATAATATTTTTTTAATTCCATTAATTTTATTATTTATTTTTTGTAAATAACAATTAATTAATTCATTTAGTTTAAATAGCCTCAATTTTAATATCTTTTGCATTAAATTAAAATTAATTTAGAATTAGGTTTTTTTTAACTATTCTTCTTTTATTTCCTTAATTAAAATAAAAACCCAAAAATATTTTCATTTAACACTTCGATTTAGAATTAGGTTTTTTTAACACTTCGATTTAATTTTCTCGCGCGCGAATTATTTTTGATCCATATTTCAATATTGTAACTGCTTCGAGGATGTAATAGTTTTTAACTTAGGATTTTATTTATTTACCGCTTTTATTTACTTTTCGCAATTTAATTTTAAAAGGGTTTGTCTTTGGCGATGTAAATACCCGACGCCTTGTTATAGCTTAGATTTATTTTCCGCAATTTAATTTCTGCAACCATTAACTGTTAGATGTTTGAATAATAGGCTATGCATGACAAGATCAATTTTAATTTAAAATCAACAGTAGCTCACCATAACATATACAAAGACAATATAACTAAAAAAACAATACACTCACACATGCCACTCCTAGGGTACACCTCACTTGGTTGCCTCGAACGTGGTCATTGAGTACAGAAAGTTTTAGAGGTCGCCCTCTTGTCCAAAGATCATAAGTTGCCTCGAATCGGTTGCCTCGGATAAAATGATCTAAGACATTAGGGTTACCACTAAGGCGTCCTAACATTGCTTTAGTGACCACATGTCCCTTAATCGAATTGACCCGAAAACTCCAACGATGGTGCTACCTACTCCTCAATAGTGGGATAGCACTGTCTAAAGGACATTTGCACAATTTAATTCCTTTTTGAGTAGGTAGATGTTCTTAAGTACTTGCTCATTTTTAAAACAAAATAAAAATTTTCGCACTTACACCCCTTTCAAACAAAAACTCTTTTCAAACCCACAAACACAAAGAAAAGCAAACTTTTTGAAAACATAATGAGCAAGTACCTAAGAGCCCGTGGATAACCACGGATAGAAAGGGTGCTAACACCTTCCCTTTCTATAATCTACCTCCCGAACCCGAGAAATATCTCAAAAAGGAATTTGTCTGTGCTTTTGTCCTTTCCTTGTTGGATAAAATAAAAGACGGTGGTGACTCTTGCTTACCGCGACATTTTACGAACACAGACGCAAAACACGAACCAGCATTCCAAAACAGTAAGTTCTCATTCCCACCGATCACACTTCCTTTCTTGCTCATGGTACTTTTCCCAGTAAGTATCCCGCTCTTTCTTCAGCTGAATCCAAGACCTCTGCAACTCTCCAGGATCAGTGGGCATGTAAGGATTGAGAACCGTGTAAGGAATGCCCTATTCATTGCTGGGCTCTACAATCCCTGGCAATAAGGCTTCATAGGGCATCCCAAGCTTATGGGCACGAGCCTAGACCCATTGGAGGTAAGGCTGCATAGGAAGGGAAGTCTTTGGTCCCAACTCTTGGGGGTCAGATTTGTTCACCATGCCCCAAGCTCGTATAAACCTCTGGCGATGCTCCTTAACGTCCTCCTTGTAGTCAAATACAATGTCCTTAAGAAGTAGCTCATGGGGACCATTTCTCCGAGCACAACAAAATTGTCGCAAAGCTAGACAAGGATTGTAAGTTATACCCCCCTGATTCCAAGCAATGGGACATTAGGGTATCCCCCACAACGGTCAATAACAATAGTGTCTTCCATAGCCCGGGAGCTCCACAGAATATCAGTACGGGCAAGTGACATTATCCTGTAGGATCAACCCAAACCTTCTTCGTTCTTCAACACAGACTTAGAGAGGTGCGAAATAAACCACCTTGACAGCAGCGGCATGCAACACATAAGATTCCCTCTTCTTCGCACGGTACGAGTATAAAGGGCATGCAAGATATCACCCAGCAGGGTAGGCACATGATCGCGAGGAAGGAAAACCTTGACAGCATTCACATATATAAAGGAATCTGGATTCGGGAAGAGAACCAACCCATAGATAAGGAGAGCCAAGATATCTTCAAAAGCTTGCAAATCCAAATTATCCCAGAATAACTGAGCCTGGTCTATCAGAAATTTAACTAGAAAACCTTCGACCCTGCTTCGAGTTTCCCAATTGGATACCACATCGACCCGTTTCAAATGCAGAGCTGAGGCAATGTCTTCTGGTCTAGGAACTTCTTCCATACCTGTGAAGGCTACCTGTTCAAGGATGAATATGCCCAATAGGTGAGAGAACTCTTCCAAGGTGGGAACCAGCTGGTAGTCTGGCAAGGTGAAGCAATGATGCACAAGATCGAAGAACTGGAAAAGTACACTCATCATCTGCTCATCAAGATTTGAAGTGACCAGGCTGAGAAGTTGACCATGTCCCTTAATGAACATAGAAGTCTCAGAAACTCTTGAGGCTAAATCTTTAAGTTGAGCAGGTATTTGCACAAAGTTAACTCGGATGGTATTTCTGCGCACGGAAGCCATAATCTGCAAAACAGAACAAAGATAAATTCCCTTGGTCTTTGAAATGGTTAGTGTAATGAAGCATGTATGCTATGTTATGATGCATGATGTAATGATAAAAAACAACAGGTATAGCAGATAACAGGCATGGAAAAGATAAACAAGTCACACAAAGCCCTTAAGTTTAAGGCTTGCATGAGGTCAAAGGTAATACCCTCTTGAAGTTAAGTTGGTTTCAACCTGTCCTAGAAAAAGTAATCGGGTTCTAGAGGATCTCAATATCACTGACCATCCTCCATCGGTCATGGTTTCAGCTCACAGAATCTTTTCTTGCAGCCGAAACTATCTCGAGAGTATGGTTTCAATGAGTGTAGCATCGAGTATCAACCAGTTCTCAGCTTTACACCGAGGTCGGCTATCTCACTACTTTCTAATGGCCAAGTTGGTCGGTTAAAGGTTCTAAGGTCAGTTGATGCTTAACGACACCTCACAGCGGCCCCGTTTTTTCCTCGTTTCTCCACAAGGGATACCGGTACCAACCAATGTGCCACATCAACGTAGCTACTGCTTCAACCATATCGGTCTACGCCGTACAGTTCCCTCACAGTTTATTGCTACTTACCTAAAAGGTGTCCCCAAATCCGGGTTAGGATCTATAGTAACTCCCAAATAAAACCCTTAAAAGTAAAGCAAACAAAACAATCAAGAAAAGCAATTATGATGAACTAGATCCTAAGGTATACCCCACTTATTATTCTCCAGCAGAGTCGCCATTTCTGTGATATGGTGGCAGAACCGACTGTTTTGAAATGCTGGTTTGCGTTTTGCATTTTGTGTTGGCAAAATGTCGTGGTAAGCAAGAGTCGCCATCGACTTTTATTTCAGCCAACCGGAAAGGAAAAAAGTACAGAAAAGAAATACTTTTTCGAGATTTTGAGTACGGGGGTTAGATTATAGAAAGGGAAGGTGTTAGCACCCTTTCTATCCATGGTTTTCCATGGGCTCTTAGGTACTTGCTCATCTTTTTAAAAATTGCTTGTGTACGTGCTTTGCTTTTGAAAAGTTTGACTTCGTGATAACCCTTGTATCAGTCCTCAAAGGTGTGACGAAGTTGTTTTGAAAATTTGTTTTGAAAATGTGTAGGTGTGAAGTGTTTTGATTTGAGCAAGTACCTACTAGCATCTACCTACTCAAAAAAAAGATCGTTTCTATTCTCGTTTCCTTTAGACAGCATTATCCTACTATTGAGAAATAGGTAGCACCGTCGTTGGAGTTGTAAGGGTCAATTCGAAAGGGACGTACGATCACTAAAGCAATGTTAGGACGTCTTAGTAATAACCCTAAAGTCTTAAGATCATATTCGAGGAAACATTTCCGAAGGGACATTTGATCTTTGTTAGACATGAGGGCTACCACTAAGACACCCTATGCTTAATGATCGTTTTACCGAAGGCAACCGAAGTGTGAGTATACCCTAGGAGTGCACATGTGCGAGTGATTTAATATCAGTTATTATCTTTGCACATTAGGGTTTTCTATCCATTTTAATCTTTTCATGCATTCTTGTCATACAATCCTATTATCCATACATCTAAGCAGTTAAAGAGTTTGCAGGAATTAAAGTGCGAGAAAATAAACCTAACTATTACATGGCTTCGACAGTTACATAATAATCTTGACGGGAAATAAAAGTGCAGAATTTAAAAAACCATAATTTAACTATTACAACTTGGAAGCAGTTACAATAATAATAAAAAGAGTATTAAAGCGCACGCGGTAAAAGTAAATACGAGAAATTAGGGTTTTGACCCTTGACTAAACCTAATTCAGGTTAATTAAAGAGAAAAAAACATTTTTTTATCATTTTTTATTAAAGAAAAATAAAGACTAATTAAGTTAAAAAAGAAACTAATTACTAATTAATTTTAATTGCAAAAAACAATTAGACTAATGAAAAAGAAACATAACTTTCCTATTTTTGTATTTTTATTTTTAGAAAGAAAATAATTAAAACCAAGAATTAAACCTAATCTTACTAATTAATTTAATTGTAAAAAAGATTTAAAATTACCCTAACTTAAGTTAATCTAATTAATTAGTGAAAAATTAAAATTTAAAAAAACTAATCCTAATTTTCTGATTTTATTAAAAAAAAATTTTTTTGAAAATAAAATAAATAAATAAACTAAAAAGAAATAAAGAAAATAAAAAAGTGTGAGAATGGGCCTGCTGAAGCAATTAGGGGGGTATCAATCCGAATTTTCCAGCCCATTAAGCTCCTAGCCCAGTCAACCGGGATGGATCCTGTGCAAGCGTTGACTTGAGGTGTACCAAGGTCCTTCGTTGCTTGAGCGTTGGATCTGACCAGCCATGAATTCAGTGGTAGGATGATGGCAGCGCATGGTAGGCGTTTTGGATGATAATGCACCAGATCTGTAGAAATAAAGTGAGAAAATAAAACTTGCTGGGACCTGGGATCGAACCCAAGTCCTCATGTTTACCACTAAAGGCCTTTGCCAGCTGCGCTATGATGATTAGTTGTTAGAGAAAAGTAATATATAATATTTAAAAACAATTCCCATGAAACTGAATCAAAAACGCACGTATCATATTTAAATGGTCCAATGGTGACTGAACACCTCATCGTCTTCTCCAGCGTCCGTCGTCTTAGGTTTTGTGACTTTTACCTACAGACATCAAGCGTAGGTATAGCCCCTGTCCATTTCAAAAATCTTGTACGCGCATGATAAATGAAACCTAATGGTACCAATCAACTCGTTTCAAGCTCACGAGCATCATGGTACCATTATCAACGCCCAATTTCTCCTATATAAAAACCCCCTAAAAACAACGAACAAACCCTAGCCATGGCATCTACACATACAAGTGTTAAAAATGCAATTGAATCATGGTGTCATGTTGCAAACATCTCAAAGGTTGTAAATATGCCAATCAAATATGCTAAATATGCAAGAATTAGTGTATTCGATTTCAAGAAATCAAGCAAACCGTATGAATGTTGTAGGGTGATTCTGAGTTTCTCAGGCCTTGTAAACGATCTTGTTGGCTTCAGGGATGATCCAATAATATGAATTGATCTTTTGAAACGCTTGAAACGGCATGCGGAGCAAGATTTGATCAACACTTTTCTTTGAAAAATTTGAACTTTTTCTGCCTTTTCACGCCTCCAACCCTCCTATTTTTGGTCTGCCTTTGTTCACTATCTATAATAGAGTGCATTAGGGTAAAAATTTGCATTAAATCTTTGCCATTTATGAAGATTGACCATTGATTTATTCCTTGCACCAAATCTTTCCAAAACAAGTATTTTCAATCTTTTTCTATCCATATGAAGCCTTGCACGATTTGATCTTGCCACCAGCTGTATAATGACTCTAATCATGCACAAAATCTCAAGGTTTAATTGATTTTTGATATTTTCATTATTTTATATTGATTTTATTTGATTTAAATGAAATAAAATCAAAATAATTAATAAAAATAAAAGAATGACAAGTGTAAGGGCTTATGGGTCTTGGATCACATCACAAGATCAGTGCAAGCATAAAAAGTTAGGCCCATTTAGCAAAAAAATGCAATTTTAGACACATTTGACTTTTGGCAATTTTGCAAAAATGGTCAACTTTGACAAGACATATCTCTTTCAATTTTGATCCTATGAGGGTGCTCTTGGACTTTTTAAAAATATTAGGATGTCCCCTAAGCAACCATTTTGGTCACATCTCAATTGAGTCTTCCATACTCATGTTATGAAGCTTTGACCCAAAAGGCATTTTTGTTGACTTTTCAAAATGACCTATAATGTCAAAATTCATATTTTTTTGTGAGTGCATAATTTGAACTTGAGGTATGAATATGGATTGTAGGTAATTGCATCCTCTTCACAATGAGATTTGGATGGGCTATTTCTGATAAAATATGAGAAAGTTATGCTTGGTCAAAGTTGGGTTGACTTTTCCTAAGAAACCCTAATTTAGCAACTTTTGGGTTTTGATGAATGGTGAGCAATCCTTGAGGAATCATGATCAACCCTTGATCAAATTATGAATATCTCTTCAAAATGAGGATGTTGACCAAAAATTTGAAGTTTGACTGTAAAATGACCACAATTGACTTTTGACCTAGCACAATCGATTTCTAGGTATTTGAGCAATTGACTGAGCAAACTTCCTCTGCAAGGCTTGAAACTTGACATGGATGATCTTGAGAACATATTAGGACAATGGTGAGAATTTGGGATCACTTGGACTCAATAATCTTGATGCAAAATGAAACCCTAATTTGAGGTAGATTGCCTCAGGAGAGAGTTTGTCTGGTCAACTCTTGGACCTCCTTGAGCAATTTGAGGACCTCACTTGACATGTATTGAGAAATATGGGAGGGAAAATTTTGGGGTACAATAATCAAGCACCTTGAATTTTAGGGGAATCTTCACCCCAGGCACTAAGCCCAAATCATACATGTCAAATCTCACTACACCTTGACTTTCAAACACGCGCATCTGCTCTTCAAGCATACACAACTCCTTGTCAGATTCTGTTGGTTTATCAACATTAGACATCCAGTATTCCTAGTTATCTTCTTCCACTGGCATAACAGGAACACGAACAGGCCTTGGTGGTACAACGGGTTGTTCAATGCTCTGATGAATAGGAGTAGGTGGAGGAGGATTCCCCATAACTTGAACCACAAGGATACCTTGGTTACTCGCAGAATTACCGAGATTTTCAGGCTAATTATTCTGAATATTCAGACCGACATTCGAATCTAGATTCACATTCCGAGCACGTCTCGGATTCTCAACTATATTCTGAGCACCTAGAGTACCATTTTGATTGTTGATGATGGCCCTTGTGGATTCATAATCATAGTTTCACCATCATTGTTCATAGCTTCAGCAGGCCTCACGACCATGGCTCTCATTTCCTCTTGTTGATGAGCCATGTTCTGAATGATCTCCATCAATTGGTCAACTCGAGTATCTATCCTGGTACCCATAGCCACAACATCTGCTTGTTTTGTTCCATTTGTCTTTTGGAAGTGCTCCGAGTATTATAACAATGAGAGTTTGTGGTAACAATCTCTAAAAAGAAACCCAGATCAAAGATAAGAAAACCTGTCGGAACCCCCTGTCATGATATGTTATGCATGGATGAATGGTTATGCATGAAATGTTTTATCATTTCCATGAGTATCCTGCAATCCTTTGTCAAGCATCAATAAACAATAGGATAAACAACAAGAGAAGGCAACTAAAGACAAAACATCTGAATAAAAACTGGTCATATCATAAAATCAAACAAGCATCCATACAAAATATTCTTAATACAAACAAAGTCAATCATCATAAAGATCCCGTCCAATAAGACTGATGGTGATCTTATCAACAAGTAAAACTGAAAAGAAAGTGTCGAAAAGGCTCCTCCGAGAAGCCTGGTCACTTTGCCAATCATCCTTTGAAAATGAATCTTCAGTCACAAAGCCTTTCTTCTTCATCAAAGCCAACAAACAATGGTACTTGAGCTCCCAATCTTCGGGACCCACGTTTCCCATCCCAGTTTCCTCTGCTGGAATCTTGCCTTGGTTTGCTACCTGGGCTTTGATCATTAGTAACTCCTTCACCATTTAAGTCAACTAGACATCTTTTTCTCGGAGATTTTTCTTCAAAGCCTTAACCTCTTCGTAGTTTTTACATTCCAACTTGTCTTTAGCCAATCGAAGTCTCTCTATCTCCTGCTGACTAATCAACGGTTCTTCAACTTGTCGACTAGTTGTACCAGAACCCTCGACCTTGAGCTTCTTCGATCGCTCAAGCAAACCATATCTTTCTAGAAACTGGTATTTCAACCTAACCTCCTTCATAAGCTTATTTTTGCCTTTTAAGGCAAAAGAGAGATCCATGTCCATCTCTTCCTGCTTAGCTTGGAGTTTGATATTTTCAGCCTTGATATTCTTAAGACACACCATAGGTATAAACTCTGATCCTCCTGGCGTAGGTTGCACAGAAGACGATTCAACACGAGATAAAGAATCATCCACCTAACCGTCAATTAATGGGTCAAAATCAAGCTGAGGATATAACAACCTCCCTTTTTTGTAAGGTAGCGATATCTCTTTCACATGAGCCTGAATCCAACTTGTATAAGTATCGCGAGCTACACCTCCATTATGGCTAAAAGAAAGTTTCCTTTTACAGTGAACGTGTTACCAAGCCACTTTCACCTTTTCAAGCAAAATTTCATCTTCCCCTTTACCAATATAAACGGTTTCCATCACTTCCCGATCAGTGGGTCTATCCATCATCATGAATCCTAATTGACGGTGTGCCAAGATAGGATTATATTAATGCATCCCCTTGTTCCTATGAGCGTAACATTAGGGAATTCTCCACACCATATAATGATCTCTTTCAAGCCCACCACGCTTTTCCAAACAATATCATACAAAGTAAGTCCCATGATACACTGAGACCACAAAGACAACTCGACAATATGGACAAAAGGCCCTTTTGTAGGTATGTGCATCATCAACCATTTGTAAAGTACAATCGCACAACACATAACTTCCCCTTTCTTCCCATGCTGGGAATGGTTGGTGTAATAAGTGTCGGCAAGTAGGGTTGGTATTGGATTACCATTCATGAAGACATATAATGCAGATACATGCAGCAACTTCTCGGAAACCGTAAAGAGAACAAAATCATAAATCATAGCTTCCAGAAGCGCATTGAATGCGGCCAAATTCTTACCTCTTGCGAAAACCTTGACCTTTGATACCAAATAATTAAACGGAAGACCGCTCGTGCCGCTTTTGTTAATCCAATTACTTTCAACTTCACCACGGGTCAAATAAAGAGCCCTGACAATTTTCATGTAGTCCAAAGTCTCAGGTACTTGAACAAACGAAATACCATTAGTCAACTCGACATCCATAATATGTGCATATTCCTCAAGAGTCGGTGCTAATTGATAGTCTTAGAAAGTAAAATAGCACAACTACAGATCATAGAACTGAAGAAGTGTTCTGACGGACCACTCTTCAAAATCACCATTCACCAATGGCAATAAGTTTCCATATTGTCCTCTGAATACTTCTTCATTTGGACCTCTCACAAGAGCTCTTATGTCTCACAATCGACCACCAAAGCTTAGAAACTGATAAGTAGTAGTGTTTTTGAGAGGCTCTGTTCTTGTCTCCACGTTGCTACCCCTCCTTGAAGCTAATGACAACTTTAGAATAATCCTGGAAATGACATGCATGTGCATGTTAGACATGTATATATTTTTTGTACATTTCTTTTGTAAAATAAATATGCCATGATGCAAGTGCAACAAACATGGGATCAAAGATTCCATAATGCTGATTAACTGTTGTGCCCTTTCTGAACATGCTGGGTGCACTAGGATCAAAAGTCTAAAACATGAACCCAAATGAACCTCTTGGTCAACGAATGAGAAACTCAGAAAATAAATTTGAGAACCATCAGAACAAAGTGGTCGCCCATAAAACATAGTCACCAAATGAACATACTCACCAACTGTACCTGTGATAATCAAGTCCCTTCCTACTCATAGCTAAAATCTAGATCAGGGTAAGGTCAGGTAACCTAGAATCGAGGGTACTCCTGAAAAACTATCGCCGTATCACCTAAGTAAAAATGACAGCCCCTCATTTGTACCTCATCTGAGCATGAACGACACAGCGGTAATAGTGAAACCTAAGTTAAATAGCTGTTCATGTTCCACTATATTCCTAGGGTTCCTATAGTTGTCACTTGGTCTGGGTATTGGTCCTTTTACCTCATAGTACACCCACCCAATCATGAAAACAGATTCAACACATCAGTATCACCAATATATGGAAAACAATAAAATGCAGTGCAAACATATGTTCAAATAAACATGTACAAATGAATAAACTGAAATCATAAAAATAAACACCCAAAGAAAAGAAAACAAGAGCTAGGATCAAATCTGGGATGGACCAGCACTAGGTCAACCTATCCCCAATGAAGTCACCAGCTGAAACAACCGGTTGACTATTAACTGATAATGAAATCAATGAAGTCGCCATTGAACATTTTTTATCTCACGAGAAGGGAAAGGTAAACATCGAGTAAACTTGGGAAAGGTGAAATCAAGATCAAATGAATGAGATATCGGGTAAGGGAATCTATTACACGAGGGGAAGGTATTAGCACCCCACACGCCCGTAGTACTCTACGGTATCCACTCATGTTGTTCTAATGAAAGGGTGTGTTTCTAATCTAAGCTTAACGGATAAAAGAAAATTCAAAGAGGGAATGCATGCAAAAGAAAAGAGAAAATAATGTAGGTAAAATAAATTTGTGCTCGTTCGGGCCCTATCCCAATGCCTACGTATCCCTTTTAAGGAATCAGAGCAGCCGTATGTCAGCTCACTTGTTTTGATGGGTTTTTGTTTTTTAATTGAACAATGTTAGATTCGTTCATTCCACCATGACTCGACCTTTGGAGACATATAAATTATAGTGGAAAGGAACTAGCATGCTCTTAGAAAAGAAAAGCCGATTGAAAAAAGAAAGGAATTGATTGGTGTTTTTAACCTTAAAAAATGATTTAAAAGTTTTAGATGTTTTACGCATTTGCCGAGAAAAAAGAAGGTTTTTGTTTTAGATGTAAAGGATGCAAAAGAAAAGAAAACATATACGGGAGACTATCTAAATCTAATCCTTAATGTTATCATACAATGATTGATCCTAAAGTTGAGTTTTGAAGGGAAATCTCTACCCTATGTTGACATGCATGGATAACAATCCTAATGTATATCTCAAATAATCATCTATAGATGAATCAAGAAGTCCTAAAGGGGTATAACAAGGTGTGATACAGTGGGAGAACTTACTTGGTGGTTTTGCATTTTATCACAAATGTTGCGGTTAGAAAGAGTTGTCACCGGCTTTTCTTTTATCCAAAAGGAAAGGTGAAAAAGCACAGGAAAGACCTTTGAGATTGTTTCTTGAGTTCGGGGGGGTAGATTATGAAAACAGAAGGTATTAGCACCCTTTTCATCCATGGGCTCTTAGTTACTTTCTAGATCACTTTCTTTTGTTTGAAATTGTGCTTTGTGTGGTTTTGAAAGTATTTTGTAAAGAGGTTATTGTTTAGGCAATCTTTGTAATGATTCTCGTTCGTAAGAATGTATACAAAGATGTTGATCTTTTGAAAATGTTTTCAAGTTTGTAAGATGTTTGAAAGTGTAGGTGTTTGTTTTGAAAATAGAAAGGATGTTTGTTTGAAATTGAGCAAGTAATTAGGAGCATTCTACCTACTCAAAAGTCTTTCTTGTTCATTTTCTTTTCCTTTGACATTGTTATCTTACCATTGATTTGGTAAGTAACCGTATCTTTGGATGTAAACGGGACGGGCGTGGGTCATCGTATAACCATGATTAGCAATGTTGCAAGGTATCTTAGCATTCTCTTTTAGGGACTTAGATCATTTGAAAGGCAACTTAGATAGCGTCATCGAGGGACTATGATCTTGTATTTGCTTTGTTTTTGCTAAGATACCTTTGCGTAATATGGCCATTTTGTATGAGGCAACCAAGTGGAATAACCCTAGGGGTGCTTGTGTGCAAGTGTATTGTTTTCATGCTTGTTTTTGTCTTTAATTAGGTTTTCTAAGTATTGGTTTTAGTCTTTCCATACAAACCCTAATTATTAGCATATTATGTATAAAAGCGATAAATTGCGGAATTTAAAGTTACTACGCTATTACAATATTTGTGGGGAGGGGTGTACAAGTTGAATGGGGATTGCAAGAATGTAAGCCTAATTAGTCTATTACAACCATATTGAATGTGTATCAATGTACAAGGAATTAAATAAATACATTGTGCAAAAAGAATAAATATGCAATAATGTGAAGGTGAAGAAAAATGAATATTTTGTTTGGATTGTTTTTAGAGAAAAGGGATTTTGTTTTAACCTAATTAATTAAAGAAAATAATTAATTAAACTTAAATTTATTAAGAAAAAAAATTGAATAGAACCCTAATTCTATTTAGTTGATTAAAAGAAAATAAGTTTAGAAAAAATTATTTTTGGTATTTTTGTCTTGAAAATATTTATGGCATCATGAAATATATTTAGTCTTTTTTATATAAAAAATAATGTATTTTAATTAGTATGAAAGAAAATAACTAATAACCTAGTTTGAATTATATTTACAAGATAATAAGTAAAAAATAAAGTATAGTTAATAAAAATATTTTTTTTGTGAGAAAAATAAAATAAACTAAGTCAAAATATAAATCTATCATTTTTTTGTATTTTATGATTTTTCAGTATTTGGAAAATATAATTAAGATAATAAAAATGAAATAAAAAAGAAAATAAATAAACTTGGGCCACGGATGCCAATAGCCTGCAGGGGGGTTAGTAAGCAAAAATAAAAACAAGCCAGGCCCAAAGTGGCCCAGCGCCTACCAAAAACACAAAAATCAGAAAGTAAAATGTGAAAAACTGAAAAGGCTATCACTGAGGCTCGAACCCATGTCCCAAAGGTTACAGGCGCGCGCTTCTCCCATTAGGGTGGCTATACATTCGTTAACATAAGCAAAACAATAAATATACAAGGCAAAATGCGCCCTGATGACTTCATCTTCAACCTCCAGCCAGACGAACTGTAACTTGCTCATTTCTCATCAAAAACAAAAACCGTAGACATGAAACTTGTAGCAAATTTTCTCACAGTTTCAGAAATGTAAAGCATTAAAACTATAGATCAAATATAAGCATGAATTTTAATGGTCCTAATCTGAACTCTAAAAATCTCAGAAATTTCAGTTTCAAAATTCTCTAAGCTCAAGCAAAATTAATGGAAACTATGGACATGGTTAGCTTTAGGGCAATGATATCTACATGTTTTATTCACAAATAAATCATTGATGATGCCTGTATGAAGAGTTCCAAGTTGAGAAAACTTACCTCAAAACTGGAAATCGTGTTTTGAGTTTGAGCTTGTTTCAAGTGATAGTGATGATCAGGTTAGCTTCCTTGAGGTCCTAGGAAGCTAATGCAATGATTAGCTTGAACAATGGATGGCTGAAATGGTCTGGAGAAGTCAATGTGCAGAGTTGAGTATTTGAAAATGGAGGATGGTGTTAATGGTGTTACAGTTCTATAACAGGGTGTGGGATTGATTCTATGTGATGTTTAGAAACTTTAGAAACCAAAAGGCCAAGAAACGCACGAGTAGATTATGAGTTTCAAGTTTTTGGTCAGTTTGTGTGAAAATGGAAGTGTGTAGTGTGATTCTGAGTTCAAGGTTCTTTTAAGGCTTGAGCATTTGTGTGTATGTGTCAAAATGGTTTGTGTATGTATAAACAAAAGTGTTTGAGTGCATTGGCAAGTCAGAAGTACAAGATCTTAGCTTTTGGCTAGGTTACTTGATTTTGAAGAAAAGAGGGAAACAAGTTTCAAGGAGAGGTACCAGCATGGGATGGGTGATTGTAAGTGTTTTAAACATTTCTCACGAGTTATAGGACCTGTTTGATCAGAAGAGAACAAGTGCAAGGCTCAAGAGCAATTTTTGTACAAAAAGTCACTTTATCAAAATGGTAATGTAACCTTTCTTCCAAAAATGGAGATAAAGCATGTCCATGCATTGAATGCTTGAAGTGAGGCCTCTAACAGCCGTGTAAACCATTAATTATGGAGTTCCTAACAAGTTTAAGGCCTGCAAAGTAGTGTTTATGCAGCATGGTTTGAATTTGAATTTTGTTCATCACTAAAATGACTTGTAACAAAAGTGATAAAACCCTAACTTCATCTCTTCGATTCTCCCTACTCAAGAATGATCTCAAGGAGTTCTTAGACATTTTGGAAATCTTGCAATGTGATCTACAACCCATATTTTAATTTATTTCGAAGATTCCCCTTGGAACTATATGAAAAAGTGCCATGAAGTTGGGTCAAAATCCTGACCAAATTAGGGCAAAATTTCACTAAGTGTTTAGTTTCATGACCACATGTTCATAAAATTATAACTTGAGATCCAAGAATTTTTCGAAGGAGTTGTGTAAATAAAAGTTGTAGATTTCATGGAGATCTACAACTTTCATGTTGGAAGTTTCTCTTGAATCATCTTGCATCATGGTGAAAATTTTGCTCAAAGTTATGAAAAAACATGAAATTTCCAACACTTAGAAATATTTCTAAGTTTAGAAATTTTGACTTTTCAAAATAAAATCTTGACTTTTGGATTTCTTGATGAATAAGTTTCATATTTTGACATGTTTTTATGAACTGTGATCTTTGGCACTTGAATTTGACCAAAACGTCAAAGTTTGACTTTTCAGTACAGTTGACTTTTGATTAGTTGACTGGAAAATTCATCTGTCAATCCAATGGACTTGCAATGTTTTGAACCATATAATTAGGTCAAAATGATGCAATTGGACTCTTGAGATCATGTATTAAATTAATTTACCATTTGTTAGGTCAAAAATCAGAAATTACCCTTTCCCAGTCAAAACCCTAATTTTGACCATTTTGCCCTTTTGGAGATTTGATCAAATTTCTTGAGGAATTATGGTCCAAACTTGATCAAATGATACATATGAGTCTAGAATATTTATGCGGATAAAAAATTATGAGGTTTGACTATAAATTGGCCATAGTTGACTTTTCCCCCAATACAACTGATTTTTAGGTCAACTGCTCAATTGACTGAGCAAAAGTGTGATTCAAAGCTTGAAACTTGACATGAGCAATCTTGGGTGTAAATAATAATCCAGGAAAGTCATATGGGTCATTGGAAGTCCAAAAATCCTTGTGCAAACTCAAATCCTAATTTTGGTCATCAATGCTTAAGGATGTGTCTTGAGCTGATCAAACCCTAGTGCAGTCTTGAGTCAAGGAGATCTTGTGAGCAAATTATTGATAAGTGAGAGGGAAAATTTTAGGTTACAACAGCTGCCCCTGTTCAATCTTCTTAAACCTGAAGAGTTGGGCTGGCGAGTTTTGCCATTCGTGACTCAAAGGTGGAAGATGATTGGACACTAAAGTACCCAGAAATTTGCACACGGTGATTTGATGGTTAAGGGAATGGGATTAAAGATGCCATTTAGAGAGATGATATAAAGTTGTTGGAGATGGGATTGTAGATGCCATCCAAAAATGGTTGCTGAATCGTAGCTGTAAGTTGAAACTGAATGAGTATCAGAATGGCGTCCGTGTTTAGAGCGTATCTGAACTATATCTGAGAGTTGAATCTGAATGAGTATCAGAATGGCGTCCGTGTCTGGAGCGTATCTGAACTGTATTTGAAAGTTGAAATTTTGAATGAGCATCAGAATGGCATCCGTGTCTGGAGCGTATCTGTACTGTATCTGACAAAGAATCTGAATAACTATCAGAATGGCATCCGTGTCTGGAGCGTATATAAAATGTATCTGGAGATTGAATTTTGAATGAGCATCAGAATGGAATCCGTGTCTGGAGCATACCTGTACTGTATCTGAGAAAGAATATGAATGAGTATCAGAATGGCATCCGTGTCTGAAGCATATCTGAACTGTATCTGGAGATTGAATCTGAATGAGTATCAGAATGGCGTCCGTGCCTGGAGCGTATCTAAACTGTATAAGAGATTCTAAATGAGTATCAGAATGGCATCCGTGCCATGAGCATATATGAACTGTATAAGAGATTCTGAATGAGTATCAGAGTGGCATCCGTGCCTGGAGCGTATATGAACTGTATAAGAGATTAGGAATGAGTATCAGAATGCCATCCGTGTCTGGAGCGTATATGAACTGTATCTGCGAACTTTGAATATTGTTAATGGTAGTTGTTAACCTTATCCTGAAAAGGGTAAAATGTTTGCTATAATGCAAAGTCATTTGTATGAAATGCATGGTATAATGAATTCGTGCTATCAATGTTTATGATATATGGATGCGATGTATGCGTATGTCAGCTAATCTGCTGCACTGTTGTTGGGTTGGGGGAAAATAAATATCTGACTGCTACTGAGGATATGAAGTGTAAGTGTTCATGTTGTGAAGTCGAAGTGTTGATGAATTTCTTCTTAGAGAAATAAACTCTGTTGTAAGGGAAGTGCTATGTACTGCCTGTAAAATCCTGTTGGAGAATCCTAAGAAATTTGGTGACTTCTACTGGGGATTGAACTGCATACTGTGGGGGACTCTACAGAAATAACTTAGAGAGATTTTCCTACTTTAAAGCCCTCAGTGATTGTCTTTCTATCTTGTTTATTTGTAAACAACAATTATTTTCAAATGCATATGTTTAAAAATAAATCAATGGACGTTTTTGTAAACAAAACACAAGAGTAAAAAATAGATAGTTTTGCACTTTCAAAGGGATATCTTTTATTGACTTTAAGTAAGTATTTTTGTACAATGAGAAAAACCTTCTAGTAAGAGAATACCGTCGTAAAGAATGGAAATTTTGATACAAAGAAAATATAGCTATGTGAAATAATCCCATGAGGTTCCCATTCTGCTATAGCCTTCATGTCTCGGAGCATCTTGTCTATTTGTTGCCTCGTCCGAAGATGATTAAATTGATCAAAAACTTTGAGTTTGTCAGTGGAAGCCAAAGGTTATCCATAAGGTGATCCAACGGGACATAGTCATATGCTTTAATTCCCTAACTTTTTCCTGGACCTCCCTTTCGGGTTTTCAGTCCACCGGGAAACCCTTTTTTTGCCCAAGTCGCCCTTTCAAGTTTTCAACTTGCCGAGTGTGTAGATTTTTTTTGTTTTATCCCTAATTTTTGCCTGAACCTTTTTGGTTCGCCTGAATGCCCTTGTTTTGCCTAGGTGTGTCAACCAGCGGGTCTCTTATGCGTAGTATCTTTTGACTATGTCTGCATTCGCAGGGTGCAGCAGGTCGTCGCCATCCATGGTGGTCAAGATCATTGCTCCACCAGAGAATATGTTTATGATTATAAATGATCCTTAGTATGTAGGAGTCCATTTACCCCTGGGATCACCTTGCAGCAATATTATACGTTTGATCACCAGATCCCAAACTTGATACACTTGGCGTATGACCTTTTTGTTGAAAGCCTTGATCATCCGTTTTTGATACATTTGACCATGGCAGACAATAGTAAGCCTTTTCTCATAAATCAAGTTTAGTTGATCAAGTCGAGTCTGGATCCAATCTTATTCATTCAGCCCTGCATCTTTCATAATTCTCAGAGAGGGGATCTGGACCTCAATAGGCAAGACAACCTTCATGCCGTATACTAAGGAATAGGGTGTTTCCCCAGTTGATGTGCGAGTTGTGGTACGATACCCGTGGAGATAGAATGGTAACATCTCATGCCAGTCTTTTTATGTGGCTGTCATTTTCTGTATGATCTTTTTAATGTTCTTATTCGCGGCTTCGACAACACCATTCATCTTCAGCTGGTAAGGGGAAGAATTATGATGCTGGATCTTAAATTGCTCGCACAGGGCGGTGATCATAGTATTGTTCAGGTTCATACCATTGTCTATAATGATCCTCTCCGAGATACCGTACCGACAAATGAGATTCTGCTTGATGAACCGGACGACAACATTCTTGGTAACGGAAGCGAAAGAAGCTGCCTCCACCCACTTTGTAAAATAGTCAATGGCCACTAAGATAAAGCGGTGCCCATTGGAGGCTGTTGCCTTGATTTCCCCAATCATATCAATCCCCCATATAGAAAAGGGCCAAGGAGTCGTCAAGACATTTAGAGGAACCGGAGGTACGTGTACCTTGTCAGCATAGATCTGACACTTATGGCAAGTTCGAGAGTGTTGATAGCAATCTGCTTCCTTGGTAGACCAGTAATAGCCTACCCGTAGGATTTTCTTTGCCATTGTATGCCCACTGGAATGGGTGCCCAAAGTGACTTCATGTAATTTAGCCATGATCCTTTCAGCTTCAACCTTGTCTACGCACCGAAGTAACACAGAGTCATGGTTGAGTTTGTAAATAATGACATTACTAAGGAAGAATTTAGCAGATAATCTCCTTAAGAACTTCTTATCGTTTACTGAAGCTCCTTCTGGATATTCTTGGGTTTCGAGATGCCTCTTGACTACGTGAAACCAAGGCTGGTCCACTACTTCTTCAGTATTAATCTCGTGACAATATGCTGGTTCACCCCTTCGTTCAATGGTGATCTGGGGAGCCTCGTTATCCCATTTAAGTTCAAACACATATGACATTGTGGCTAGTGCTTCTGCTAGCTAACTTTCTTCTCACGGGAAATGCTCGAAGGTAATTTTCTCAAAATGTGGGAGCAATGTCAAAACATGTTCTTTGTAAGGGATAAGGTTAGGGTGTTTAGTGTCCCATTCCCCTTTGATCTGGATAATGACCAAAGCTGAATCTCCGAATACATTCAAGGATTTGATCCCCAAGTCTATGGCAGCTTTGAGACCAAAGATGCATGCTTCATATTCCGCCATGTTATGTGTACAATTGAAGCAGGGTCTTGCAGTAAATGGAGTATGACACCCTTCAGGAGATATGAGTACAACACCAATACCATTGCCGAGTGCATTGGATGCCCCATCAAAAACCAGGGTCCATCAGGATCCTTGTCCAGGTCCGTCATATGGCCTCAATTCTTCATAGTTGTTTACCATCATGATGTCTTCATCTGGGAATTCGAACTTCATGGACTGGTAGTCTTCCACAGCTTGGTGAGCAAGGTGATCAGCTAGTACACTACCCTTTATTGCTTTCTGGGTAGTATACTATATGTCATATTCTGCCAGGATCATCTGCCATCTCGCTATTCTCCCAGAGAGGACATGTTTCTCGAAAATGTACTTTAGCGGATCCATTTTAGATATCAACAAGGTAGTATGAGTCAACATATACTGTCTTAGCCGGCGAGTAGCCCATGCCAGAGCGTAACAAGTTTCTCGAGCAGTGAATATCTTGTTTCACAGTCGGTAAAATTTTTGCTCAGGTAATAAATAGCGTGCTATTTTCGGCCAGACTCGTCATGCTGCCCCAACACACACCCCATTGAATTTTCCAAAACGGTCAGATACATGATCAATGGTCTTCCCTCGACTGGTGGCATCAAAATAGCAGGCTCTTGCAGGTACTCTTTGATCTTGTCGAAAGCAAATTGGCATTCATCATTCCATTTGACTTCTTGATCTTTCTTCAGTAATTTGAAGATTGATTCACAAGTAGCTGTTAGGTGAGAAATGAATCTGGCAATGTAGTTCAAACGTCCCAAGAATCCTCTGACTTCTTTTTCAGTACGAGGAGCAAACATCTCTTGTATCACTTTCACCTTGGCAGGATCTACTTCAATACCCTTATTGCTGTCGACAAAGCCTAGGAGCTTACCAGACCTTACTCCGAACGTGCATTTATTTGGGTTCAACCTCAACTTGTACTTCTTTAGTCTCTTAAACAGTTTCTGTAAATGATCAAGATGCTCTTCTTCTGTTTGGGATCTAGATATCATGTCGTCCACATAGACCTCTATTTCGTGATGTATCATGTCATGAAATAGAGCTAGCTACCATGGCACGCTGATAGGTTTCCCCAACATTCTTCAGCCCGAATGGCATTACCTTGTAGCAGAATGTGCTCCACTGTGTGACAAAAGTTGTCTTCTCCATATCCTCAGGCGCCATTTTGATTTGGTTGTAGCCTGAGAACCCGTCCTTGAAGGAAAACACTTTGTGTTGTACCGTATTGTCAACTAGAATGTCAATGTGGGGAAGTGAAAAATTATCCTTAGGGCTTGCCCTATTCAAATCTATGTAGTCCACACACATTCGTACCTTGCCGTCCTTTTTGGGAACGGGAACAACATTGGCAACCCATTATGGATAAGAGGTGACATCCAAGAATCCAGTGTTGAATTGTTTCATGACTTCACTTTAATCTTCTCCGAAATATCTGGTCACATTCGACAGACCTTTTGTTTTACTGGTGGTAAATCCTCTTTGGTAGGTAGATGATGTACCATAATATATGTATCAAGTCCTGGCATGTCTTCATACGACCAGACAAAGACCTCAACATACTCATTTAGCAACTGAATCAGACGCTCCTTGACACTGGGTTCCAGATTGGCACCTACCTTAACTTCTCTTTTATCTTCTTCAGTATCTAGGTTTATCGTATCCAAGGGTTCCTCGTGGGGATGAATGGTTCTCTCTTCTTGTTGTAGTAATCTGGAAAGTTCCCCTGGTACTTCACAATCTTCTTCACCTTCGTCTTCGACTTGGTAGATTAGATTTTCAGAGTCACAAAAAGCCATAGCATAACCGTTACCCATGGGATCCCGAACAGATGTAGACCTACATTGTGAGTGTGTGTAAGAGTATAGCTATCTTTGAAAGAAATGAAAACGTAAAAAGAAAAATAATGAGCATAAAGTTTGTATGCAAAACATCCATGATTCATTGATGTCATATGGAAATGAGATGATAACCCTTACAAATGGACCATTGTGCCTCGGGTAAGACACATGGTTTTAAGAGTCTGAATTGTTTTAATATTACAGATCCAACAAAATGTAAAGACAAATTACTGCGGGATGTAAGTGATCGGGACAAAATCTCTAGCCTCCCAGTTCCTGAGCCCTCCACTAACAGTCGGGAAAATCCAGTCCTCCAGGTTGTAGCTGTCTTCATCATCCTCCGCCATATTGACTTCGCGGTTACTGATCTTCAAGGGTGGTCCTCCAGGACGAGCGCAACGTACATCTTTCTGGGCACCTGAAGTGAAACCCAGGCCAAACTTTTCAGATTTGTATGGGATATCTGGGAGTTGTCCCCAAATAGTGCACCCACCTTCTTCTATCACTGCCTTGGAATCCTTTAAAGATGGCATCCTGAGTGGAGGCCTTGTGATTTTGGGAACCCGAGACACAACCTTGGTCACTGCCACATCTTGCGGGACTTCCTCAAAGTACTGGAATGGAGTTTCAATAAATTCACCATCTAGTTCCACATATCTGAAGGAATTGAGATGGCTGACCATATACTCTTCTTCTCCATGAACGGTGATGATCTTCCCCTAAATGGGATACTTCAGCATTTGGTGCAACGTAGAAGTAACAGCGCCAACATTGTGAATCCATGGTCGGCCTAGCAAGCAGGAATATGAAGAGAGGATATCCATTAAATAAAAAGTTGAATCAAATGTTTGGGTTCCAACCTTTATGGGGATATCCACTTCCCCATGCACCATCCTTTTTGAGCCGTCAAAAGCCCTCACTACTATGTTGCTTGGTTTCAATGTAAATCCCTCATAGTAAAGCCTATCAAGAGACTTTTTAGGCAATAAATTCAGAGACAAACCAGTGTCAACCAAGACATGAGCCAGAGTTGTGCCCCTGCATTCCACTGAGACATGCAATGCCTCATTATGCTTCCTTCCTCTTGGCATTAAATCAACATCCAAAAAACCTAGACCACTATCTGCAGTCAAGCTGGCTATGCAGTCTTGGAATTGATCGGCAAATGTTTATTGGTGTTGTACCCCAAAATTTGCCCTCCCATATTCTTCAAGAAGTTGCCAAGCCAAGCTGCAAAATTCCCCAAAGGTTGCACAATGCAAAGATCTCCCATACAGTCAAAACTAGGGTTTGTGTTCTGATCAAGAAAATGAAGTTTTCAAAGGCCCAATCAAGTCTCACATGCTCACAAATATGGTCAAGTATCCTCATATCAAGTTTCAAGGCATTCAGCTCAAAATGTCACAGTCAAAACCCTAAATTGCACTACAGTCAACTGTAGGGGCAAAATGGTCATTTGACAGTCAAAAGTTCAAATTTTTGGTAAACATATCATTTTGAAGCCATAAACATCATTTGATCAATACTTGATCATGATTCTCAAAATTTGGCTCAGAAATCATCAAGATGCAAAAGTTTCCTTATTTGGACAGCTGGAAAAGTCAACTGAAATTGACCAGGGCATAACTTTCACATGGATTTTCAGAAAAATTCCATCCAAAGCTCATTTTGAAGAGAAAGACATTTCCTACAACTCATCTTCATACTTCAAGTCCAAGAAATGCTCTCACAAAAAGTTATCAATTTTAACATTATAGGTCATTTTCAAAAGTCAACAAAAAGGGACTTTACGTCAAAGGCCATAACTTGAGATTGGTAAATCAAAATGACATGGGACCAAAGACATTGGTTAGAGGACTCAAAGACCTTTCCAAAATGTCCAAGAACATGAGAAAAGCTTAAAAATTAAGCAAGTTATGCCTTGTGGAAGTTGGGAAATTTTTGGGTATTTTGAAAAGTCAACATTGATTCAAATGGTCTAAAATTGCTAATGGGCCCATTTTTCTTCCATGATTCATCATCCATGACATATGCACGACCACTTGGCCCAAAGGGAAGTATTTTCTCATTTTTTATCTATTTATTTGAATTTTTATTTATATTAATTCATTTAAATCATTTAAATATGTGAAAAATATATAACTTGACCTAATAAATCTTTTCATGCATGTTTTGCCATCAAGATTTCGTGCATATGCAAATGTGGAAAGATTTGGCTTGATTGGATGCTAATTGATACAAGAACACTTGAAAAAGATTGAAAAAAGATCCTTAAGAAAATCAAATCTTCAATTCATTAAATCAAGAGATTTTGAGCAATATTTTTGACCTAATGCCTTCAGTACAAATGCTAGATCATAAACCTAATGCACAGGGACAAAAAGCAGCGCAGAAGAGGCCATTGCAAACTGAAATTTTTCTTCATAAACTCAAAACTGAAAACAGCTTTCCAGGTCGATTCAAAGCACAAGACCTATTCCATTAGCTTCTTTGAAGGCTCCTGAACGTGTTCCAATCAAAGACAACCATCAAAGCACGAAGAATTGGTATATTGAACCGAAACTGCATCAAGAAAATTCCACAATCGTGCATCATGATTTAAGCATTATTTGTGAAATTTATTTATGGATTCTTGTTCATTATGATGTTTTGATGCTAACCAACATATCCAATTGCTTTTTTGTGCGCTATATACGATTATGCCATGTTTGACTTTTAGGTTTTTCAGAGTTTTAAATTGGGGTTTTTGAGATAAGAAAAAATTAAGACTCCAGACCAAGACCATTCAATTCAGCGCATGGAGACGAAGAAGAAACACTTATCGCGATCAATTTATGAACCCTATAGCGCTATTCGCTATTTTCTCTAAAGCAGCCTAACACAACGCATAGAAAACCGTTGCTTAATGTTCTTGTTTTCAGAAAAATAAAAAACATGCGAAGAAGATGATGTGTTGTCCAAACGCTATAGGCTGTTTTGAATTTCGCGCGTTCCCACCCACTAACGTTTGTTTTTCTTTTATTATATTTGTTGGTTATTTATATGTCAAATGCATCGTGTGGCTCAGCTGGCAGGTGTTGATGGTATTGACATCCAAGACCTGGGTTCGAGCCCCAGGTCTGTATAATTTCCATAATATTTTTCATTAGCAATTCCCATGTAACGCCAGTGTTAAGACACACCATGCATCCTCAAAGATCCACAGCCACACGTCCATTAGAAGCAATCCAAGGGTGCAAAATTGAAGGCACATCATATACCATGGTCAACGCATGTGCACGCTGCATGGAAAGGTCAAATGGATCAAGCTTAATGGGCCAGAGTTTCTTGGATCATACCTCCTAATTTGGGACTGAAACCCCCCTGGTTTGCAAATTCTACATTTTCATTATATTTTATTTTCAATTGTTATTTTATTTTCTTTGTTGCTTTCATTTAATTAATTATTTTTACCAAAATATAAAAAATGCCTGAAAATCAAAAAAGGACAAAAAAATATAATAAATACTTTATATTAATTATTTTCATAAACAAATTGCATGTAAATAAATTTAACCTTAAACTAGGGTTTTAATATTAATTCTTTTCATAAAAAAATCTAAAAAATGTAGAACTAGGTTTAATTGATAATTTTTATTCCTTTTAATTTTTTCTTTCCCATAATATTTTTTATTTATTTATTTTTATAATTAAATTGTACAAAAAAAAATTAGGTTTAATTTAGGTTTCAATTTAATATTTTCACAATAAATTTAAAAGCCATTAGAATTAGGGTTTGCATTCAATTTTAATTTTAATTAATTCTTTTTTCTATTAAATCTTAAAACACTAAAAAACACCAAAAACAAATTCTTGCTTTCTTTTAATTTTAATTTTAATTCCTCGTTAACTTTAATTTTTTGCAAAAGGGTCCAACGCCCATATTCTTAATTTTATTTAATTTCGCATATTTGTTTTCATTTCATTTAAATAATTATGTACCTCTCCCGAAGCCTTGTAACATTTACTTTTCGCACTTTTAATTCTTTATTTCTTTTAATTTCTTTATTTTTTGTCAAATCGGGTCCGGTTTAATTTTGGCGATGTGGACTCGCGCCATTTGTAATAGCTTTAGAATTTACTTTCCCACAAATATTTTAACTGTTAAACAAAGCATGCAAGAATGAATGGCCTTAAAATAAAATCAAGCGTAGAACACCAATGACATGACAAGACAAATATCAATGAAAACGACACACAAATCGCACACACCACCCCTAGGGTACGCCTCACTGTTGCCTTGCCTTCGAAAGGTGATCGTCGAGTAGAGGATGTCTTAGTAAGTCCTCATGATCCGGGAACCTGGCATGAGGGTAGCTTCTAAGGTGTCTTCCTATTGCTCTGGTGATCACCATGTCCCGAACCTCGAATTGACCCGAACACCTCCAACGGTGGTGCTACCTATCTCTCAATGGTGGGATGGCATTACTTTAAAGGACATTTACACAGAAGAATTCCTTAGGGTAGGTAGACGACTCGTGGATACTTGCTCTAATTCAAAACAAAACAAATCAAAAATACTTTTCACACCAACACATTTTCAAAAAGCTTTCGAAAGCATTTTTCAAACACTCTTGAGGACCGATACAAGAGTCGAACTGAAATTTTCAAAGAAACTTTTTAAAACCCACATTGAAAAGCAAACAAACCATTTTTGAAAACACAATGAGCAAGTATCTAAGAGCCCATGGATAACCATGGATAGAAAGGGTGCTAACACCTTCCCTTTCTATAATCTACCTCACGAACCGAGAGCAATCTCTATAAGGAATTTTTCTGTGCTTTTGTCCTTTCCATTTGGAGAAAATAAAAGACGGTGGCGACTCTTGCTTCCGCGACATTTCGCGAACCAGCGTTAAACAGTCAGTTCCAGATCCACCGATCACAGAACTGGCGACTCTGCTAGGGATTAAACTTAAAGTGGGGTGTACCTTAGGACTAAGATCACTATGTTTTCAATTGCTTTCTTTGCTTGCTTTACTATTGTGGGTTGCTTGGGAGTTCTATAGATCCTAAACCCGGATCTGGGGGATACCTTTCTTAGAAAGTAGCAACAAGGCTGTGAGGGAACTGTGTGGGGTATACCGACATGGTTGAAACAGTCTGCTACGTTGATGTGGCACTTTGGTGTGTACCGGTAACCCTTGAGTTCAGTCAAGGAGAGTACGGGGCCTCCGCGTGGTGTCATGAAGCATCAACAGACCTTAGGAACCTTAATTGAACTATCTTGGCCTCTTTAGGGTAGTGAGATAACTGACTTTGGTGCAGTCCGAGGTTGGTTGATACTCGATACTACACTCAATTGAGGGTTGCTTTCCTGGAATATTTCGGTCGCCAGTTCAGTGGCTAAATCGAAACGATGAACAATGAAAGCAATCCAGTGATATTGGGACCCTTAGAACCCGGTTACTTCTAATAGGACAGGTTGAGCCCACCAACTTCAAGAGGGTACTACCCAAACCCCATGCTGGCCTTAAACCTTAAGGGCTTCTCTTGTGTGACTTGTGTGCCTTTGTACTTGACTATATGCATGCTTGTTACCTAACACGTGTTTCTTGCAGGTTTTGTTTTAGTCCTTAACTGGGACTCACGACAGGTTTTACTTGAGTTTCTTGCAGGTTTGCAGTCCTTAATAAGGACTCATAGCAGGGTTACCTACATTACCCCATGCATACCATAACATCATACCATTGCATACATCCTAACCCATTTCAAGGATCTCAAGGGCTTGTGATGCAGGTCATGATAAATCAACCATCTAGCCAGGGGCAAAGAGGATTTATTTTCCTCTAGCCAAGGTTGTCAGGGGCTATGACCCACTGGATATGGTGAGCCTTTGACTCTTGACGAAGGACTCTCAACAATACGAAGTTCTTTCAATCAAGCTACCGGATCCAAATGCTAACAAATTTTTTGTCTACCCCGCGAGGTCCTTGAAAACATTACATGCATGTCATACATCTCATTGCATTGCAGGTATCCCTTTGACAGGTTGCTTACCCTTCTTCGCTGTTTATTTCAGCCGATCGTCATGAATCCTGAATCATCAGCTGAGCAGTCCATCAAGGCCCTCCAGGCTCAGAATGCCCAGTTCCAAGGGCTGATCATGAATTTGACCCAGGGGCAACAAGATCTGAAGGCTTTGCTCTTGAAGAAAGACAAGAAGAAGAAGAGGACTGTTTTGTTCAGCCCTAGACGCAGATCTAGGAATACCCTGCAGGATCAAACTGAGAGGACAACTCCATTTGTGGGGAAAAGTAGTCATCAGGAGGAAAGGGTTCCCAGTCCAGTGGTCTCCGACAACGAGACAGATTTCAACGATGAACAATACCCTCCTGCCGAAGACAAGTACAAACAGTTGGAGGATAGGCTGAATGCTATGGAGATCCAACAGGTACCTGGGCTGGATTTTGGAGATCTGGGTTTGGCAACTGGTGTGATTATTCCTCGGAAGTTCAAAGCACCATCCTTTACCAAGTATGACGGGGCGTCTTGTCCCAAGTTACATCTCAGGTCCTATGTTCGGAAGATTCAACCATATACGGTGGACAAGAATTTGTGGGTCCACTTCTTCCAGGAGAGTCTTTCAGGGACTCATCTCGAATGGTTCTATCAGCTGGATGGGACCTGTAACACCCTCTAAAAACCCCGAATAAATTTTCGCAATTATAAAAATCATAATTTCAGAGTACATGCATAATCGAGGATGCTACAATTCTCTTTAAATAACACAAATTCCTGTCATGCATAATCTTAGTAGTAACTCATACATGTTTACACAGCGGAATAATTTATTTAATAAAACCAAAGTTATAATATTTTCAACCATCAGGGATTAACACCTGGAATATATCAACATCATATTATAACCAAATACTAAGGAAATAAACGAGTCTGACTAAAGCAGCTCGACAAACAAACGTTCCCGGAGTTACAACTATCAGAGCATGACCCGGACAATACTAAAACGAAAAATAAACTAGAACGACAAGCCTTCGCCAAGCACCTGAACGAAGCTCCTCAATCTGAAATATTCAACAGTAAGGGTGAGCATCTCAATTATACATTTGATTATACGTTCATAACAATCAATTCAGGAAATCATAAGCATCACCCAATAATTAGCATATTTCATAGTTTACAAGAACCTTTACAATTCATATACCCATGATATATTACTTTTCATATTTGCAAATAATCATCAAACATCGTCAACCATTTAGCAATCATACGTGCATACAAACAATCAAATACAACATTGGAGAAGTCATCCATTCATGTTATATTCAAGGTAATGCAACACACCCATGCATGTGGTACCACTTTACCGCCCCATTAAATCTCGGGTCACGGATAACTCACCGTTCCATTATATCGCGGACACGGCTACCACCTCAACGTTCCATTAAATCGCGGACACGTATATTGGCCACTATGTTAATTCCACACAATGGGAATTAACAAATGCAACATGATATGTAAGTATGTAACACTCAGCATACTATGAACATCCATCAACATATCATGCACATCAACAACATCAATCATAACAGGATATGGATAGCATGTAATCACTCAGCATACTATTTAAACATCAATCATATCAAGTCATATCATAATTCATGCTCGATAACATTATCCAAAAGCACGACAATAAAATCCACAATAACGCACAAAAAACAAAATTCAGAAAAATCAACACAGCAGAGCAACACGGCCCGTGTTGCTGAGCGCGTCCAGAAAACACATTTTTTTTCTCATTACAGGGGACCTAACACGGGTACCCGTGTTGTGCAACACGGCCCGTGTTGTAACAACCAGAAAACACATTTTTCTTATCAATACAGGGGGAGCAACACGGGTGCCCGTGTTGTGCAACTCAGAAGAGCAACACGGGTGCCCGTGTTGTGCAACACGGCCCGTGTTGCTGAGCGCGTACAGAAATTTCCTGTACCTGCAGCAGCTCAGAAACAGCAGCCAACGCGGAAAAATGCCGGCTAAACGCGCATTTCGGTACCTAACGACATCGATATTTCACAACTCAAAACAACACATCCATTTCATAATTACCAACAATTATTATAGTAACCTTAACAGTGATTACTCGTCCTTTTTTAGGGAATTTCTGACAACATTAAGGTTATCCCTAAACCTCTAAGGTAAATTCACGATCATGCAGTTATACTCCCAATCCACCATTTGGAACCTAAAATTCCTAATCGATTCATAACAATTGGGAACCTAACCCTTTTCTAACAAGGTTCAATCCTAAGGGTATCGATTCCTAGTAACATCTAACAATTGGGGTTTTTCCCTACGATTACCCAAATCAACCGTACATAAACCCATAAACAAAGGTAAATCGAGTAATAGCCCCCCTTACCTTATCAATTAGCAGCTTGAGTTCTTGAGCGATGTTCTTCGTTCTTCGTTCTTCGTACCTTCAGAGCTCTATTTCCCCAAATTTCCCAAACTCTGTTTATCGTGAAAAATGAGAAAACTAACTTGAGTTCCAAAACATAACTTTACTTCTTTTGCACCCCCACTCTTTACTAACAACATCCAAGCCCAATAACTTAAAACTCAGCATTTTATTATTTCTTTTATTTTCCTCCATATTTCAAAATAAATAATTCCTTTTTATTTTATTAATTCTAATAAAATAATTTCCCAAATTTAAATAAACCAAATAATTGAAACTGGGGTGTTACAGGACCAAGGTTCGTAACTGGGAAGAGTTGGCTACTGCTTTCTACAAGCAGTATCAATATAATGCCGACCTTGCTCCTACGCGTACCCAACTCCAGGGTATGTCGTTAGGATCAAGTGAAGGTTTTAAAGAATATGCGCAGAAATGGAGGGATCTTGCTGGAAGGGTACAACCACCTCTGACTGATCGGGAACTTGTCGATATGTTCTTGGGGACCCTGTCTGGTCCGTTCTACAACCACCTAATCGGGAATTCGTCTGCCGGATTCACAGATCTTATCTTGACTGGAGAGCGAATAGAAGCTGGCATCCGGTCTGGGAAAATTCAAGAGGCTGCACCTTCTGATAAAAAGCCTCATCATGGAAAGAAAGAATCCAATGCTGTGCACGGTAAAAAGAGCCGTCATGAGGTAGGGGCAATCCAGATCTCCAATCCAGGACCTGCTCAACAAGGACAGGGGCAGCAGCGCAAGGAGAAACGACAGTACACCAAAATCAACATGTCGCTGGATCAAGCACTGCAACAAATGTTGAAGGCAGTGCTGATCACCTTAAGGGCTCCTCTCCGGAATCCGAACACTTCTGCTCCCAACTATCATCCCAATGATAGGTGCGCATATCATTCTGATAGCCCGAGGCATACTACGGACAACTGCTGGCCTCTCAAGAACAAGATCCAAGACATGATCGACGCCGGGGAGATTCAGTTTGAAGTGCCTGAGACTCCGAACATAATCACTGCTCCGTTGCCCAATCATTGAAGCCTTTTGTTTATTTGAATTTTTGAGTTGTATTTTTCTTTGCTTATACAAACAATTAATGTCATAGCAAACTCTTTTATTCTATCAATGCATCGCATACGTCTGTTTTGGGGAATTAATACAATTGTTTTCATTATGTTCAAATTTCTTTTCATATTTTTTTCTGATGTCAACTCTGGATCTAAAATTCTAAGCCTCTTGAGGGAGGATGACGAAAACAATACCATAATCTACAGTATGCTTTTGAACAGACCCCGCTTATGAGGTACAGGCATTGTTTCAATCCCTAAACACTGGAGTTATAAGGAAGATAATCCCTCGTTAACCCCTCTGAGCCAAAGAAGTAGGAGTTTTTCTTTTCGGAAATTAAAACCCTTAATCATAACCTGGGGCAGGGTAGTCTCTCAGTTGATCCAAGTACATGACGAATGGCACCAAAAGATCTTTACAAAATGAAGAAAGACAGTGATGGTTCCGAATAATCGATAAAGATAGGTAGTCATTATCAAATTCAAAATAAAAACCCATTAAGTCAAAACCAATGAAGGAGACTTACCAAACTGGGGCATCCCGCTGACTGTAATTCCAAAAAAGGAAACAGCTCAGGCAAAAAATAGGGACAACGAAGTCAAAAAAGAAAGAGGTCCTACAAACCCTCGACAAAAAAAGGAAATGAATGCCTAATTAAAATATACTGTCAATATCTTAATCATCATTGGAACATCAAAGCAAAGACTCAAGCAAGGTCTAACGCACGATCAACTGAGTTTAGGTTTGGAGAACATCACGAAGAGCGGGTGGGTAGAAATAAAATTTGAGCCTTTATCCTTTGTTTCTTAAACCGTGAACCAAGCCACGTTATAACCCTTAAAAGTCCTAGCTGAAGCACGGGTTAGTTCGAAAGCATACTGTTACAAAAGGTACCCTGACTCCTTAAGGCCTACGGTAAATACGAAGTTGACATCATGTTTTTACAAACATTCACTTGTTTTATGAAAAAGAATGCATTTTCAAAATCTTCAAGACAGACATAAGCTTTGCATTTTAACATGACTTTGTTTGCATATGACTTTTTGTTTGAACATCATAGAAATTTGCACGACGAAAGTCTAATGAACAAGAGTATCTCCAATCCAGGGGCACGGCATGATCATGGTCTACCATCTGGGGCAGTTAAGTCAAGATCCAGAGAATCTCTCAAAAGGCCAAAAAGCCTGGGGCAAATCTCTGCTTGAGTCACTTGGGGCACTCCAGCAACGAATCTTGCACGATCAGACACCTTCTGGTAATATGACAACACAAGCAGCCAGGGGCACCTACCTGCATTCTAAGAGCGTGGACATAGTCGGAAAATACTATGCAAAATCAAAGACCCGCTAGGTTGACATACCTAGGCAAAAATAAGGGCTTCCCGGCGAACCAAAAGGGTTCGGGCAAAATGAAGGGACGAAATGGAAAAAATCTGTACACCCGGCAAGTCGAAAACCTGAAAAGGCGGCTTGAGCAAAAATGGGTATCCCGGTGGACTGAAAACCCGAAAGGGCGGTCCAGGCAAAAGTTAGGGATTAAAGCGTACGACTATTTCCTGCCATCTGCCTACCAGAAGAAGGTTTGTCCACCAACAACTATCAGCACCCCACAAGAAACAGGGGCAATAAAGAATGGTCTAAGCAATCTGATGGTTCTATCCACCAAGGTACCAAGGTAGGTTCGACTAAAGAACATGACCAGTACATCTTAGTCCCCCAGGAGAGTCCAGTCTGATTCCCCAGGAAAGTTGGAATCCATCTCCCCAAGCAGTAAGCTTATCCCCAGTAGATTCTGGAAGCCTATCCCCTCGCAGAGCACGAACGTGTCGTCCGGCTTGATTTAAAGAGTTATTTCCTTAACAGGATATAACTGGGTTATCCTCAGCCAAAAGCCACGGAAAGAGCGTCGTCGACAAAGCCTCATATCCCCAACAAATTATTATCTACACTCAGCGAAGTATCTCTCTCCCCACAGAGTATCACTTCCCAGCATGGTCGCTAGAGTATCTCTTCTCCCCGCAGAATTTTCCATTTGCCAAGTTTATACCTCAACGGAGTCATCTTCTCCTACCGGCATTCTTGCAGTTATCATCCCCAGCGGAAGCAATAAATCAATTCTTCAACATCAGCCCAGGAGTGACTTCCCGGCACCCGTCAAGGATTTATTTTCTTGGACAAAAATACATTCATAAACATCACATCTTCATACATTATAGCATGCATATGCATCATACTACACGAATCTCATTAATTTTGAAGACATACAGTTCATGCATCATGATCTTGCATACAATTGATGTTTTGCCTTTTCAGGAAAGAGGTCAATACAAAGATGATTACAATCAACTATCGCAACTCTTTCTAGATATAGTTCAGATGTGACCCAGATATGGCGACGTTCTGATACTGCTTCCAGATATCCTTCTAGACATAGTTTCAGATATGACCCAGATATGGTGACGTTCTGATACTGCTTCCAGATTTCCTTCTAGATATAGTTTCAGATGTAAACCAGATATGGTGACGTTCTGATACTGCTTCCAGATATCCTTCTAGATATAGTTTCAGATGTAAACCAGACATGGTAACGTTCTGATACTGCTTCCAGAGTTCCTTCTAGATATAGTTCAGATATGACCCAGATATGGCGACGTTCTGATACTGCTTCCAGATTTCCTTCCAGATATAGTTTCAGATGTAAACCAGACATGGTGACGTTCTGATGCTGCTTCCAGAGTTCCTTCTAGATATAGTTTCAGATATGACCTAGATATGGCGACGTTCTGATACTGCTTCCAGATATCCTTCTAGATATAGTTTCGGATATGACCCAGATATGGTGACGTTCTGATGCTGCTTCCAGAGTTCCTTATAGATATAGTTTCAGATATGACCCAGATATGGTGACGTTCTGATGCTGCTTCCAGATTCCCTTCCAGATATAGTCCGGATATGAACCAGATATGGCGACGTTCTGACACTTATAGACATTTCAAGACCTAGACCGGTTCAGTTAATCGACCTTAAGATTTTCCTGATGCTTATCCAGTCAAAGGCCTTCTCTGGTTCAGTCAGATCGACCCTAAGATCTCCCTGATGCTTATCCAGTTGAAGATACTTCAAGACCTTGTCCGGTTCAGTTAAATCGACCCTAAGATTTTCCTGATGCTTATCCAGTCAAAGGCCTTCTCTGGTTCAGTCAAATCGACCCTAAGATCTCCCTGATTCTTATCCCAGTAGAAGACACCCAAGATTTTCTCAACGAGCATTGTTGAAGTTAAAGTCACCCAAGGTTCTCTTATCATTCAGGCTAAGGCAGCAACCATCCCTGGTTCATTCATCGCCGTTTGAAGCTCCAGACTCAGCTCCTGTAACCAGTCAGGACATATCTATACCAAGCATCTAAAAATCAGCTCCTGCGAAGTGTCAGGTACTCATTTTCTGTTTTGCAGGTGTGCAGGTTCTCGCCAAAGAATCTCCTACGCGATCAACATCCAGATGGCATCTATAAGCCCATCATCCTATCCAGCAATCTCCAAATGGCATCTATAAGCCCATTCCCCCACCACACTGCTAACATGTGAGCGCAAATTTCTGGGCACTCTAGTGTCCAATCATCTTCTACCCTCGGATTACGAAAGGCACGTCCGCCAATCTGCATCCTCAGGTCTAAGAAGATTGAACAGGGGCAACTGTTGTACCCCAAAATTTTCCCTCCCATATTCTTCAAGAAGTTGCCAAGCCAAGCTGCAAAATTCCCCAAAGGTTGCACAGTGCAAAGATCTCCCATACAGTCAAAACTAGGGTTTGTGTTCTGATCAAGAAAATGAAGTTTTCAAAGGCCCAATCAAGTCTCACATGCTCACAAATATGGTCAAGTATCCTCATATCAAGTTTCAAGGCATTCAGCTCAAAATGGCACAGTCAAAACCCTAAATTACACTACAGTCAACTGTAGGGGCAAAATGGTCATTTGACAGTCAAAAGTTCAAATTTTTGGTCAACATATCATTTTGAAGCCATAAACATCATTTGATCAATACTTGATCATGATTCTCAAAATTTGGCTCAGAAATCATCAAGATGCAAAAGTTTCCTTATTTGGACAGCTGAAAAAGTCAATTGAAATTGACCAGGGCATAACTTTCACATGGATTATCAGAAAAATTCCATCCAAAGCTCATTTTGAAGAGAAAGACATTTCCTACAACTCATCTTCATACTTCAAGTCCAAGAAATGCTCTCACAAAAAGTTATCAATTTCAACATTATAGGTCATTTTCAAAAGTCAACAAAAAGGGACTTTAAGTCAAAGGCCATAACTTGATATTGGTAAATCAAAATGACATGGGACCAAAGACATTGGTTAGAGGACTCAAAGACCTTTCCAAAATGTCCAAGAATATGAGAAAAGCTTAAAAATTAAGCAAGTTATGCCTTGTGGAAGTTGGGAAATTTTTGGGTATTTTGAAAAGTCAACATTGATTCAAATGGTCTAAAATTGCTAATGGGCCCATTTTTCTTCCATGATTCATCATCCATGACATATGCACGACCACTTGGCCCAAAGGGAAGTATTTTCTCATTTTTTATCTATTTATTTGAATTTTTATTTATATTAATTCATTTAAATCATTTAAATATGTGAAAAATATATAACTTGACCTAATAAATCTTTTCATGCATGTTTTGCCATCAAGATTTCGTGCATATGCAAATGTGGAAAGATTTGGCTTGATTGGATGCTAATTGATACAAGAACACTTGAAAAAGATTGAAAAAAGATCCTTAAGAAAATCAAATCTTCAATTCATTAAATCAAGAGATTTTGAGCAATATTTTTGACCTAATGCCTTCAGTACAAATGCTAGATCATAAACCTAATGCACAGGGACAAAAAGCAGCGCAGAAGAGGCCATTGCAAACTGAAATTTTTCTTCATAAACTCAAAACTGAAAACAGCTTTCCAGGTCGATTCAAAGCACAAGACCTATTCCATTAGCTTCTTTGAAGGCTCCTGAACGAGTTCCAATCAAAGACAACCATCAAAGCACGAAGAATTGGTATATTAAACCGAAACTGCATCAAGAAAATTCCACAATCGTGCATCATGATTTAAGCATTATTTGTGAAATTTATTTATGGATTCTTGTTCATTATGATGTTTTGATGCTAACCAACATATCCAATTGCTTTTTTGTGCGCTATATACGATTATGCCATGTTTGACTTTTAGGTTTTTCATAGTTTTAAATTGGGGTTTTTGAGATAAGAAAAAATTAAGACTCCAGACCAAGACCATTCAATTCAGCGCATGGAGACGAAGAAGAAACACTTATCGCGATCAATTTATGAACCCTATAGCGCTATTCGCTATTTTCTCTAAAGCAGCCTAACACAACGCATAGAAAACCGTTGCTTAATGTTCTTGTTTTCAGAAAAATAAAAAACATGCGAAGAAGATGATGTGTTGTCCAAACGCTATAGGCTGTTTTGAATTTCGCGCGTTCCCACCCACTAACGTTTGTTTTTCTTTTATTATATTTGTTGGTTATTTATATGTCAAATGCATCGTGTGGCTCAGCTGGCAGGTGTTGATGGTATTGACATCCAAGACCTGGGTTCGAGCCCCAGGTCTGTATAATTTCCATAATATTTTTCATTAGCAATTCCCATGTAGCGCCAGTGTTAAGACACACCATGCATCCTCAAAGATCCACAGCCACGCGTCCATCAGAAGCAATCCAAGGGTGCAAAATTGAAGGCACATCATATACCATGGTCAACGCATGTGCACGCTGCATGGAAAGGTCAAATGGATCAAGCTTAATGGGCCAGAGTTTCTTGGATCATACCTCCTAATTTGGGACTGAAACCCCCCTGGTTTGCAAATTCTACATTTTCATTATATTTTATTTTCAATTGTTATTTTATTTTCTTTGTTGCTTTCATTTAATTAATTATTTTTACCAAAATATAAAAAATGCCTGAAAATCAAAAAAGGACAAAAAAATATAATAAATACTTTATATTAATTATTTTCATAAACAAATTGCATGTAAATAAATTTAACCTTAAACTAGGGTTTTAATATTAATTCTTTTCATAAAAAAATCTAAAAAATGTAGAACTAGGTTTAATTGATAATTTTTATTCCTTTTAATTTTTTCTTTCCCATAATATTTTTTATTTATTTATTTTTATAATTAAATTGTACAAAAAAAAAGGTTTAATTTAGGTTTCAATTTAATATTTTCACAATAAATTTAAAAGCCATTAGAATTAGGGTTTGCATTCAATTTTAATTTTAATTAATTCTTTTTTCTATTAAATCTTAAAACACTAAAAAACACCAAAAACAAATTCTTGCTTTCTTTTAATTTTAATTTTAATTCCTCGTTAACTTTAATTTTTTGCAAAAGGGTCCAACGCCCATATTCTTAATTTTATTTAATTTCGCATATTTGTTTTCATTTCATTTAAATAATTATGTACCTCTCCCGAAGCCTTGTAACATTTACTTTTCGCACTTTTAATTCTTTATTTCTTTTAATTTCTTTATTTTTTGTCAAATCGGGTCCGGTTTAATTTTGGCGATGTGGACTCGCGCCATTTGTAATAGCTTTAGAATTTACTTTCCCACAAATATTTTAACTGTTAAACAAAGCATGCAAGAATGAATGGCCTTAAAATAAAATCAAGCGTAGAACACCAATGACATGACAAGACAAATATCAATGAAAACGACACACAAATCGCACACACCACCCCTAGGGTACGCCTCACTGTTGCCTTGCCTTCGAAAGGTGATCGTCGAGTAGAGGATGTCTTAGTAAGTCCTCATGATCCGGGAACCTGGCATGAGGGTAGCTTCTAAGGTGTCTTCCTATTGCTCTGGTGATCACCATGTCCCGAACCTCGAATTGACCCGAACACCTCCAACGGTGGTGCTACCTATCTCTCAATGGTGGGATGGCATTACTTTAAAGGACATTTACACAGACGAATTCCTTAGGGTAGGTGGACGACTCGTGGATACTTGCTCTAATTCAAAACAAAACAAATCAAAAATACTTTTCACACCAACACATTTTCAAAAAGCTTTCGAAAGCATTTTTCAAACACTCTTGAGGACCGATACAAGAGTCGAACTGAAATTTTCAAAGAAACTTTTTAAAACCCACATTGAAAAGCAAACAAACCATTTTTGAAAACACAATGAGCAAGTATCTAAGAGCCCATGGATAACCATGGATAGAAAGGGTTCTAACACCTTCCCTTTCTATAATCTACCTCCCGAACCGAGAGCAATCTCTATAAGGAATTTTTCTGTGCTTTTGTCCTTTCCATTTGGAGAAAATAAAAGACGGTGGCGACTCTTGCTTCCGCGACATTTCGCGAACCAGCGTTAAACAGTCAGTTCCAGATCCACCGATCACAATTGGGTTACATGAGCAGTCTTAAGGAATTTTACCAAGGATTTTGCAAGAGCCTCAGAACATAGTAATAGAGCCAGCATGGAAATTTTAGATAGAGTTTTCCCCAGTTGCTCAACTATATCGTAGTCGCTTCTTTTTATGATCTTTAGAATTTCCTCCATCTCTTTACGAGAAGTTTCAGGAACAACCAATGATTGTGCCTTCGTCCGGACATGCTCAATCAGAATACCTTTACCTCGAGTCTCGGTTGAATCGGCAGCAGGGATGTCAGTAGGAGTAATAACAGGGGTTGTATCAGCTTTGTCAGCAGGAGTACTAGCAGAGATTATTGTAGGAATGGGAATATCCTTTGGAGGAGCAACAACAACAGGAATGATTACGGGTCCAGAAACTGCTTTTGGGGGAGCAATTTCTGTAGAGAATATCCTTCCTCTTCGGGTAATCTTGCAAGTCCCTGCTGTTGTACCCCAAAATATTCCCTCTCATTTTATCAAGATTTCCCCTCACAAGACTCTTTGGACTTCATACAGATTTAGGGTTTGCTCTGCCCAAGACATCTCCTTGCACTGTTGACCTGAAATTAGGGTTTGAGTTTGCACATGGATTTTTGGACTTCCAATGCTCAAAGTGACTTTCATACTTCATTTTGGACTTATAAGATTGCCCCTACCAAATTTCAAGCCTTGAATCAAATTTTTGCCCAGTCAATTGGACAGCTGACCTAGAAATCAACTATATTGTGGAAAAAGTCAACTGTGGCCAATTTACAGTCAAACCTCATAATTTTTGATCCACATCAACATTATAGGCTCATATGAACCATTTGATCAAGTTTGGACCACAACTCCTCAAGAAATTTGACCAGATCATCAAAAGGGCAAAATGGTCATTTTTAGGGTTTTGACTGCACAAGGGCAATTTCTGATTTTTAACCTAGCCAATGGAAAATTGGGTTCAAGTATGGATTCAAGGACTAAATGGCATCATCTTGACCTAATCACAAGGTTCAAAAGATCCCAAAAGCATTGGATTGACAGATGAATTTTCCAGTCAACTGATCAAAAATCAACTGTACACTGAAGAGTCAAACTTTAACTTTTTGGTCAAAATCAAGTGCCAAGGGTAATTTTTCATCAAGATGTGTCAAAACATGAAACTTGTTCACCAAGAAACCTAATTTTGCAAATTAGGATTTAAGATTGAAAAATTTCATAACTTAGAATTTTTCTAAGTTATGAAAAAACATTTTCCCTAACTTTGCCTAACATTTTCACCATGATGCAATGGGATTCAAACAAAACTTCCAACATTAAAGTTGTAGTCCTACACAAAATCTACAACTTTGATTCATAAAGTTTTTCCAAAAGATGCTTGGGTCTCAAGTTATGATTTTTTGAATAAGGGTCCATGAAACTTTTAACTTAGTGAAATTTTGCCCTAGTTTAGGCAGGATTTTGACCTATCTTCATGGAAATTTTTCACGTAGTTCCAATTGGAATTTCAAAATGAATTTCAAATATGGATTGTAGAGCATGTTACAAGATTTCCAAAATGTCCAAGAACTCTCCAAAATCATTTATGGTTAGGGAGAATCGAAGGTTTGAATTTGGAAAAAAGTCACTTTGATCCATGGCATTTTTCATGTTCCTACAAATTGCAAATTCTATCCAGCCTTACTAGCACTTGCTCACGGGTATTTAAACCCTTCCACACTCAAAAATTGAATGCAAAATTAATGGTTTAAGGCATTATTTTGATCAATGGAAGTTTACACAAGGGTTTAATCCATTTTTGGTAAAAAGGCAACAATGCTATTTTCATAAAGCACAACTTTATGTCAACGTGTTTCCCTTGAGCCTTGAACCCATATCTTTGCAGAAAACAAGCTCCATAAACTTAGGCAAAGGTACAACAATCTTGTGCATGCTTGAAGCTAGCCTGTACAGGCCTGCCTTTTGTCATTTCACACTTTTCTTAAAAGCCAAGTCAACTTGCAAAAACAAAGAGAACTCTTGTATCTGATAAAACCAACTCTTGTAACCATTCAAAAAAACTTTTGCATATCACATTGAGCCAAGAACATGAGCTATCCAGTCCTCAAACCCCCTTGAACATTAAAACATCAAAAACTTGCAAAATAGGGCAGCTTCTGCAGTTTCACCTCCATCTCACAAACCACTCGTGCGTTTTGTCCCAAACCTCTTCCAACACACTCCATACAACCCATCTAAGCTCTCCCAACCATTGGTCAGTGACTGTAACTCCATTTACAAGCTTCACCATTTTTAAATTTTGCTTGTGCAGGTTGACTTCTACAGGCTTATTCAAGCAAACTCAAAGCAAACTAAGCATTGGGAAAGGTCAAAGGAAGTTCAACCAAGCTCCCAAGCATCTCAGGCCTCATTGAAAACATCCACATTGCCATACTCGAGTTCAACTAAAGCAGGTATTTTTCAACTTTCTATCTCTCTATTTAGGAATCATTAGCCTTAGGTTTGTGAATAAAAAATGTAGTACTCATGGCCCTTAAGCTGTACATATGCATATATTTTATTTAAGTTAACTGAGTTGGGAGAATTTGATTGATGAACTTTCTGAAAAAGTTAGGTTAGAAATTAGGGCCAGAGAAATTCTCTCTGGACTTTGAGAGTTAGATCAAGTTCTTTACATGGTTGGAATCGTGTTGGAAAATGCTATAACTTTTGTGTTGTGAGTTTTTGCTTTAGAGCACGTATGCAGGATTTCCAGTTTGAACATACAGGCGCGCGTTTTTGTTTGTCACAAGGTTGAAGATGAACCAAGTGGGTTGGGCCTGTGTTGTTCCATGCTTTTTGCACCCCTGATCTGCTTCTCACACCCCCTTGGCCCATTTAATCTATTTTTGTATATTTTTCATTTCTTTTTTAATTTATGACTTTATTTTATTTTTCTAAACTTTAAAAATTGCTAAAAATATTTTATTTAATTGTCACATTTTATTTTATTATTTTTAGACATAGAAATAGTTATTAAACAATACACACATTTATTTTCTTTAATAAAAACTTGTAAATAACATAAAAAACATTATATTTTATTTTTAGTATTTATATATACTTAAATAATATTTTCTCACATTATTTTTATTTTTTTAACATTTGTATTTATTTTATTGTACATAAATAAATAATACATTAATATATATATATTTTCTTAAAATAAATTAGGGTTTCCACCCTTAACAAAAATAATCTTTTTATTTTATTATTTTTAACCCATTAAATATTTTATTTTTACATACATAAAAATAATACAAAAAAACATTTTTTACATATTTATAATATATTGAATTCAATTTGGTTATAATAATCTTAGGGTTTTAATTTCTTGCAAATAATCCCCTATTCAAAATTGTATCCCCCTCCTCATATCAATGTTGTAATATCTTATATTACTTTTACGCATTTATATCTTTCAAATATGCCATGAGAGAGATTAGGGTTTGTATGCAATATCCAAAATCAAAACAAATAGCTAGACCTAATACAAGACATAAAAGCATGTAAATTGATAATACAATGCACACATGCACCCCTAGGGTTTCACCCACTTGTTGCCTTTAAAATGGCCATGGTATGCATGTGAGTATCTTGGCAAAAAAAAAAACAAAAAAAAAAGATCGTAGTCCCTCGATGACGCTATCTTGGTTGCCTATAAAAAGTGATCTAGTCCCTCAAACAAAAACTTGCTAAGATATTTAGCACAATTGCTATCATGGTCAATACGATAACCCGCGCCTGTCCCGTTTAACATCCAAACACAAGGTTGTTTACCAAATGCAATGGTAAAACAACACTGTCAAAAGGTTAAAAATGTGTAGGAAAGATCTTTGAGTAGATAGGGTAGACAACTCTTAGTTACTTGATCAAAACTTGCAAAACATCCTTGTTATTTTCAAACACACATCACAACACAATTTCAAAATATTTCCCAAAACAAACTTTCAAACATTGAAACATTTTTCAAAAGACAAACACCTTTGTATACATTCAAACAAGAATCATTACAAAGGTTGCCTAGACAAAGGCCTCTTTTCAAAATACTTTCAATACCAAACACAAAAGCACCATTTCAAACAATTGAAAAGCAAAAGCAAGTGATCTAAAAAAGTAACTAAGAGCCCATGGATAACCATGGATGAAAAGGGTGCTTGCACCTTCCCTTTTCATAATCTACCCCCCGAACCCAAGAAAACATCTCAAAGGTCTTTCCTGTTCTTTTTGACCTTTCCTTTGGATAAAATAAAAAGTCGGTGGCGACTCTTGCTAAACCGAAAAATTTGCAAACACAAACACAAAACCTCAAGTCAGTTCTCCCACTGCATCATAGAACTGGTGACTCTGCTGGAGAAATAACATATAAAAGTGGGCTTACCTTAGGGTTTAGATCAACTTTACATGCTCACCTTGTTTGCATTGATTGCTTTACATTTGGTTATATTGTTTGGGTTTGAAATCCTCTACCCGGATTTGAGAAACATTCATAGGTAAATAGCAATACATTATGGAAATTGTGCGGGGTATACCGACATGGTTGAAGCAATAGCTATATTAGTGCGACATATTTGTGGGTACCGGTAACCTTTGAGTCAATCAAAGAGAATACAGGGCCGCTGAGTGATGTCATGAAGCACTAATGGAATTTTAGAACCTTTACTTGACCATCTTGGCCTTTTTAGGGGTAGTGAGATTACCAGCTTTGGTGCAGTCCGAAGTTGATAGATACTCGATACTACACTCATTGAGGGTTTTTTTCTTTGAATATTTCGGTCCCCAGTAAAGTGGCTAAACTGAAACAATGAACACAGAAAATAATCCAGTGATATTGAGCTCCTTAGAACCCGGTTACTATTTATAGGACAGGTTGAGCCAACTAAACTTCAAGAGGGTACTTACCTATAAAACCCCATGCAAGCCTGAAACTAGGAACTTGTGTGGTTTGTTTGTACATATATACTTGTGCATACAACATAAACATCATGAAGCATCATATGCATCCACTAACCATTTCAAGGGTTTGGATCTTCATCTTTGTTCCTGTTTTGTAGGTATGATCGGTGGGAATGAGAACTGACTGTTTTTTGGAATGCTGGTTCGCGTTTGCGTTTGTTTTCGCAAAATGTCGCGGTAAGCAAGATTCGCCACCGTCTTTTATTTTATCCAACAAGGAAAGGAAAAAAGCACAGAAAAATTCCTTTTTTCGAGATGTTTCTCGGGTCCGGGAGGTAGATTATAGAAAGGGAAGGTGTTAGCACCCTTTCTATCCGTGGTTATCCACGGGCTCTTAGGTACTTGCTCATAGTGTTTTCAAAAGTTTGCTTTTCTTTATGTTTGTGGGTTTGAAAGAGTTTTTGTTTGAAAGGAGTGTAAGTGCGAAAAGTTTTGTTTTGTTTTAAAACGAGTAAGTACTTAAGAACCATCTACCTACTCGAAAAAGAAATTAATCTGTGCTAATGTCCTTTAGAAAATGCTATCCCACTATCGAGGAGTAGATAGCACCGTCATTGGAGTTTTAAGGGTCAATTCGATTAAGGGACGTGTGGTCACTAAAGCAATGTTAGGACGCATTAGCGGTAACCCTAATGTCTTAAATCATTTTAACGAGGCAACCGTTTCGAGGCAACTATGATCTTTGGACAAGAGGGTGACCTTTAAATCTTCCTATACTCAATGACCACGTTCGAGGCAACCAAGTGAAGTGTACCCTAAGAGTGGCATGCGCGAGTGTGTTATTTCGGTTAATTTTATCTTTGTACATGTCAATGGTGAGCTATGTTAATTTTAAGTTAAAGATTGATCTTGTCATGCATTGCCTATTTATCAAACATCTAACAGTTAATATTGAAGAAGTGAAAAACACAAGAAGGGGGGTTGAATTGTAAAACTTGAAATCAAATACAGACAACACGTTATTTTTATCCTGGTTCGTTTGATCTCAAACTACTCCAGTCCACCCGTCAAGGTGATTTCGCCTCTCTCCAACGAGGTCTTAATCCACTATATTCAACTGAATATTACAACTGCTTTAACAACTGCTAAAGCCTTCTTGAGTCTAAACCACAAACCGGTTTCTCAAGGAAATTCTTTCTTACAGATAAATGAATACCATGTGTGTTGAATGTTTTCTACAAAAACTTTATATCACAACTGTGATAATACACAAATTAAGCTTAAGTGAAACTAGGATGCTATAACTATAGAGTAAGCAATTTGAGAGATATAGCAAGTTGTTTGAGTGAGGATGAAGATGATGTGCTTTATGCGTGTAAAGAGTTGTATAGCATTAGCCAATTCATTTCTCACTGACTTGTTTATATAGCCTTGGAAAAGATACGTAGTAGTCAATTATTCCATTTCAATGCCCATTACGTTCTTTCCATATTGAGAAGATCTTTGTCTTGGAATACAACGGTTGGTAATAAAGTGTCTTGAATGCACAGTACCATTGTCAATTAAGCGTGTTGATTGGATTTGGCTTATTCTGACGCTTCTAGGTGTTGATGATATTGTTTTGGTCTTGATCAGAGTTTAGAGTATTTTACGCGCAGATTTGTTCATCAAGCTTCAGCGTAAGCACATGCTTTGATCTTCTGATGCTGGCATATGATATTTCATCTTCTGATGCTGATGTTGACATTCTTAAGCTGATATCCATCTGAGTTTCTGTAAATTCATAATATAATTTTTAGGTAGCATATATGTCTCATATGAATTATACAATTTATTTAATCTAGCATTTTGTTATCATCAAAACTTTAACTTAGGGTAGTAGATTCAAACTTTGTCATTAAAGAAATCATGCAGAATGCCTTTGTCATTAAAGAATGCCGGGGAGTTCTAGGACAAGAGAAATCATGCAGAATGCCTTTATCATTAAAGAATGACTCAAAATCTTTGTTTTCAAATTCTCCACCATGATCTCTTCTGACTTTAACGATTCTAAGATCCTTTTCATTCTGAACTTGGTTACAGAAGGTGACAAACACAGAGTGTGACTCGTCCTTGTGTCTTAAGAACTTTACCCATGTCCATCTGCTATAGTCATCTACGATTACTAACCTGTACTTCTTGCCACTGACTGAAGCAGTTTTAACTGGTCCAAATAAGTCAATTTGCAGAAGTTCTAATGGCTTAGAGGTGGAAACAACGTTTTTAGATTTGAAAGCAGGTTTTGCAAACTTGCCTTTCTGACATGCTTCACACAGAGCATCTGAATTGAACTTCAGATTAGGAAGTCCTCCGACCAGATTGAGTTTGTTAATCTGAGATATTCTTCTCATACTAACATGCCCCAATCTTCTGTGCCAGATCCATTGCTTGTTGTTAACAGACAGAAGACACTTTACATTCTGACTTTTCAGTTCAGAAAGTTTGATTTTATAAATGTTGTTTTTCCTCTTTCCATTAAATAGGATAGTCCCATCTTTCTGACTAACAGCTTTACATGATTTTTGATTAAAGATTATATCATAACCATTATCACTTAATTGACTTATGGATAACAGATTATGCATTAATCCATCTACTAATAGAACATTATTTATAGAGGGAAGATTTCCATTACCTACTGTTCCAGAGCCAATGATCTTTCCCCTCTGATTGCCTCCAAAGCCTACGTGGCCTCCAGGCTTAAGTTCCAGGCTTTGGAACATATGCATTCTTCCCATCATATGTCGTGAGCAGCCAGAGTCCAGGTACCATGACTGGTGTTTCTGATTTGCTGCTAAAGATATCTGCAACATGTATTATTTTATCCTTAGGTACCCATATTTTCTTGGGTCCTGATTTGTTAGCTTTACCAAAACTCTGGTTGAATTTTGGTTTCACAGAATAATTACTACTAGTATATTTAATGTCATGTGTGTGACCATACACAAAGTGTGAATTCAGAGGAGTGCGTTTAATAATTAGATCCATGGCATTCTTTGGTGTAGGTACCTTACCTTGGTATCCTATTCCCTTTCTGCCGTTTCTTCTAACTCCATAGATCATTGAAGCCATTTTGCTTCTATCTATGCTTTTAGCAAGGAACTTCTGAAAGCTGTGATCATACTCCTTGATGATCTCATCAGCGCTGCTGGGAGTTTCAGAAATTGTTTCCTTCTGAGAGTTTTGTAAAAGATTTTCTAATTTTGAAAATTTATTTTTCAACTCAGAATTTTCCAATTTAAGACTCTCAGTTTTATCAGAGTCAGAATCAAGATTCCTTTTTAGGTTTCTGAATTTAACTATGATCTGCTGATATCTTTCCAGAATTTCGTTAAGGCTTTCAGCAAGTTCAACCTTAGTAAAATTAATTGCAAAGTCAGGGAATACCTCTTCGGTGTCTGATTCAGAAGCTTCACTGTCTTCTGATATGTTAGCCATGAGAGCTATGTTTGCTCTCTCATCATCTGATTCTGAGTCAGCTTCAGATGAGTCAGAGTCATCCCATGTAGCCATGAGACTCTTCTTCTTTTCCCTTCCAAACTTCTTTTTGGGATTTTCCCTCTGAAGCTTTGGACAATAACTCTTGTAGTGTCCTTGCTCGTTGCATTCATAGCAGATGATGTCCTTGGTGTTTGGCTTTCTGCTTCCTGAAGAGCCTTCAGATTTTCTATATCCAGAGGAGGAGTCTGACCTTCTGTATCTGGAGGAGGACTCATTCTGATCAGATCTTCTGGTATTCCTGAACTTTCTTTGCCTCTGCTTCCATAGTTGATTCACTCTTTTGGAGAGGAGGGAAAGTTCATCTTCTTCTGATGGGGACCCATCAGAAGTTTCTTCAACAGCCTGCAAAACTTTGGAGTCAGATTTTCTGTTAGATTTTAAGGCTAAAGGCTTACCTTGCTTCTGAGGTTCATCAGCTTCTAGCTCTATCTCGTGACTTCTGAGGGAGCTGATAAGTTCCTCCAGAGAGATTTTGTTTAGATCTTTAGCTAGCTTCAGCGCTGTAACCATTGGCCTCCACTATTTTGGCAAGCTTCTGATGATCTTCTTGACATGATCAGCAGTAGAATACCCTTTGTCCATAACTTTGAGACCAGCCACCAGAATTTGAAATCTTGAGAACATAGTTTCAATAGATTCACTTTCTTCCATTTTGAATGCCTCATACTTCTGAATGAGCGCAAGAGCTTTAGTTTCTTTGACCTGAATGTTGCCTTCATGCGTCATTCTGAGAGAGTCAAACATACTCTTTGTAGTGTCTCTGTTAGATATCTTTTCATATTGAGTGTAAGAGATGGCACTGAGAAGAATAGTTCTGGCCTTGTGGTGATTTTTGAAGTCACGCTTCTGTTGATCAGACATTGCCTTCCTGTCAATCTTCTGACCACTTGCATTCACTGGGTACGTGTATCCATCTGTCACCATGTCCCACAGATCAGCATCATGTGCCAGAAAGAAGCTTTCAATTTTGTCTTTCTAGTAATCAAAATTCTCTCCATCAAAGACTGGAGGTTTGCCGCTGAATCTGTCTCTATCTTCATTGTTGTCATTGCTGGTGCGTTGATATGTTCTTGCCATTGTGTTTTTCTGACGCTGGATCTTGTACTGACACGGTTAAGTGTTTTAGCTCAGAACCAGGCGCTCTGATGGCAATTGAAGAAGTGAAAAACACAAGAAGGGGGGTTGAATTGTAAAACTTGAAATCAAATGCAGACAACACGTTATTTTTATCCTGATTCGTTTGATCTCAAACTACTCCAGTCCACCCGTCAAGGTGATTTCGCCTCTCTCCAACGAGGTCTTAATCCACTATATTCAACTGAATATTGCAACTACTTTAACAACTGCTAAAGCCTTCTTGAGTCTAAACCACATACCGGTTTCTCAAGGAAATTCTTTCTTACAGATAAATGAATACTATGTGTGTTGAATGTTTTCTACAAAAACTTTATATCACAACTGTGATAATACACAAATTAAGCTTAAGTGAAACTAGGATGCTATAACTATAGCGTAAGCAATTTGAGAGATATAGCAAGCTGTTTGAGTGAGGATGAAGATGATGTGCTTTATGCGTGTAAAGAGTTGTAGAGCATTAGCCAATTCATTTCTCACTGACTTGTTTATATAGCCTTGGAAAAGATACGTTGTAGTCAATTATTCCATTTCAATGCCCATTACGTTCTTTCCATATTGAGAAGATCTTTGTCTTGGAATACATCCGTTGGTAATAAAGTGTCTTGAGTGCACAGTACCATTGTCAATTAAGCGTGTTGATTGGCTTTGGCTTATTCTGACGCTTCTAGGTGCTGATGATATTGTTTTGGTCTTGATCAGAGTTTAGAGTATGTTACGCGCAAATCTGTTCATCAAGCTTCAGCATAAGCACATGCTTTGATCTTCTGATGCTGGCATATGATATTTCATATTCTGATGCTGATGTTGATATTCTTAAGCTAATATCCATCAGAGTTTCTGTAAATGCATAATATAATTTTTAGGTAGCATATATGTCTCATATGAATTATACAATTTATTTAATCTAGCATTTTGTTATCATCAAAACTTTAACTTAGGGTAGTAGATTCAAACTTTTTTCTAACAAATATTGTGCGGAAATTTAATTGCGGGAAATTAAATCAAAGCTATTACAAGGCGTCGGGTATTTACATCGCCAAAGACAAACCCTTTAATTTAAATTGCGGAAAGTAAATCAAGGCGATAAATAATTAAAAGTCCTAATTGAAATACTATTACATTCCCGAAGCAATTACAAAATTGGAAACAAATGAATCGCGTGCAAGAAAATTAAATCGACGCATTTTTAGGGTTTTGACCCTTTTTATTAAAGAAAACATATTTTTGTTATTTTTAGATTAAATGAAATTAAATCTAAACCAATTATTAATTAATTAATAAAAAGATATTTTTTTGGATTTTTTAATATTTGAGAAAATAAAATAAAAATGGTTAAAAGCTATTAAGAACCCTAATTCTAAATTGGTTTTAATTTATTGCAAAAAACATTAATGTTAAACCTAATTAAAACTAAATAAATTAATTATTGTTTATTTACAAAAAATAAAATAATGAAATTAAATTTAATAAATTAAAATATTATATTTTTTGTTTTATGATTTTATTAAGAAAAATAATTGGTTAGTTAATTAACAATAAAATAAATAATTATTACAAAATAGATAAATGAAAATGTGAAGGGAAAAAGAAATAACCCAGGGGGTGTGGGCTTAATTTGATGGTGGAATCAGCAATTTCCAGGCCCAATTTCAATCAGCCTGCTTTGACTTTTTGAACCCAATGCATGCGTGTTGACTAGGGTTCATGGTGAACCTTCAATATGGATCCTTGGATTTGGCCTGAGGGCCATTTGGCAGGAGATCAGGCAATGATGCATGGTGTGCCACGCTTGGAGTGCTGTGTAGAATAACCTGGAGAGAAATTACAACAAATATTGGGGGACCTGGGATTCGAACCCAGGTCCCAATGCTCATTGACACGCTTCCTTTGCCAACTCAACCATGCTGCTTCTTTGTTAATATAATGCAAAACAAATAAAATATTGAAAACAATTAATTATTCCTGGGAATTAAAAAACGCGCTAAACAATTTGAACAGGCCAATGACGCAGGGACACGTCTTCGTCTTCTTCAACGAAGACTGTAACTTTTCCTGCGGATTTTATTCGACAACTAAATCCATGGCATCATGCTATCATGAGCTACAGGCCATATAAATGACAATGGAGACCATCACTACATTCGTCTCTCTTCCCTGATCATCTCTATACCCATCATTAGTCTCAATTTATCCTGCATCAAAAATGCCTAAAAAACAAGAACAAGAACCCTAGCTTTGGATACCGGGTCATAAGCCATGAAAACAAAATTAAATATTACAGAATCATTGGAAATTGAATGGCAAGTATGAATGTACAAGAAAATTGGCAAAAAGATGCAAGCATGATGAGTTACGTTTTCATGTACAGGGGTATATTCGTGATGACTTACAGCGTGATTTAGGAGGTTTTAGGACTTGGTTTTGATTGCTACAACTTCAGGAGATTGCCAGGAAGAGAGCTATGTCAAGCTTTTGGACATAATCGTGCTCTAATATTGATTTTGATCTCCCACTTTTTCACACTTTTTTCAATTCTTGTTTGGCCGTTTCTGCAATGCTTAGGTCGTGTCCTTGCTATGCCTCACTTGTACATGTATATTGGAAGTGAATTAGGTCAAGAGTTGGGCTTGAATCCATAAGAATTGATGAATGGAGATTTGATTTGATCACCATTATCAAGTTTCCATATTTGCATCAAATCTGAGATTTTGTGCATGTTTTGACTTGGCACGAGTTTGATTGAGTTTCTCATGATATTTGCAAGCTGTAATGACCACAAGAATCTCATTCCATTAATTTTTGGATTTTATTTGAATTAATATTGATTTAAAATGAATTAAATCAATAAAAATTAAATAAAATAGAAAAATAAATGATTGGTCATGAAATTAAAGATGGGACACATGTGTGGTGTTATAAGACCAAATCAAGTGGAAAAAAGTGGGCCCTTTTGTCAAAAATTGGAGTTTTGAGGATAGTTGACTTTTGGCAATTTTGGAAAAATGCCCAACTTCACCAATGGATAACTTCTTCAATTTTGAACTTTTTGAAGTTTTCTTGGACTTTTTAGAAACCTTGAGATGTCCCATAACCAACCCTTTTTGTCTTATCTCATTTTGATCTTCCATGCTCAAGTTATAAGCTTTGGCAAAAAAGGTGTTTTTGTTGACTTTCAAAAATGACCTATAATGTCCAAATTTGTAACTTTTTGTGAGAGCATTTATTGATCTTGGGGTGTGAATATGGATTGTAGGAAATTGCATCCTCTTCAAAGTGAGCTTTGGATGGGTCATTTCTCATAAAGTATGAGAAAGTTGCTTGGTCAAAGTTGAGTTGACTTTTCCTGCAAAATCCTAATTTAGCAACTTTTGAATCTTGATGAATCTTGAGGAATCCTTGATGAATCATGATAAACCCTTGATCAAATGATGAATTATCCTTCAAAATGAGAATGTTGACAAAAATCTTGAGGTTTGACTGTTTGTAGGTCACAGTTGACTTTTGCCCTGGCATAGTCGATTTTTGGACCTCTTTAGCAATTGACTGACCAAACTTCCTCTGCAAGGCTTGAAATTTAACATGGATGAACTTAAGAACATATTAGGAAATTGGGAAGCACTTGAGGTCATTTGTATGTAAGGACCTTGGTGCAACACAAAACCCTAATTTTGAATTGACTGCCTTAGGAGATGATTTGACTATCCAACTCTTGAGCCATCTTGAACAACTTGGGGATGATTCTTGACATGTCTTGAGAAATATGGGAGGGCAACTTTTGGGGTACAACAGTTTCCCCTATTCAATCTTCTTAAACCTGAGGATATAGATTAGCGTTCGGGCCTTTCGTGATCCGAAGGTGGAAGATGATTGAACACTAGAGTGCCCAGAAATTTTCACTCGCATGAAGTAATATTTGTCTTGTGATGTCGGGAATAGGCTTACAGATGCCATTTGGGAGATTGATGATGGGAGATGGGCTTAAAGATGCCATCCGAAGGAGTGTCGATCACGTAAGAGATTCCTTAGCGAGATTTTGTATACCTGTTGTTGAGGGAGACTCCGTCGGGGAATGCTGTTATTTGGAGAAATAGAACTTTAGCATCTTCAGTCGTCCGTTATTCTACTGGGGAATCATCTCTGTTGAAGAGGTGAGAGTGAACTACTATCTGGTCGTAATCCAGGCTTCATAGTGATAAGACCGACTGCTATTTGGTCGTAATCCAGGCTTTACAGTGACTTATAGGGGAGATGAGATTAAACTTGCTATTCGGTCGTAATCCAGGATTTGCAATTTATCACTTCTTATCTGGTCGAAATCTAAGCTTCAGAACAAATCAAGTGGTTATCCGGTCGCCTCCGGGCTTCAACTTGAATTTAGGGTACACTAATATCCGGCCGACTCCGGGCTTCTTAGTAACTGTCCATGTAAACTGCTATTTGGTCAGAATCCAAGCTTCACAGTGTCTTGTATCGCTATCTGGTCGTAATCCAGGCTTCACGATGTGTTATACCCTTATCTGGTCGAATCCAGACTTCATGGTGTCACGTACTGCTATTTGGTCGAATCCAATCTTCACAATACCTCACTTCTTATATAGTCGAAATCTAGGCTTCAGAACAAATCAGGTGGTTATCCGGTCACATCCGGGCTTCCTTTTGACTGTTGGATTTACTAGTATCCGATTGAATCCGGGCTTCACTGTAATTGGCTGAGTAAACTGCTATTTGGTCGTAATCCAAGCTTCACAGTGTCCCTTAACGTTATCTGGTCGTAATCCAGGCTTCACGATGTATCATACCACTATCTGGTCGAACTCCAGGCTTCGTATTACTCTTGGTTGCTATCTGGTCGTAATCCAGTCTTCACAACATCTTCTACCATTGTCTGGTCGTAATCCAGGCTTCATGGTCTTGTATTGCTTTCTGGTCGTAATCCAGGCTTCACAATAACTTGCTGAGCTGTTATCCGGTCGTGATCCGGGCTTCACGGCTTGTGTTTATGATATACCACTATCTGGTCGAATCCAGGCTTCATGGTGCCTACTGAGCTGCTATCCGGTTGCAATCCATGCTTTATGGCTCACTGGGGAATAAGCTATTATCTGGTCGTTCTCCGGGCTTCATAGCTTGCTTTTGAGAGTTGTCACTATCTGGTCGTAATCCAGGCTTCGTGGTAGTTTGACATTGTTATTCGGTCGTAATCCGAGCTTCACAATATGCTGTAAAAATCAAGATACTATCCGGTCGTACCCGGGCTTCATAACTTGAATTTTGATTGTATCTTTCCTGAAAGGTAAAGGTTAGCTGTATGTAATGCATGATATGTATCAGGAAATGATGTTCTCAAAATAAATGAGATTGTATGGTATGATGCGTATATGCATGTAGCATGATGTATGGACATGTAATGTTTTAGCTGGGGAAAATAAATCCCAGAGCTGCTGGAGAATATAGTTGAATGCTTCGCTTCCGCCAGGGGTGGTGAACGAAGATGATTGTGAGGATAAAACTGCAGGAGAAAAGAACTCCGTTGGGGAATAAACTGATGAAGAGATTACTCTGAGGGGAATTACTCCGTGGGGAAGGGGTATTCTGCTGAAGATTTTAACGATAAACTCTGCTGGAGATTCCGTTGATAAGCTCTGTTGGGGATTTTAATGATGACCTCCATTGGGGATGGATTACCGTTGCTGTGATATTAAATCTACTGAACTCCTGTTTGGGGAAAGAAAGGACTTTGCTGGGGGTGATCTTTTAGTTGCAACTTGCTGAGGATAACCCAGTTAGACTCCTGTGGGTATAACCCTCTGAATTTGGCTGGGGAGATTTATTTGCGCTCTGCGGGGGATAAGCTTCCAGAATCTACTGGGGAAGATGAATCAACTCTGTCGGGGAAGCTTTTTTAGACTGCGCTGGGGAAATGGCTCCACTGGGAGTATCTTGTATTCCGCTGGGGAACATTCTTACACTCTGTTGAGGAATATTAAGACTGCCGAGGATGTTTTTATGCTTGCTGGGGAATATCTTTATACTCCGTTGGGGAATATTAAGATCTTCTGGGGATACCAAGCCTTTTTAGGGCTGCTAGTGGATGAACTCTGCTTGGGGAGAGTATTGCTGATTCGTACATAGCTGCAAGTCTCAGCTGGGAGAGCTACCATTACTGCCTTATTCTGCGGGGAGTGAAGGTAACATAGCCATATTCTTTAGCTGGATCTACCTTGTACCTGGTGGATGAAGCAACTACACAGCTTTGGACATTTCTTATGCCCCCTGTTTCTGATATTACCAGTAATTCATCTTTCATTTCGCATGTAAATATTTATGATCAGCAATTAATGTCAAATGCATATATGAAAAATGAACATTGGATGTTCTTTCCAAAATAAAACAGATAAAGGAAAAACAGCTTGAAATTTCTGAAAATGAATTTGTATTGATTTTGAAGTTTGGCCTAAAAATAGGCATTTTTGTACAGGAGGCTGACGTCCTAGTAAGAGAACGCCCCCGAACAAATAGAATTTACAATTTGTGAAAAGGAAACAAAACAGCTATGTGAATAATCCCACTGGGTTTCAAATCTGCTATTGCCTTTATATCTTCGAGCATCTCATCACTTTGCTGCTTAGTTGAAGAAGAATCTGATTGATTAGTACCGTCCGAGCTTGATAGTCGATACCGAAGTCTGGATGCGAGGTGATCCAATGAGACATAGTGTTACACTTTGATCCCTAACTTTTTCCTGGACCGCCATTTCGGGTTTTCAGTCCACCGGGATACCCATTTTTGCCCAAGCCGCCTTTTCAGGTTTTCGACTTGCCGGGTGTACGGATTTTTTCATTTTCATCCCTTATTTTTACCCGAACCCTTTTGGTTCGCCGGGAAGCCCTTATTTTTGCCTAGGCCAGTCGACCTAGCGGGTCTTTGATCATGCGTAGTATCTTTTTACTATGTCTGCATTGAGGGGGTGAGGAAGGTCGTCACCATCCATGGTGGTTAGAATCATAGCTCCTCCTGAGAAAATGTTCTTAACCACAAATGGCCCTTCGTAAGTAGGGGTCTATTTGCCCCTGGGATCACCTTGAGGTAAGATAATGCGCTGATTACCAGGTCCCCAACTTGATACTCTTGTCGTTTGACTTTCTTGTTAAATGCCTTGATCATCCGTTTTTGGTATGTCTGACCATGACAAATAGTAGTAAGTCTTTTTTCGTCGATTAGGTTTAGTTGATCAAGCCGGGTCTGAATCCAGTCATCTACACTCAAACCTGCATCTTTCATGATCCAGAGAGAGGGTATCTGAACTTCAATGGGCAAGACTGCCTCCATGCCATAAACCAAGGAATAGGGTGTTGCCCCGGTTGACGTCCGTGCTGAGGTACGGTATCCATGAAGAGAAAATGGTAACATCTCGTGCCAGTCTTTGTATGTCACTGTCATCTTTTGCACAATCTTCTTAATGTTCTTATTTGCCGCTTCGACATCCCCATTCATCTTCGGCCGGTAGGGAAAAGAGTTATGATGCTGTATCTTGAATTGCTCACAGAGCTCAGTGATCATTTTGTTGTTGAGATTGGTGCCATTATCCATAATGAACCTCTCTGGTACACCGTATCGACAGATCAGATTGTGCTGAATGAACCGTGCCACGACGTTCTTGGTTACGGTAGCAAAGGAAGCTGCTTCAACCCACTTCGTAAAGTAATCAATCGCTACCAGGATGAAACGATGCCCGTTGGATGCCGCAGGTCTGATCTCGCCGATCATATCAATGCCCCACATCGCAAAAGGCCAAGGCGCTGTCAAGACGTTCAGAGGCACTGGAGGTATGTTCACCTTATCAGCATAGACCTGGTACTTGTGACATGTCCTAGAATGCTGATAACAGTCGGCTTCCATTGTGGACCAGTAATATCCTGCCCGGAGGATTTTCTTTGCCATGGTATGTCCACTGGAATGAGTTCCGAAAGTACCTTCATGCAGTTCTGCCATGATCCTTTCTGCTTCAATCTTATCCACACAACACAGTAAGGTCGAATCATGGTTACGTTTGTAAAGAATGCCATTACTGATGAAGAACTTCGCCGCGAACCTCCTCAAAAACTTCTTATCATTAACAGATGCGCCCTCGGGATATTCTTGAGCTTCAAGGTACCTTTTTACTTCGTGAAACCAGGGCTTTTCTGTTACCTCTTCAGTCTCAAGATCACAGCAATGCGCAGGTTCGTCCAATCTTTCAATAATGATCCGGGGAGCCTCGTTGTCCCAATTGACTTTGAACATAGAAGACATCATAGCCAGCGCGTCCACCAATTGATTCTCCTCTCTAGGGAAGTGTTCAAAGGTTACATCCTCGAAATGGGGAAGCAATGTCAGCACATACTCCTTGTAAGGAATAAGATTTGGGTGTTTCGTATCCCACTCGCCTTTGATCTGACTGATCACGAGAGCGGAATCTCTGAAGACACTCAGAAACTTAATCCTTAGGTCAATTGCAGCTCGATGACCCATGATGCACGCTTCATACTCCACCATGTTGTTGGTGCAATTGAAACATAGTCGGGCGGTGAACGGAGTATGAGAGCCTTTAGGAGATATAATCGCGGTGCCAATGCCATTACCCAAAGCGTTCGATGCTCCATCAAAGTACATAGACCATCGGGATCCTTCCTCAGGTCCTTCATCCGGTCCAGGTGTCTCACAATCAGTTATCAACATGATATTCTCGTCTGGGAATTCAAAGTTCATAGACTGGTAGTCATCCACTGCCTGATGTGCCAAATGGTCTGCCAATACACTTCCCTTGATTGCTTTTTGAGTTGTGTACTGGATGTCATACTCAGTCAATATCATCTTCCATTTTGCTATTCTTCCTGACAAGGCAGGCTTTTCGAAGATATACTTGATCGGATCCATCTTTGAAATTAATAGAGTAGTGTGAGTTAGCATATACTGTCTCAGCCGGCGAGCAGCCCATGCCAAAGTGAAACAAGTTTTCTCAAGCAGTGAGTATCGGGTCTCACAGTCGGTAAACTTTTTGCTAAGGTAATAAATAGCATGCTCTTTTCGGCCAGACTCGTCATGCTGCCCCAGCACACACCCCATTGAGTTGTTAAGTACTGTCAAGTATAAGATCAGAGGTCTCCCTTCAACTGGTGGCATTAGGATGGGTGGCTCTTGGAGATACTCTTTGATTATTTCGAAAGCGGCCTGACATTCATCGTTCCAACGTACCACTTGATCTTTCTTCAGTAGCTTGAAGATTGGCTCACAAGTAGCAGTTAGGTGTGAGATGAATCGGGAAATGTAGTTCAGTCGTCCCAGAAAGCCTCTGACCTCTTTCTCTGTCTTGGGAGCTGGCATCTCTTGTATGGATTTCACCTTGGCAGGGTCCACTTGAATACCTTTGTCGCTTACGACAAAACCTAGCAGTTTACTAGATCTCACACCGAAGGTGCACTTGTTCGGGTTCAATCTTAGCTTGTACAACTTCAACATGTCAAACAACTTCTGTAGATGGTCAAGGTGCTCCTCCTCAGTCTGGGACCTTGCAATCATATCATCGACGTATACTTCAATCTCATGATGGATCATGTCATGAAACAAAGCAACCATGGCACGCTGATATGTTTCCCCATCATTCTTCAGTCCAAAAGGCATGACCTTGTAGCAAAAGGTGCCCCACTGAGTAAAAAAGGTGGTCTTCTCCATGTCTTCGGGAGCCATTTTAATCTGGTTATAACCGGAGAAGCAATCCATAAAGGAGAATACCTTGTGCTGAGCGGTGTTGTCAACCAGAACGTCAATATGAGGTAGAGGGAAGTCATCCTTAGGGCTCGCCCTGTTCAAATCCATGTAGTCAACACACATTCGGACCTTACCATCTTTCTTCGGCACTGGAACCACATTGGAGACCTACTGAGGGTAAGAAGTCACTTCTAGAAAACCAGTGTCAAATTGTTTCATAACTTCAGCCTTGATTTTCTCAGACATCTCTGGGCGCATACGGCGAACCTTTTGTTTCACTGGAGGACAGTCTTCCGTGGTAGGCAGGCGATGAACCACAATGTCAGTATCCAACCCAGGCATATCTTCGTAAGACCAGGCAAAGATTTCAACATAGTCATGCAGCATCTGAATCAACCGCTATTTCACACTAAGCTTCAGATTTGCACCGATCTTGACTTCCTTCTTGTCTGCCTCAGTACCCAGATTCATTGTTTCCACTGGCTCTTCATGTGGCTGAATGGCCCTCTCTTCCTAGAGTAGCAGTCTTGCAAGTTCACCAGGCACTTCGCAATCATCTTCACCTTCTCCTTCGGCTAAGTTGATCGGATTTTCGAAGTCATAACTGGAAGTAGCAGGGCCGTTACCAGTGAGATCCAGAGTGGATGTGGACCTGTATATGTGAGTGTGTTTAAATATCTGTTTTGCAATATATAATAAAGAAAGACAAGGAGCGCAAGATTTGAAATGCAAGAATGTCCAATGCTTTTATTAATGATATATGAAAATGACACACAAAAGCCCTCACAAATGAAACCACGGTGCCCCGGGTAAGACACCGGGCCATAAAGTTTCAAAACATTGTCTATTACAAATTCAAAACAAAAGTTTCATTACTGGGTAACAAAAGTAATAGGGATGAAGTCCTTTGCTGTCCAGTTGCTTGGTCCACTGTTGGTCGTAGGATAGATCCAGCTGTCGAATTCAGACTCTTCTACATCCTCTTCAATGGCATTCACTCCCGAGTTGCTGATGAACACAGGAGGTCTTCCGATCCTTACACTTCGAACAAACCTTTGAGCTTCTGCAGTGAAACCCAAACCAAACTTGTTAGTCTTGTGTAAAATCAGGGAGTCGGCCCCAATTTGCACACTCACCCTTCTCAATAACAGCCCGAGCATCTTTTAAGGAAGCCATCTTCATAGGAGAATCCTCCACCACAGTCTCAGCTGATGCCAGTGTCTGGGGAACCTCTTAAAAGTGCTGAAATGGGGTCTCAATGAAATCCCCATCCATCTCTACGTATCAGAATGAGTTGAGGTGGCTGACAATGTACTCTTCCTCCCCTTGTACTATCACAATCTTCCCTTTGACCGGGTATTTCAACTTCTGGTGGAGCGTTGGGGTTACGGCCCCAGCTTTATGGATCCAAGGACGACCTATCAAACAAGAGTAGGATGGCCGAATGTCCATCACATAGGACATAGAATTGAAGACCTGTGAACCAACTTTAATTGGAATATCAACTTCACCGTGCACCATCCTTTTAGAACCATCAAAGGCCCTGACAACGATGTTACTTGGTTTTTGCTTTAACCCTTCGCAATCCAACCGGTCTAGAGCTTTTTTGGGCAAGACGTTCAATGAGGAACCAGTATGAACCAATACATTTGCAAGGGTAGTGCCCCTGCATTTAATGGAGATATGCAGGGCATCGTTATGATTTTCCCCTTGGCAGTCAAATCGGCGTCGGAGAACCCCAAACCATTATCAGCAATCAAATTGGCCACACAATCGGTGAACTGATCAGCTGATGTCTCTTGTGGCACGTGGGCAGTCTTCAGGAAGGTAATCAGAGCCTTGACATGGGCCTCTGAGCACAGCAATAGTGACAACATAGAAATCTTGGATGGGGTTTGCCCCAGTTGCTCAACTACGTTGTAATCACTCTTCTAAATAATCTTCAGAATCTCTTCCATCTCCTGTTTAGAAGCTTCAACAGTAATTGTCTTTGGTGCCTCCGTCTGGGCAGGCACATCAGTGGCGATCCCTTTGCCCCGTGCGTCAGATGACTCGGCGACAGGGGTAGGACTAGGAACTTGATCAGGAATGGCAGCAGGTACACTTGCAGGTGTAATGACAACAGGTCTTCAGACAGCTGGTGGAACAATATCAGGTGAGAAAAGTCTACCGCTGCGGGTGACTTTAGCGGGTCCAGTAATGTTGCTGATGTCAGTATCAGCATCCAACTCTTGCTTAACTCCATGAACATAAACATCATCCCCAGTGCCAAGGGACGACTTTATCAGAGGTGTAGGGGATGGGCCCCAGAACAGTGATGATTACAGGTGCGATCTTCGGAACAGATGTAATTCTAACAGGCTTCCTCGAGGGAGCCTTGGAAGAATTGTCGAAAATGGTAATGATGGCGACTTCTTCAGTAGGAATGGAAGGAACAAAAATCTTCTCAAACAGGATCTCTTTACTATCCATCAGGTTTTGGATACCTGACTTCAGGAATGGGCAACCGGTAGGTAAAACAAAACACATATGGCAACCTTCGTCACAGCCCGGAAATAAATTGACTAGCAACAAGTTCTTCTTGACAGTCATCAGAGGGGTAACAATGTCATCCACAGAAACTACAAACAAATCTTCCTCTACAGTATTTACTCCATGTTTGGGCATGGGAGCAGTCATAACATTAGGCCTCTCGGGCGCCTCGAACTCAATCTCTTTTGCATCAATTAAGTCTTGTATCTTGTTCTTCAAAGCCCAACAATCATTTGTATTATGCCCCGGGCTATCGGAGTGATAAGCGCAGCAGGCGTTAGGTTTATACCTTGGTGACGTTGTATTTGAATTCTTTGGGGCTTCCCTTGGAGTCACCAGGTTAGTCTTCAGCAACTGTGGCAGAATCTGAGATAAGGTCATGCTGAGACGAGTGAATTGCCTCTTAGGTCTCTCGTCCTTTTGTTGATTGTTGTACTAAGGAGTACCAGTAGGTTTTGAAATAACAACCGCATTGACAGCTTGGCGGTGTTCAGGTATATTCTATCTTCTTGCATTGTAGACAACACCGGACTCTTTCTTAAACGGTTTCTTCTCGGTGCTCGATGAGGCACTCTTCTGTATCTTCCCAGCCTTAATACCAACTTCAATCCTCTCACCAGTCAAAATAAGATTTGTAAACCCAGATGAAGAGCTTCCAATCAGATGGTTAAAGAATGGACCAGACAGGGTCCCCAGAAACATGTTAACAAGCTCACGATCAGCCAAAGGTGGTTGCACCCTTCCGACAAGGTCTCTCCATTTTTGAGCATAATCTTTAAATCCTTCACCCGTTCCCATTGACATAGCATGGAGTTGGGTACGCGTAGGAGCAAGGTCGGAGTTATACTAATACTGCCTATAGAATGCAGTAGCCAAATATTCCCAGCTGCGGATACTGGCTCCGTCTAACTGATAGAACCACTCAAGCTGAGTTCCTGAGAGACTGTCTTGAAAGAAATGGATCCATAAGTTCTTATCAGCAGTGTAAGGCTGGATCTTCCTCACATATGACCGGAGGTGCAGCTTCGGACAGGAAACTCCGTCATACTTGGCAAAGGCAGGTTCCTTGAATTTATGGGGAATCACCGCCCCAGATGATAGACCTAGATCTCCAAAGTCAAGACCGGGCACCTTCTGAATTTCCATAGCGCTCAAACGGTCTTCCAGCTGTTTGTACTTATCCTCAGCAGGAGGATACTATTCTTCATCATAGTCTGTCTCGTTGTCGGAGACCACATGGCTAGGGGCCCTCCTTTCTTGTCAACTATCTTTCCCTCCAGATGAGGTGGTTAGATCAACTTCATTATGCAACCTGTGCCCTGTGTTGAACAGGATTGTCCTCTTCTTCTTCTTCTTCTTCTTCTGTTTCAGAATCAAGGTCTTCAGGTCCTGTTGACCCTTGGCTAGATTCATGAACATCTCTTGAAATTGGGAATTCTGGGCCTGGAGGGCCTTGATAGCTTGCTCAGTTGAAGGTTCAGTAGACATGATGATTGCTGAAATAAACAGCGAAGAAGATAAGAGACCTGTAAAGGGTACTTATTTATGAAGTGGATGGGATGAAATGCGTATGATTTATGTTTTCAAAGACAATCGGGATTCAAATTTGTAAACAAGAAAGGAAACACACTTTATTAGATTTAAACTTCAAAATTTAAATTGTTCAACAAATTTCCCTTAAGGCGTTACAAGAATGGAAATACTGAAAAGTAAAATAAAAACTGTAAAAGAAATCATCAAAGGTCCATCAATGCTCCCATGGTCTCTTCCTATCAGTGCGGACATAATCGTTGAGAATTCGCTCGTTCTCTAACTGCCTGGTCAACCTCTGGATCTTTTGATCCTGCTCGTTGAACTTCTCTCGGTAAGAATCCTGTTCATCCCTCAATTGCATCCAAGACCTCATCAGTGCCCCAATGTCAGTGGGCATATAAGGATGGAGAATGGTTGGAAGAACCCCTTCTTTATTAGCGACTTCAAGAGCGACAAGCCGGACAACTTCATATGGCATACCTAGCTTCTGGGCACGGATGCGGACCCATCTAAGATATGGCTCCATGGGAAGAGAAGTCTTTGGACCCAACTCATGTGGATCTGATTGGTGAACTCTGTCCCAAGCCCTTATGAATCTACGAAGTTGCTCTTCGCTATCCCCCTGAAAACCAAATATGATATGAGGCATTAGTATCTCGTGAAGTCCTTCTCTTCTGGCTCTTCCAAACTGATGGAGAGCTAAGCATGGGTTGTAAGAAATTCCTCCATGGGTTCCTAGTAGGGGAACATTAGGATACTCTCCACAGCGATCAATGATAGTCACCTCATCCATACCTTTGAGAGTCCAGATAATGTCATTATGAGAAAGAGACATCACCCTATAAGCCCAGCCCATTCCTTCTTTGTTCTTCAATACTGACTTAGGGAGGTGCGAAATAAACCACCTCGACAATAAAGGAGCACAACACATCAAGGTTCCCCGCTTTTGGGCAGTACGAGCATAGAGTTGATGGAGAATGTCACCCAAGAGAGAGGGTACAGGGTTCTAAGAGATGAAGATATTTATGGCATTCACATCAACAAAAGTGTCAGGATTTGGAAATAATACCAAGCCATAAATCAAGAGAGCCAGAATATCCTCGAATGCCTTAAAGTCTAGGCTATCCCAGAAGTAGTTAGCCTTGCCAACCAAGAACTTAGTCGGAAATTCTTTAGCTCCACTTCTAGTCTCCCAATTAGCCATTACTTCCTCTTTGGTCAAATGAAGGGCTGCAGCAATTTCTTCGGGCCTAAGAGTCTTTTCCAAACCAGTAAACGGGGTCTGCTCCAGAATAGAAATACCGAGCATCTCATAAAACTCTTCTAGGGTAGGAACCATCTGATAGTCTTGAAAAGTGAAGCAATGGTACATCGGATCATAAAACTGGACCAGGACACTCATCATTTGTTCGTTCAATTCGGAGGTGACCAAACTGAGAAGAGAACCATGCCTTCTGGTGAAGCAAGTAGTGTCTGGCATCCTGACAACAAAATCTTTAAACAGGGTAGGTACTTGGACAAAGTTGATCCGGATAGTATTCTTACGCATGGGCATCATGATGACCTATAAAACAGAGCAAAGATGAAACCCTCTTGTCTTTGAAATAGGTTAGTCCTTATGCAAGATGTATGCAATGTTATGATGTCATTGTTGTACCCCAAAATTTGCCCTCGTATTTTTCCACAAGAAATCACAGCCTCGGGCGTTTCCTGATTTTTCAGATTGGCGTAAGAATCAGTCAAACAGATTTTTCTTATCAGTCAGACAAAATTAGGGTTTTCATTGATTTTTAAGCAGTTCAGGCAGATTGCTAGGGTTTGGTTGAGATGGCTCAGGTTTTGATCAGGCAAACGTTTCTTTGACATTTAATCAAGAATCAGGGTTTTGTGCATGCAGAAAGAATTAATGCTACAGTTCTATTCAGTTTACTATGAGTTTTGGATTGAGGCATTTGAATCAAGAACTTGCAGGTTGTTGTTTAATCAGTAAAGGCTAAGGCATTTTATTTGAGATGAGATAAAGGCTGAGGTACTTAAATTGAGAATCTACAGTGTCTGATTTGATCAGTAAAAAGATAAATATCTGGATATTGGTTTGATTAACTGTGCATTATTTAATTGGAGCGCCAGGTTTATTATTGATTCAATAATAAGGCCACAATGTTTATTAATTATTTTTCTAAGTCAGAATAACTGGATACTTCCGGTTATTTTAACTTAAGAAATTCAAAATAATTAAATGAACATTGAGTTGAAAGAAGAATTAACTGATAAAAAGGATGTTTATTCACTTTGAATTGTTTGTTACAGATATTATTTAAATACTGTTAAATTTATTTACAGTTATTTAATAATATTATTACAAATAATTGAAATGGAAATAAAACTATCCTAAGAAAATCCCTAAGTCTTCATCTTCTACTGCTCCTCCTCTTTTGCTCCATTTCATGTTTATCTGCAAAACAAAGAAAAGAAAGAAGAAGTCAAAAGCAGATAAAATTAAAAAAAGACAGACAAATAAGAAATTGGGTTCATCATTAAAGGCAGCTGGCCGGAATCAGTTCGCCCTCTCTGCAAATCACGAGATTTCTCCCGGTTCACAAAGAGGGATAAATAATGCTTGCAATGAAATATGAAATGCACAAATTTTAATATTGCACAAATTCAAAGTTTGTCAAAAAGCTGCATAATTCCAAAAGTTTCCAACAGCATGTGCAAGTACAAAATCCAAAGGCAAACTGAACTGAACTGAACTAGAACTACAAAGTTCCAATTTCAAACTTTCCACAAGTACAAAAGGCTACCAAAGCTGTCCAAAAGAGATCAAGATATCAAAGTACAGAATGCTGTCACAAAGAAGCATAAAATCTGGAAGAAGAGATAAAGTATGCAGAGCAAAACAACTTGCAAGCAAGCATGTTAAATCACATCATTTTCCTATGGCCAGCTACCTTTTCAGAATAAGGACAATCTAAGCAATTTTTAATATGCTTTTAATCTGTCAAAAAGGGAGAGAGAGAAGAGAAAAAAAGAAAAAGGGTTTACAGGCTTAGGCATGAGAAAAAATATATAAAACAGAACTTATCAGAACAGTAAGGGAGGGGACATAACCAAAAAACACAAACTCAAAAAGAACACATAGAGCCAGCCTCCAAAACCAAAAAATATCACAAGTTTAAACCTGCATTCAAGGCAAACTTGAAACATCAAGTATCCTGCATAAACCTCACACAGGCCTACAAGATAGAAGCCATCAAAAACCTGCTGAAGCCTAAAACCAGTTCACAAAAAGGCCAAGCCCCTTCAAGAACTGTCAAACATAAACAACATATCAAAACCTCACCAACACCCAACACTTCAACCTGTAAAGACAAAGCCACATAGACCCAAAGCCTAACCTGTAAAAGGCCAAGCCCCTAACCTGTAAACAAAAGCCATGAACCTGCCTCAAGCCTTAGCCCAGCTCATTGCAAACTGAAACCTACATAAGCCTTTCAGACTTCAAGCTTAAACCATTTCAAGCTTCAACTGACAACCAAACTTGATTCAAAGTACTCAAAATCCAAATCAACAAAATCCAACCAAAACACGCGCCCTCAGAATTGCTTCATCACTGGGCCAACAACAACAATATTTCTCAAACTCAAAAGCATATCAGCAAACACCTCAGAAGCATACAAAAGCGAGGCAACAAGAAAAGAAGTTAAACAATAAGCTAGCATACAGAGTAAGGCAACACAAACCCTCAGAAAATTTTCATCATTGGGCAAGCACACAAACCAAACACAATAGCATTCAATACTCAATACCAACAAGCATATTCAGAGGCAACATATCAATCATCTCAGAACATACAAAAGGCGAGGCAACCATAAAAGAAGAGGAAGAGAGATATACAGGGCATCTCAGGTAAAATATCATTGAAAGCAAGCAGACAAAAAGGCATAGAAAGAATACAGAGTACCAGAACTCCCAGCAAAGCAAGCTAGCTCATCAGCGTTTTCCCTCGCCTCTGGCCGCCACAGCGCCTCCCAATCCTCTCCTCCATCTCCAGAAGACAAAGGTAGTATAACTTCTTTTCTTTCCTTTCATACACCTCAACAGAAACAACAATAACAACACATAATATCAGAATCCAAAACGAAACTAAAACATGCAAAGGGAATTGATATAAACCTTAAAACATAGGGACATAAATCGCTACCTCGTAAGCATCGCCTGAGCGGTCCACTGAGGGAGAAGGAAGGACGGTGGTGCCGGTGGCCATGGGCGAAGGCTGAGCTGTATTCAGTAAGCTTTGGCGAAACGAACGAAATGAAGACGAAGCCAAAACGGCGCCTATGTCTCACAAACCCTAGCGCGTTCCAAAATGACACAAAACCGTTTAAACCCTAAAACGAAAATTGTGAAATCGTTTGGGCCTTGCCCTTTTTCCTAATCAACCTAAGCCCATTAAGCGTGAATACACCCCCTCTCCTGGCGCCTCACCCCTTTGCTTCTGTTCATTGGTTTCAGCTTGGGCTTTTTTTTCTTTCCTAAGACCCATCTAATCCCTTAGCCCTTTTTATTTCTAAACTAATCTCTTTTTTACATAAAATCACATCTTATCTTTTTATTAAACAAATTAATATACTTCTTTTTTTTTTACATTAAATTCTTATACTAATACATTTTCTTTATTTTGTCAAATAAAACAATACTTCATTTTATACTAAAAATTGTCTTTTAATTTTGTTATATTAAAAAGAACACATAAATATTAGATTGAATTAATAGATTAAAAACTCTCTTTAATAAATCTTTTCATACAAATTTTACTATTTATTTCTTTTATTTTTATTACATTTTAAAACATAAATATTAATTTTCTTAAATTTGAGCATTTTTGTTTAATTTAGATTTTATACATAAAAACAATAAAATATCTAAAAATACAATTAAACTTAAAACATTCTTTTCTTTTTTTAAAATATTTTGCTTTGTACATATTAACAAAATACGAGAATACAAAATTAAATAAACAAAACACTTAATTTTTTCATTAAGTTCACATCTCAACTTGTAAATAATCATACACTTACATAAATACATTTACAATACACAGATACATTAATACATTTACTTTGCTTTACACATATACATTTGCTATTCTTATACATTGCTATACATTATATTTTACATTTGCGCAATTCGATTTGGTTGTAAATTATTTGGACACTACTCTCCTTAAAGTCTCATCCCCATTTGTAAATTTGTACCCCCACTCCCGGATACTTATTTGTAATAGCGTAGACTTTAAATTCCCGCAATTTACCGCTTTCAAATATACCATGGTTAGACCTAGGGTTTGTATGTACATAAAATCAAACGCTAGAAAATTTAATACAAGACAAATACATGAAATCAATACACAATCACACTTGCACCCCTAGGGTAATCCCGCTTGTTGCCTTCCAAAATGGGCCATGCTTGCATGTTGAGTTTCTTTGGCAAAACAATTCAAATGATCATAAGTCCCACGATGACGCTTTCGAAAGTTGTCTAAACGGAATGATCATAGTCCCTTCAAGAAAATTGCCAAAGATACTTGGCACCATTGCATTCATGGTCCATACGATGACCCGCGCCTGTCATGTTAAACATCCTAAATGCAAGATTGTCCACCAAATGCAATGGTGGAACAAAATTGTTAAAAAGGGTTAAAACATGAGAAAAACCTTTGAGTAAATTTAGGGGTAGACAAACTCTTAGTTACTTGATCAAACATGCAAAAACACTTGCCCACTTTTCAAACCACTCCACAAACACTTTCAAAATAAACTCTCAAAAAACATTTGAAACATCTTTTTGAAAAGATACACACCTTTGTAAAACACTCAAACACGAGTCATTACAATGGTTGCCTAAGACAAGGCATCTTCTTCAAAAAAAATTTCAAAACACACACACACACCACAATTTCAAACAATTGAAAATCAAAGGCAAGTGATCTGAAAACTAAGTAACTAAGAGCCCATGGATAACCATGGATGAAAAGCGTGCTAATACCTTCCCTTTTCATAATCTACCCCCCGAACCCACGAAACATCTCAAAAGGTTTTTCCTGTGCTTTTTAACCTTTCCTTTAGGATAAAATAAAAAGTCGGTGGCGACTCTTGCTCAACCGAACAAGTGCGAATACAAACGCAAAATCTCAAGTCAGTTCTCCCACCATATAACAGAACTGGCGACTCTGCTGGGGAAATAATTCAAAAGTGGGGTTACCTTAGGGTTTAGATCACCTTTACATTCTTGCTTTGATTTCCTTGATTGCTTTACTTTTTTGGTCCTTGTTTGGGTTTGTTGTAAATCCTACACCCGGATTTGGGGCACCTTCTTAGGTAAATAGCAAAAAACTGTGAGGGAACTGTGCGGGTTATACCGACACGGTTGAAGCAGTAAGATATGTTAGTGTGACATATTTGTGAGTACCGGTAACCCTTGAGTTCAGTCAAGGAGAGTACGGGGCCGCTGAGTGATGTCGTGAAGCACTAACGAACTCTTAGAACCTTACTTGACCATCTTAGCCTTTTTAGGGGTAGTGAGATGACCGACTTTGGTACAGTCCAAAGTTGGTAGATACTCGATACTACACTCATTGAGGGTTGTTTTCTTGGAATATTTTGGTCGCCAGTTAAGTGGCTAAACCAAAACAATGAACACAGAAAACAATCCAATGATATTGAGCTCCTTAGAACCCGGTTTCTATTTTAGGACAGGATGAGCCAACTAACTTCAAGAGGGTACTTACCTACAACCCCATGCAAGCCTGAACCTAAGGATTTGTTTGCTTTGTGTGAATATGATTGCCTGTATATACACTCACTTGCTTTTTGCATACATGTACATAACATCATAACATCATACCATAGAATTTTTCAATAACCATTTCAAGGATCTCGAGGGTTCTTTTGATGCAGGTTTACGTTGAATCAGACGTCTACCAAAGGGCAAGAGGTTTCTCCTCTAAACAAATGCCATCAAAGATCAAGTGCAACAACTTGAATCAGGGGCTATGACCCACTTGACATGGTGAGCTTGATTCTTGTGGAAAGACCTCCACCGGTGCAAAGTTCTCCAATCAAAGATCGAAGTTCAACCTCTAACATTCTCTTGTGTTTACCCTAAGAGATCCTTGAAAGCATGCATCCACATATCTCGCATTGCATCTTGACGATTTTCCCTTTTTCAGGTTTCCTTACTCTCATACTGTTTATTTCAGTAAGAGATGGCTCTAGAGAGGACTGTCAAGGATATCCAGGACCAGACTGCTCAGCTGCAGGAAATGTTCTTGAACTTGTCTTTGGGGCAAGAAGAAATGAAAGCTCTCCTCACAAAGGGCTTGGAGACTTCAAACAATGCCAGGAGCGATCAGTTGGAAGCACTGTACTTTGATTTGGCAACATTGAGGATCCAAGTGATGGGGCAGCTAGTGGGCCAGATGGCTCTCATCCAGGACCTGTCTCAAAGACAAGAGGAACTCAGAGTTCTTGTCAACCAACTGCTTCGAAACAACCAACTGGGGAAAACATCTGAGGTTGAAGAGCAAGTGACCACTCAACCCCCATCCACTCAAGAAGACAAAGGGAAGGCTCCTTTGCTTGATTCAGGGTCACAAGCCCATCAACAACCTCGCCAGCGTCAACGGGGTAATCGGTATAATCAAAATACGTCGGGAAGACAGTTCACGGAGACTGACATACCGTCATCTCTGATTCTAGAGCGCCTGTTAGAGGTCAATCTGACTGCTTTGAGGGAGCCTACCCGGAAGCCCAATACCTCCGCTCCTAACTATCATCCCGACACATTTCGTGTTTACCACTCCTACAGCCCGGGACACGACACTGACGACTGTTGGGCCTTGAAGAACAAGATTGAAGATCTGATCGACATTGGAGTGCTGAGGTTCATGCCAGACGGCGAGATGAAAATATTCCATTGAGGGTTTCTCCACCTGATTTGACAAAGCTCAAACTGAAAGACTTTTGCTTCATTTGAATTTTCAAAGTTGTAATTTCCTTTATTCTCAAACAATTATCTGTTGATGTTAAACTCTGTTTCATTAATGCATTGCATATGTTTGTCTTGAATTCATCCATTCGTTTTCACTACTCTCATGTTTTCTTTATGATATTTAACTCTTGATAAAAAGCTGCAAGCCTTTAGAGGGAGGATGACGAAACAATACCATAATCTCATACAGTATGCTTTTGAACAGACCTTGCTGATGATGTACAGGCATTTCTTTCAATTCCCAAACACTGGAGTTATAAGGAAGATAATCCCTAGTCAACCCCTTCGAGCCAAAGAAGTAGGAGTTTTCTCTTCTAAACAATCAAAACCTTTGATATAAACCTGGGGCAGGGTAGTCTCTCAGTTAATTCAAAAAAGGTGCGCTTTGAAGTCGCAAACTCTCAGTTCGTAACACAACGAACGACATCAACAAAAGAAAGAATTCCTTTGGAATCAAAAGACAAGGGTGGTTCCCTATCACATAGGCAGTCAATCTCTCAAAAGAGAAAAGCCCACCAAGCCAAAACCTGTAAAGGAGGCTTAAAAAAAGCTGGGGCATCCCGCTGACTGTGGTCTCGAAAAACAGAGACAGTCAGGCAAAAGTTAGGGATAACAAATCAAAATCAAAATAGAGAGGTCATTACAAATCCTCAACAAACATGGAAAATGTTGCAAAAGAAAAAAAGGAGATGATGACTGTCTCCCCAAATTCAATTGGTGAACCATCACCCAAAAGGTCGTTCCAAACTCAAACAGAGTGCGACGCACAATTAACTGAGCTTAGTTTCGAAGAACATCACGAAGAGCGGGTTGGTACAAATACACTTTGAGCCTTTATCCTTTGTTTCTTAAACCGTGAACCAAGCCACGTTACAACCCTTCAAAAGTCCTAATTGAAGCTTGGGTTAGTTCAAAAGCATACTGTTACCAAAGGTATCCTGACTCCTGTAAGGCTTTGCTCTAAATCTTGTGTTGATTTGTCTTATAAAATTTTTTCCGCTAAAAAACGCATTTTTCAAAACTTCGAGACAAACATAAACTTTGCATTGCTTGAATATCACTGTTTGCATTCGGCTATTTGTTTGACAGCGAAGAAATTCATACAGCGAATGTTCGGAGGAACGAAAACTCTCAATGAGTAAAATCACTTCAAAAGAATGATATTTCCATTGACAAATCTCCTATCAACAAGGGGCATGACATGTAACCATCCAATTAACCTGGGGCAGTCCAGTCAAGATTTCAAGAAATCTCTCAATTTGCAGAGTAATCTGGTTCAAGACTCCTTCATCATCACTTGGGGCATTCGAATGTCAAAAGTGTCCGAAGTTTTCCTTCATCACCTGCTGGAAGTTACAACCACCAACAGAATAACTATCACAGTTCCAGATTCGATTCATGTATCTAGCCAGGGCATATCTGTGAGTGATCGATTGTAGATTCGATACCTGTATCTACCCAGGGCATATCTGCATGAAGAGACTGAAGATCAACACCTGTAACAAGCCAGGGAACCATCTTTCTTTCTCAGGTCAGAGATCAACACCTGTATCTAGCCAGGACAGTATCTCCTCGACCAACATTTCTTAAAGTTCCAGATCAACACCTGTAACAAGCCAGGAAAATATCTGCGGACGACTGATTGTCGATTAATACCTGTAACAAGCCAGGAAATTATCTACATAAAGAGTCTCTTTCATCACCACTTGGGGCATTCGAATGTCAAAAGTGTTCAACAATTCCTTCATCACCTGTTGGAAGATACGGTCCAGATGTGCTCCAGACACGGTTGCTATTCTGTCACCTTTCTTAAAGTTCCAGATCAACACCTGTAACAAGCCAGGAAAATATCTGCGGACGACTGATTGTGGATCAACACCTGTAATAAGCCAGGAAATTATCTACATAAAGAGTCTCTTTCATCACCACTTGGGGTATTCGAATGTCAAAAGTGTTCAACATTTCCTCCATCACCTGTTGGAAGGTGTAGTTTTACACGGACTCATCATCAGGAAACCCTACACCGGTTCCTTCTCAAACTCAAAAGATTCTTGTAATCCCCAACCAAGAGAGCCTTACAGAATCTAGTTCCCCTCAGCAGTCAAGATTCTTTTATCCCTAGCGGAGTTCATCAAATTCCCCCAACATAACTTATCAGTGGAATCCCCAGCGGAGTTCTCATCAAAAACCTCAGCAAAGTATCTCTTCCCACAGAGTAATTCCCCGCAGAGTAATCTCTCCAAACAAGTTTATTCCCCAACGGAGTCATCTCCTCCTACCGGTTTATTCTTGCAACCATCATCCCCAGCGGAAGCGAAGAACTCTACTCTTCAACATCAGCCCAGGATTCAACAAAGTTCCCGGCACTCGTCAAGGATTTATTTTCCTAGACGAAAATACATTCATAGACATCTCACATTTCATACATCCTGCTTACATACATGATAAAGTGCATACAACACTATCTCATTTTGAGCATCATGACATCATGCATCTCATACATCATAACTTCGCATACAACTGATGTCTTGCCTTTTCAGGAAAAGGTTAATCCAAAGATGATTACTATCAACTGTCACAATTCTAGATTCGATACCTGTATCTAGCCAGGGCATATTTGTAGACGACAATTTCTAGATTCGACACCTGTATCCAGCCAGGGCATATCTGTAGACGATAAATTCCAAATTCGATACCTGTATCCAGCCAGGGCATATCTGTGAGCATTTGATTGTAGATTCGATACCTGTATCCAGCCAGGGCATATCTGCATGAAGAGTTTGAAGATCAACCGGTAGCAAGCCAGGAAGTTATCTTTCTTTCTCAAGTACGCAAGTTCTCGCTAAGGAATCTCTTACGCGATCGACACACAATTCCAATTGGCATCTATAAGCCCATTCTCGACAAAGTTCTGTCACACGTCCCGATGGCATCTGTAAGCCCATCACCAAATGGCATCTATAAGCCCATTCCCGACAAGGTTCTATCACATCCCTAGATGGCATCTTTAAGCCCATCACCAAATGGCATCTATAAGCCCATTCCCGACAAGGTTCTGTCACATCCCTAGATGGCATCTTTAAGCCCATCACCAAATGGCATCTGTAAGCCCATTCCCTCTACCATCACATCACCGAGTGCAAATTTTAGGGCACTCTAGTGTCCAATCTCCTTTTACCTTCAAGTTGCGAACGACAAACTTGCCAATCTAACTCTTCAGGTTCAAGAAGATTGAACAGGGGCAACTGTTGTACCCCAAAATTTGCCCTCGTATTTTTCCACAAGAAATCACAGCCTCGGGCGTTTCCTGATTTTTCAGATTGGCGTAAGAATCAGTCAAACAGATTTTTCTTATCAGTCAGACAAAATTAGGGTTTTCATTGATTTTTAAGCAGTTCAGGCAGATTGCCAGGGTTTGGTTGAGATGGCTCAGGTTTTGATCAAGCAGACGTTTCTTTGACATTTAATCAAGAATCAGGGTTTTGTGCGCCCAGAAAGAATTAATCCTACAGTTCTATTCAGTTTACTCTGAGTTTTGGATTGAGGCATTTGAATCAAGAACTTGCAGGTTGTTGTTTAATCAGTAAAGGCTAAGGCATTTGATTTGAGATGAGATAAAGGCTGAGGTACTTAAATTGAGAATCTACAGTGTCTGATTTGATCAGTAAAAAGATAAATATCTGGATATTGGTTTGATTAACTGTGCATTATTTAATTGGAGCGCCAGGTTTATTATTGATTCAATAATAAGGCCACAGTGTTTATTAATTATTTTTCTAAGTCAGAATAATTGGATACTTCCGGTTATTTTAACTTAAGAAATTCAAAATAATTAAATGAACATTGAGTTGAAAGAAGAATTAACTGATAAAAGGATGTTTATTCACGTTGAATTGTTTGTTACAGATATTATTTGAATACTGTTAAATTTATTTACAGTTATTTAATAATATTATTACAAATAATTGAAATGGAAATAAAACTATCCTAAGAAAATCCCTAAGTCTTCATCTTCTACTGCTCCTCCTCTTTTGCTCCATTTGATGTTTATCTGCAAAACAAAGAAAAGAAAGAAGAAGTCAAAAGCAGATAAAATTAAAAAAAGACAGACAGATAAGAAATTGGGTTCATCATTAAAGGCAGCTGGCCGGAATCAGTTCGCCCTCTCTGCAAATCACGAGATTTCTCCCGGTTCACAAAGAGGAATAAATAATGCTTACAATGAAATATGAAATGCACAAATTTTAATATTGCACAAATTCAAAGTTTGTCAAAAAGCTGCATAATTCCAAAAGTTTCCAACAGCATGTGCAAGTACAAAATCCAAAGGCAAACTGAACTGAACTGAACTAGAACTACAAAGTTCCAATTTCAAACTTTCCACAAGTACAAAAGGCTACCAAAGCTGTCCAAAAGAGATCAAGATATCAAAGTACAAAATGCTGTCACAAAGAAGCATAAAATCTGGAAGAAGAGATAAAGTATGCAGAGCAAAACAACTATTGCAAGCAAGCATGTTAAATCACATCATTTTCCTATGGCCAGCTACCTTTTCAGAATAAGGACAATCTAAGCAATTTTTAATATGCTTTTAATCTGTCAAAAAGGGAGAGAGAGAAGAGAAAAAAAGAAAAAGGGTTTACAGGCTTAGGCATGAGAAAAAAATATATAAAACAGAACTTATCAGAACAGTAAGGGAGGGGACATAACCAAAAAACACAAACTCAAAAAGAACACATAGAGCCAGCCTCCAAAACCAAAAAATATCATAAGTTTAAACCTGCATTCAAGGAAAACTTGAAACATCAAGTATCCTGCATAAACCTCACACAGGCCTGCAAGGTAGAAGCCATCAAAAAACCTACTGAAGCCTAAAACCAGTTCACAAAAAGGCCAAGCCCCTTCAAGAACTGTCGAACATAAACAACATATCAAAACCTCACCAACACCCAACACTTTAACCTGTAAAGAGAAAGCCACATAGACCCAAAGCCTAACCTGTAAAAGGCCAAGCCCCTAACCTGTAAACAAAAGCCATGAACCTGCCTCAAGCCTTAGCCCAACTCATTGCAAACTGAAACCTGCATATGCCTTTCAGACTTCAAGCTTAAACCATTTCAAGCTTCAACTGACAACCAAACTTGATTCAAGGTACTCAAAATCCAAATCAACAAAATCCAACCAAAACACGCGCCCTCAGAATTGCTTCATCACTGGGCCAACAACAACAATATTTCTCAAACTCAGAAGCATATCAGCAAACACCTCAGAAGCATACAGAAGCGAGGAAACAGGAAAATAAGTGAAACAATAAGCTAGCATACAGAGTAAGGCAACACAAACCCTCAGAAAATTTTCATCATTGGGAAAGCACACAAACCAAACACAATAGCATTCAATACTCAATACCAACAAGCATATTCAGAGGCAACATATCAATCATCTCAGAACATACAAAAGGCGAGGCAAGCAGAAAAGAAGAGGAAGAGAGATATACAGGGCATCTCAGGTAAAACATCATTGAAAGCAAGCAGACAAAAAGGCAAAGAAAGAATACAGAGTACCAGAACTCCCAGCAAAGCAAGCTAGCTCATCAGCGTTTTCCCTCGCCTCTGGCCGCCACAGCGCCTCCCAATCCTCTCCTCCATCTCCAGAAGACAAAGGTAGTATAACTTCTTTTCTTTCCTTTCATACACCTCAACAGAAACAACAATAACAACACATAATATCAGAATCCAAAACGAAACTAAAACATGCAAAGGGAATTGATATAAACCTTAAAACATAGGGACAGAAATCACTACCTCGTAAGCATCGCCTGAGCGGTCCACTGAGGGAGAAGGAGGGACGGTGGCGCCAGTGGCCATGGGCGAAGGCTGAGCTGTATTCAGTAAGCTTTGGCGAAACGAACGAAATGAAGACGAAGCCAAAACGGCGCCTCTGTCTCACAAACCCTAGCGCGTTCCAAAATGACACAAAACCGTTTAAACCCTAAAACGAAAATTGTGAAATCGTTTGGGCCTTGCCCTTTTGCCTAATCAACCTAAGCCCATTAAGCATGCATACACCCCCTATCCGGGCGCCTCACCCCTTTGCTTCTGTTCATTGGTTTCAGCTTGGGCCTTTTTTCTTTCCTAAGGCCCATCTAATCCCTTAGCCCTTTTTATTTCTAAACTAATCTCTTTTTTACATAAAATCACATCTTATCTTTTTATTAAACAAATTAATATACTTTTTTTTTACATTAAATTCTTATACTAATACATTTTCTTTATTTTGTCAAATAAAACAATACTTCATTTTATACTAATTGTCTTTTAATTTTGTTATATTAAAAAGAACACATAAATATTAGATTGAATTAATAGATTAAAAACTCTCTTTAATAAATCTTTTCATACAAATTTTACTATTTGTTTCTTTTATTTTTATTACATTTTAAAACATAAATATTAATTTTCTTAAATTTGAGCATTTTTGTTTAATTTAGATTTTATACATAAAAACAATAAAATATCTAAAAATACAATTAAACTTAAAACATTCTTTTCTTTTCTTAAAATATTTTGCTTTGTACATATTAACAAAATACGAGAATACAAAATTAAATAAACAAAACACTTAATTTTTTCATTAAGTTCACATCTCAACTTGTAAATAATCATACACTTACATAAATATATTTACAATACACAGATACGTTAATACATTTACTTTTCTTTACACATATACATTTGCTATTCTTATACATTGCTATACATTATATTTTACATTTGCGCAATTCGATTTGGTTGTAAATTATTTGGACACTACTCTCCTTAAAGTCTCATCCCCATTTGTAAATTTGTACCCCCACTCCCGGATACTTATTTGTAATAGCGTAGACTTTAAATTCCCGCAATTTACCGCTTTCAAATATACCATGGTTAGACCTAGGGTTTGTATGTACATAAAATCAAACGCTAGATAACCTAATACAAGACAAATACATGAAATCAATACACAATCACACTTGCACCCCTAGGGTAATCCCGCTTGTTGCCTTCCAAAATGGGTCATGCTTGCACGTTGAGTTTCATTGGCAAAACAATTCAAATGATCATAAGTCCCACGATGACGCTTTCGAAAGTTTCCTAAACGGAATGATCATAGTCCCTTCAAGCAAATTGCCAAAGATACTTGGCACCATTGCATTCATGGTCCATACGATGACCCGCGCCTGTCCCGTTAAACATCCTAAACGCAAGATTATCCACCAAATTCAATGGTGGAACAAAATTGTTAAAAAGGGTTAAAACATGAGAAAAACCTTTGAGTAAATTTAAGGGTAGACAAACTCTTAGTTACTTGATCAAACATGCAAAAACACTTGCCCGCTTTTCAAACCACTCCACAAACACTTTCAAAACAAACTCTCAAAAAACATTTGAAACATCTTTTCGAAAAGATACACACCTTTGTAAAACACTCAAACACGAGTCATTACAATGGTTGCATAAGACAAGGCATCTTCTTCAAAAACATTTTCAAAACACACACACACACACACCACAATTTCAAGCAATTGAAAATCAAAGGCAAGTGATCTGAAAACCAAGTAACTAAGAGCCCATGGATAACCATGGATGAAAAGGGTGCTAATACCTTCCCTTTTCATAATCTACCCCCCGAACCCACGAAACATCTCAAAAGGTTTTTCCTGTGCTTTTTAACCTTTCCTTTAGGATAAAATAAAAAGTCGGTGGCGACTCTTGCTCAACCGAACAAGTGCGAATACAAACGCAAAATCTCAAGTCAGTTCTCCCACCGTATAACAGTCATGATGTCATGATAAAGGCACACCACAAGTATCCACAAAAAGCAAACATGGTAAAGGCATACAAGTCACACTGAGAGCCCTTAGATTTCAGGCTTGCATGGAGCTTAGGTACTACCCTCTTTCAGTTTAGTTGGTTTAAACCTGTCCTAAAAATAGTAACCGGGTTCTAGAGGATCTCAATATCACTGACTACCCTCAATCGATCATAATTCTAGTTTAGCAATATTTTCTTGCGGCCGGAATCATCGCGAGAGTTTAGTCTCAATGAGTGTAGCATACTGCTACTGTTCTATGGCCAAGTTGGTCAATTTAAGGTTCTAAGGTCAGTTGGTGCTTAATGACCCCTTAGAAGACCCATATTCTCCTCGTTCCAACACAAGGAATATCGGTACAGACTAAAGTGTCACACTAACGTAGCTACTGCTTCATCCGTATCGGTCTATGCCGTACAGATCCCTCACAGTTTATTGCTACTTACCTAAAGGGTATCCCCAGATCCGGGTTAGGATCTATAAAACTCCGGTACAAGCCCACAAAATTAAAGCATACAATTCATACAATTGAAAACATAATGATCTAATCATAAGGTACACCTCACTTATAATACTCCCCAGCAGAGTCGTCAGTTCTGTGATCGGTGGGAATAGAATTGACTGTTTTGGAATGCTGGTTCGCGTTTGCGTTTGTTTTTGCAAAATGTCGTGGTAAGCAAGAGTCGCCACCGTCTTTTATTTTATCCAACAAGGAAAGGAAAAAAGCACTGAAAAATTCCTTTTTCGAGATGTTTCTCGGGTCCGGGAGGTAGATTATAGAAAGGGATGGTATTAGCACCTTTTCTATCCGTGGTTATCCACGGGCTCTTAGGTACTTGCTCATAATGTTTTCAAAAGTTTGCTTTTCTTTGTGTTTGTGGGTTTGAAAGAGTTTTTGTTTGAAAGGAGTGTAAGTGCGAAAAGTTTTGTTTTGTTTTAAAAGGAGCGAGTACTTAAGAACCATCTACCTACTCGAAAAAGAAATTAATCTGTGCTAATGTCCTTTAGAAAATGCTATCCCACTATCGAAGAGTAGGTAGCACCGTCGTTGGAGTTTTAAGGGTCAATTCGATTAAGGGACGTGTGGTCACTAAAGCAATGTTAGGACGCATTAGCGGTAACCCTAATGTCGTAGATCATTTTTCCGAGGCAAACGTTTCGAGGAAACTATGATCTTTGGACAAGAGGGCGACCTCTAAAACTTCCTATACTCAATGACCACGTTCGAGGTAACCAAGTGAGGCGTACCCTAAGAGTGGCATGTGCGAGTGTGTTATTTCGGTTGATTTTATCTTTGTACATGTCAATGGTGAGCTATGTTAATTTTAAGTTAAAGATTGATCTTGTCATGCATTGCCTATTTATCAAACATCTAACAGTTAATATTGTGCGGAAATTAAATTACGGGAAATTAAATCTAAGCTATTATAAGGCGTCGGGTATTTACATCGCCAAAGACAAACCCTTTAATTTAAATTGCGGAAAGTAAATCAAGGCGATAAATAATTAAAAGTCCTAATTTAAAAACTATTACATTCCCGAAGCAATTACAAAATTGGAAACAAATCAATCGCGTGCAAGAAAATTAAATCGACGCATTTTTAGGGTTTTGACCCTTTTTATTAAAGAAAGCATATTTTTGTTATTTTTGGATTAAATGAAATTAAATCTAAACCAATTATTAATTAATTAATAAAAAGATATTTTTTTGGATTTTTTAATATTTGAGAAAATAAAATAAAAATGGTTAAAAGCTATTAAGAACCCTAATTCTAAATTGATTTTAATTTATTGCAAAAAACATTAATGTTAAACCTAATTAAAACTAACTAAATTAATTATTGTTTATTTACAAAAAATAAAATAATGAAATTAAATTTAATAAATAAAAATATTATAATTTTTTGTTTTCTGATTTTATTAAGAAAAATAATTGGTTAGTTAATTAACAATAAAATAAATAATTATAACAAAATGAATAAACGAAAATATGAAGGGAAAAAGAAATAACCCAGGGGTGTGGGCTTAATTTGATGGTGGAATCAGCAATTTCTAGGCCCAATTTCAATCAGCCTGCTTTGACTTTTTGAACCCAATGCATGCGTGTTGACTAGGGTTCATGGTGAACCTTCAATCTGGATCCTTGGATTTGGCCTGAGGGCCATCTGGCAGGAGATCAGGCAATGATGCATGGTGTGCCATGCTTGGAGTGTTGTGTGGAATAACCTGGAGAAAAATTACAACAAATATTGGGGGACCTGGGATTCGAACCCAGGTTCCAATGCTCATTGACACGCTTCCTTTGCCAACTCAACCATGCTGCTTCTTTGTTAATATAATGCAAAACAAATAAAATATTGAAAATAATTAATTATGCCCGGGAATTAAAAAACGCGCTAAACAATTTGAACAGGCCAATGACGCAGGGACACGTCTTCGTCTTCTTCAACGAAGACTGTAACTTTTCATGCGGATTTTATTCCGTAACTAAATCCATGGCATCATCCTATCATGAGCTACATGCCATATAAATGCCAATGGAGACCATCACTGCATTCGTCTATCTTCCCTGATCATCTCTATACCCATCATTAGTCTCAATTTATCCTGCATCAAAAATGCCTAAAAAACAAGAACAAGAACCCTAGCTTTGGATACCGGGTCATAAGCCATGAAAACAAAATTAAATATTACAGAATCATTAGAAATTGAATGGCAAGTATGAATGTACAAGAAAATTGGCAAAAAGATGCAAGCATGATGAGTTACGTTTTCATGTACAGGGGTATATTCGTGATGACTTACAGCGCGATTTAGGAGGTTTTAGGACTTGGTTTTGATTGCTACAGCTTCAGGATATTACCAACAAGAGAGCTATGTCAAGCTTTTGGACATAATCGTGCTCTAATATTGATTTTGATCTCCCACTTTTTCACACTTTTTTCAATTCTTGTTTGGCCGTTTCTGCAATGCTTAGGTCGTGTCCTTGCTATGCCTCACTTGTACATGTATATTGGAAGTGAATTAGGTCAAGAGTTGGGCTTGAATCCATAAGAATTGATGGAGATTTGATTTGATCACCATTATCAAGTTTCCATATTTGCATCAAATCTGAGATTTTGTGCATGTTTTGACTTGGCACGAGTTTTATTGAGTTTCTCATGATATTTGCAAGCTGTAATGACCACAAGAATCTCGTTCCATTAATTTTTGGATTTTATTTGAATTAATATTGATTTAAAATGAATTAAATCAATAAAAATTAAATAAAATAGAAAAATAAATGATTGGTCATGAAATTAAATATGGGACACATGTGTGGTGTGATAAGACCAAATCAAGTGGAAAAAGTGGGCCCTTTTGTCAAAAATTGGAGTTTTGAGGATAGTTGACTTTTGGCAATTTTGGAAAAATGTCCAACTTCACCAATGCATAACTTCTTAAATTGTGAACTTTTGGAAGTTTTATTGGACTTTTTAGAAACCTTGAGATGTCCTCTAACCAACCCTTTTGGTCTCATATCATTTTGATCTTCCATGCTCAAGTTATAAGCTTTGGAAAAAAAGGTGTTTTTGTTGACTTTCAAAAATGACCTATAATGTCCAAATTTGTAACTTTTTGTGAGAGCATTTCTTGATCTTTGGGTGTGAAGATGGATTGTTGGAAATTTCATCCTCATAAAAATGAGCTTTTTATGGGTCATTTCTCATAAAGTATGATAAAGTTATGCTTGGTCAAAGTTTAGTTGACTTTTCCTAAAAAACCCTAATTTAGCAACTTTTGAATCTTGATGAATCTTGAGCAATCCTTGATGAATCATGATCAACCATTAATCAAATGATGAATTATCCTTCAAAATGAGAATGTTGACAAAAATCTTGAGGTTTGACTGTTTGTAGGTCACAATTGACTTTTGCCCTGACACAGTCGATTTTTGGACCTCTTGAGCAATTGGCTGACCAAACTTCCTCTGTAAGGCTTGAAATTTGACATGAATGAACTTAAGAACATATTAGGACATTGGGAAGCACTTGAGGTCATTTGGATGTAAGGACCTTGGTGCAACACAAAACCCTAATTTTGAATTGACTGCCTTAGGAGATGATTTGATTGTCCAACTCTTGAGCCATCTTGAACAACTTAGGGATGATTCTTGACATGTCTTGAGAAATATGGGAGGGAAAATTTTGGGGTAAAACAGTAGGTTATGGAATCACTCCGCAGGAAAACAATCCAGGTCAACCTTGTGAGAATCCCTCCTCAGCTCAAGGAGCTTGCTTCCAAGATTCCAGAGAATTTCCCTTCACTGAAAGACATGGTAAACTTCTCAACTTGGTCAACTCCAACATTGAAGAAGACATGGTGAAAGTTCTGTTCCAGTTATTTTACCCCCTACACCACTGCCTCACATTTCTTGATTAGCAACTAGTGCCTACTCTGGAGGAATTTTCTCAACTCTTGAGGATTCCTATTCTCCATCAACTACCCTACAACGGTATGGAAAGAGAGCCAAAGCCTGAAGATGTTGCTCAAGACTTACACTTGCAACCATCTGATATCAAAGGTCATTGGGAAACCAGAAGTGGTGTCAAGGGTTTCTTGGAAAAGTTTCTGTTTGAGAAAGCACAAGACTGCTGGAATTCCCTAGATCTACAAGCTTTTGAGGAGATTGTAGCACTTCTCATCTATGGGTTGGTCTTGTTCCCAAACCCTGATCAGCTTATAAATGTGAATGCTGTCAAGATTTTCATATATCGAAATCCTGTGCCTACATTTCTTGGGGACATCCTCCATTCATTTTACACACGAACAATGAGGAAAAGAGGTGTTGTCATGTGCTGTACTCCTCTTCTAGCAAGGTGGTTTATTTCTCACCTTCCCCAGTCAGTCTTGAAGAATGAGCAAGGCTTAAGGTGGTCACAACAGTTGATGACTCTTACACATTCTGATGTTCATTGGTGTTCTCGGTCTAGAGAAAATGTCATCATCATTGATCATTATGGGGAATTCCCTAATGTCCCACTACTTGGAATTAGGGGAGGCATCACCTACAATCCCTGCTTGGCTCTGAGGCAATTTGGGTATGCCCGAAGGGATGGCCCTCATGACATGATGATTCCAGACTTGGTTTTTGACTTCGACAACGACGCTCAAGGACTTCGACAAAGGTTTATCCGAGCTTGGAGGATGCCCAACAAGGTGGACAGTAAGACACTGGGACATAAGAATTCCATCCCCCTTGAGCCTTACCTCAAGTGGGTACGAACCCGTGCCCAGAGTCTTATGATTCCTTACCCCTACATACTTCTCGTGATCAAAGAGCCTGTTATGGAAGGAGAGGTTCCATACACCCTCCTACATCCTGACATGCCAACATCACTTGAATATTTACAAAGTAGTTGGATACAACTCAAGGGAGAACGCAATACTTTTGAAGCCCAATTCTACGCTAGTGAGAAGAAGGTTTTGGAACTTACTCGTCAACTCCATGAAGAGCAGACTCTCAACACCTACATTGCACCAAAGAGGATGCTCAACATCTTTTTACCTTAGAATTTTGTATTATTTTGCCCAATGGGGCGTTTATGTACTAACAATTCTATCTTATTAATATGACGTGTGTTCTTTTTGTTTGCAACAAATTTGAATTTCTGAATCCTTGAATGCATTACATGAATACACATCATTCATCATATGCATAAGCAGGTCTTCAGACCAGGTTTCCTTATCTCTTTGCTGTTTATTTCAGCAAGATGGATATAGAGCAGACGGTCAAAGACCTACAAGCACAAAATTCACAGTTTCAACAACTACTCATGACCTTAGCAAAGGGTCAGGAGGATTTTAAAGCACTACTGGAAAAGGAAAAGGAGAAAAAGAAAAAAGAAAAGAGTTGGTGTAGCTACTATGGGAAGAAGATTTGAGAACCAAGCTAGAAGGGTTCTGGATTTCCACTCAACATCTGATGAAGGGGTAGGAAAGGGTAAAGGAGCTGTAGTGCCCTCCGAGTCTGAGGAATAATAATAATAAGAAGAAGAGGATGAAGACTATTCTGAGCAGCAGTACCCTCCTGCAGATGACAAGTACAAGAATCTGGAAGAGCCTCTGGCAACTATGGAGGTACAAAGAGTGCCTGGGCTGGATTTCAAGGAGCTAGGGTTGGTTGTTGGGATTGTGATTCCCCCTAAACTCAAGGTTCCTACATTTTCTAAATACGATGGTTTGTCTTGTCCGAAGATGCACCTACGGTCTTACGTCAGAAAGATCCAACATCATTCTTCTGATAAGGATCTGTGGGTCCATTTTTTTCAAGATAGTTTGTCGGGTACGCAATTAGATTGGTTCTACTAGCTTGAGAGATCTGATGTGCATAATTGGGAGGATTTGGCTGCTGCCTTCTACAGACAATATCAATATAATGCGGACTTAGCACCTACTCGTACGCAATTACAGAGTATGGGTATGGTCTCTAATGAAGGCTTTAAGGAGTATGCCCAGAAATGGAGGGGCTTGGCTGGAAGGGTGCAGCCACCATTGTCTGAGAGAGAGCTTGTGGATATGTTTTTAGGGACCCTGTCAGGTCCATTCTTTAATCACTTGATCTGAAGTTCACCTGCGAGGTTCACCGAGTTAATTCTGACCGGTGAAAGAGTTGAAGCTGGAATCAAGAGCGGAAAAATTCAAAAGGATGCATCTGCTTCTGCTGCTATCAAGAAGATTTTTCCTGCAAAGGAAGAGGTATCAACTGTCTACTCTCAGAGAAGTCAAGGAAGAGTTGAACGCCAGCCAACTGTGGGGCTGTAATGATTCAGAAGTCTGCAGCTGATCAGCCTAGAAACAATCAACCTAGAACCAAGCAAGCAAGGGTGGAAAGGCCTGCATGACAATTCACCTGGATCAACATGACACCTGCTCAGGTTCTCCCTCATCTGTTGAAGTTAAACCTTGCAAGTTTAAAAGAAGCGCCGAAGAATCCGAATACATCCTCTTCTTACTACCATGCAAATGCGAAGTGTGCTTATCATTCGGACAGCCTGGGGCATGACACCAACAATTGTTGGGCCCTCAAAAATAAGATCCAGGATTTAACAGATGCCAAAGAGGTGGAATTCAACGCCGCTGAAAAGCCTAACGTGATATCTGCTCCAATGCCAAAACATGGTCACAATGTCCATGATGTTGAAGAAGATCTTTTTGTGGCTGTTGTTGATGATTTGATGACTCCATTACCAATAATCAAGATGAATCTGTTGAAAGCCGGGATTTTCCCGGGTTGTGAAAAAAATTGCTACCTTTGTTCGTCCTTACAATCCGACTGTCTGCTGTTGAAGTTAGGCGTCCAACGCCTAATGGATAATCAAGAAATCCTCTTTGAGAAAACTCCTGTTACCCCAACTCCTGTCAACGATGTTGCTATAATTACCATTTCCGCCAATATTTCCAAGGTCTCCAAAAGACCTGTTAAGATTACATCCGATCCAAAGATTGTACCTCTGAAGATAACTATGCTGGGGCCTATCCCATACAAGTCCAACAAATCAATACCGTGGAACTATGGAGCAGAGATCTTCTACCACGGTATTAAGCAGATTGAATCAGTTGAAGAAAGTTCCGATGAAGAGAATCCTGACATAGGAAATATTGCTGGGACGAGTAAAATCACCCGCAGCGGAAGAATTTTCTCTCTGGAGATTTCTCCTCCAAGGGCAATCTTCGAACCCTCAAGTGCTCCTAAGGTTACTCTTGTGCCGGTCAACATATCTGTGCGAACTCTAGTGATTGAAGAAATTGTTACTCCCGTAGTTGTACCCTCTGATGTTGATGTTGATAAAGGTAAGGGGATCCAAGAAGCGCCCGTCGGGACGAGGGCTCAGCCTTTGGTCATCCCCGAGACCACTCAAAAGGAAATGGAGGAGATTTTAAAAATAATTAAGAAAAGTGACTATGATGTCATAGAGCAACTGGGGCAAACCCCTTCAAAAATCTCTATGCTGGCCTTGTTGCTCTGTTCCGAAGCTCATGCCAAAGCTTTGATCAAATTCTTGAAGACGACCCATGTGCCCTAGGAAACTTCCGCGGACTAGTTCCAAGAATGTGTAGCTAGCCTAACAGCAGACAACGGTCTAGGGTTCTCCGACGCCGACCTGACAATCAAAGGGAGAGAACATAATGACGCACTGCATGTCTCGGTGGAATACAGAGGGACTACTTTGGCACATGTTCTGGTGGACACTGGTTCGTCGCTGAATGTCTTACCAAAGAAGGAATTGGATAGACTAGATTGTGAAGGTCTAATTTTGAAGCCCAACAACATGATTGTCAGAGCCTTTGACGGTTCTAAACGGATGGTCCATGGGGAGGTGGACATCCCGATTAAAGTAGGTATTGAAACTGTCAATTCCATATTCTATGTCATGGACATACGTCCCTCCTATTCTTGCTTATTGGGAAGACCCTGGATTCATCGTGCTGGAGCCGTTACTTCAACTCTGCATCAGAAGTTCAAATATCCTGTTCAGGGGAAAATTGTGACAGTTCACGGTGAGGAGGAATACATGATAAGCCATCTGAATTCATTCTGCTATGTTGAATTAGATGGTGAATTCATTGAGACCCCCTTTCAGCACTTTGAAGAGGTTTCTTCTGAAGTTGCGGTAGCCAAGACAATGACTTCTGTGCCCGTCATTACCAAACCTGTGTCCCGGATGTCACCCCTTAAAGATGCAAAGGCTGTGATTGAGGAAGGAGGAAGCACAGTATGGGGTCAGCTGCCAGATTTTCCTTACAAGACAAATAAATTCAGCTTGGGTTTCACTTCTGCTAGTCAAAAGGCTGTGCGTCGCTCCCAGGCTGGAGGACCACCATTGAATATCACCCATCATGGAGTTCATGCTTTGGAGGATGGTGAAGAGGAGAGCAATTTTGAAGACTGGATCTTTCCAACTGTTGAAGGAGGACTATGCAATTGGGAGGCAAAGGATTTTGTTCCCATTACTTTCATCAATCAGTAATTTATCTTTCGAACATTTCTGTTGGTTTGTAATAATTCTTAAACAATTCATACACTTTTAACCTTGTGCCTTACCCGAGGTACATAGGTCCATTTGTAAGGGTTTGATTTTTCATCTTCATATGCCATTTTAATGAATCATGGACGTTTTCACATATAAACTTTTGTGTTCATTTTCTTTCTTTTTACATTTATTTGTTTAAAGGTGGCTATCCCTTACACACACACACACACACTCACCAATGCAGGTACCAATCCACTCCGGATTCCATGGGTAACAATTCTGCTATGGCCTTCAGTGACTCTGAAGATCTGGTCAATCATGTCGAATACGAAGGTGATGAAGACTATGAAGTGCCTGGAGAATTGGCTAGACTGCTGCAACAGGAAGAAATGGCTATTCTACCTCACGAGGAGTTGTTAGAGACTATCAACTTGGGAATGGAGGAATACAAAAAAGAAGTTAAAGTGGGTGCCAACCTGGAGCCAAGTTTCAAAGAGCGCTTAGTTCAGTTGTTGAATGAATATTTCGAGATCTTCGCCTGGTCCTACGAAGACATGCCGAGACTTGATACAGATATTGTGGTTCACCGTCTCCCTACAAGAGAAGACTGTCCACCAATTAAACAGAAAGTTCGTCGCATGAGGCCCGACATGTCTGAAAAGATCTATGATGAAGTGATGAAGCAGTTCAATGATGGCTTTCTTGCTGTTACATCCTATCCACATTGGGTTGCTAACATTGTTCCTGTGCTTAAGAAGGACGGCAAAGTCAGAATGTGCGTGGATTACAGGGACTTAAACAGGGCTAGCCATAAAGATGACTTTCCACTACCGCACATTGACATCTTGGTTGACAATACAGCTCAACATAAGGTATTTTCTTTCATGGATGGATTTTCAGGGTACAACCAGATCAAAATGGCCCATGAATACATGGAGAAAACAACTTTTGTTACTCAGTGGGGTATGTTCTGTTATAAAGTGATGCCATTCGGACTGAAGAATGTCGGGGCAACCTATCAGCGTGCCATGGTAGCTTTATTTCATGACATCATACATCATGAGATAGAGGTCTACGTAGACGACATGATAGCCCGTTCACAAACTAAAGAAGAACACCTCGACCATCTGCAAAAGCTGTTTGTCAGATTGAAAGAGTACAAGCTCAGACTGAACCCTAACAAGTGCACTTTCGGAGTCAGGTCCGGTAAAATTTTGGGTTTCATCGCCAGTAACAAAGGCATCGAGGTTGATCCTGCCAAAGTCAAAGCTATACAAGAAATGCCTGCCCCTCGCACTGAGAAGGAGGTCAGAGGTTTCTTGGGACGCCTAAACTACATTGCAAGGTTCATCTCTCACCTAACATCTACCTGTGAGCCAATCTTCAAGCTGTTGAAGAAAGATCAAGTGGTTAAATGGAATGATGACTGTCAAGTTGCTTTCAATAAAATCAAGGAGTATTTGCTAGAACCTCATATCCTGATGCCACCCGTCAAAGGAAGGCCATTAATCATGTATCTGACCATCCTGGAGAATTCAATGGGGTGCGTACTGGACCAACATGATGAGTCTGGCCGAAAAGAGCATGCCATTTATTACTTTAGCAAAAAGTTTACCGACTGTGAGACACGCTACTCACTGCTTGAGAAAACTTGTTGCGCTTTGGTATGGGTTGCTCGCCGGCTAAGGCAGTATATGTTGACACATACCACTTTGCTGATCTCTAAGATGGATCCGATCAAGTACATCTTCAAAAAACTTGCTCTATCCGGAAGAATCGCTAGATGGCAGATGATCCTCACCGAATATGATATACAGTTCAGGACCCAAAAAGTTATAAAGGGGAGTGTGCTAGCCGATCATCTGGCCCATCAAGCTGTCGAAGATTACCAATCCATGAGGTTCGACTTCCCCGACGAGGATATCATGACTTTGAGTAACATTGAAGGAAACATACCGTATGACGGACCTGAACAAGGATCCCGATGGACCCTGTACTTTGATGGTGCCTCCAACGCACTTGGAAACGGCATCGACGCGGTACTTATTTCTCCAGAAGGTTACCATACACCTTTCACTGCTAGACTCTGCTTCAGCTGCACCAACAACATGGCCGAGTATGAAGCTTGTATCTTTGGTCTCAAGGCCGCTATTGACTTGGGAATCAAATCTTTGATTGTATTTCGGGACTCAACTTTGGTTATCAGTCAAATCAAAGGAGAGTGGGATACTAAACATCTGAATGTCATCCCTTACAAAGAACATGTCCTGACATTGTTACCACATTTCAAGCAGATCACCTTCGAGCATTTTCCGCGATAGAAGAATCAGCAAGCAGATGCGCTAGCTACAATGTCATCCATGTTTAAACTTAACTGGGATAATGAGGATCCCCAAATCACCATTGAAAGGATGGAAGAACCTGCACATTGTCATGAGATTAATACTGAAGAAGTAGTGGACCGACCGTGGTTTCATGACGTCAAAAGGTATCTCGAAGCACAAGAATACCCTGAAGGAGCTTCAGTCAACGACAAAAAGTTTTTAAGGAGATTCTCTGCCAAGTTCTTTCTGAGCAATGGTATCCTATACAAGTGCAATCATGATTGCATTCTACTCCGTTGTGTGGACAAGGCTGAAGATGAGAAAATCATGGCTGAACTGCACAATGGTACCTTCGGCACCCACTCGAGCGGTCATACGATGGCTAAGAAGATTCTGCGGGCAGGCTATTACTGGTCTACCATGGAAGCTGATTGTCATCAACATTCCCATACTTGTCCCAAATGCCAAATCTATGCTGACAAGGTACACATACCTCTAGTTCCTCTCAATATCTTAACAGCTCCTTGGCCGTTCGCTATGTGGGGAATCGACATGATTGGAGAGATCAAGCCTACAACATCCAATGGACAGCGCTTTATCTTGGTAGCCATTGATTACTTTACCCAGTGGGTCGAAGCAGCATCCTTCACATCCGTTACAAAGAATGTGGTTGCCTGCTTTATCAAGCAGAACCTCATTTGCCAGTACGACATCCCTGATAGAATCATCACGGACAATGGTACAAACCTGAATAACACTATGATCACTGCTCTGTGCGAGCAGTTCAAGATTCAACATCACAATTCATCTACCTATCGGCCAAAGATGAACAGTGATGTCGAAGCTGCGAACAAAAATATCAAAAAGATCATTCAGAAGATGACAGTCACCTACAAGGACTGGCATGAGATGTTTTCGTTTGCTCTACACAGGTACTGTACCACGACACGTACATCAACTGGGGCAACACCCTATTCTTTGGTATACAACATGGAAGTTGTCTTACCTATCGAGGTTCAGATTCCCTCCTTGAGAATCATGAAGGATGCTGGTTTGAGTGAAGACGCTTGGATTCAGACCCGGCTTGATCAACTTAACTTGATTGATGAAAAGCGACTTACTGCTGTTTGCCATGGTCAGACGTATCAAAAACGGATGATCAAGGCTTTCAACAAGAAAGTCAGACGCCATGTATATCAAGTCGGAGATCTTGTAATCAAGCGGATCATCTTGCCGCAAAGTGATCCCAGGGGCAAATGGACTCCTACCTACGAAGGACCATTTGTGATCAAAAACATCTTTTCTGGTGGGGCAATGATCCTGACCACCATGGACGGCGACGACCTGCCGCACCCTACGAATGCAGACATAGTCAAAAGATACTACGCATAAACGACCCGGCAAGTTGAATACCCGAAAGGGCGACTTGGGCAAAAATGGGCATCCCGGTGAATCGAAAACCCGAAAGGGCGGTTCAGGAAAAAATTAGGGATAAACAAAAAATCTGTACACCCGGCAAGTTGAAAACCTGAAAGGGCGACTTGGGAAAAAATGGGTTTCCCAGTGGACTGAAAACCCGAAAGGGCGGTCCAGGCAAAAGTTAGGGAATTAAAGCGTATGACTATGTCTCGTTGGATCACTTTAAGGACAATCTCTTCACTAGACAAACTCCGGGCTTCTGATCAATCCAATCATCGTCGGACGAAGCAACGAATGAACAAGATATTCAGAGTTACGAAGGCTATAGCAGAATGGGAACCCCATGGAATTCTTACACATAGCTATCTTTCTTTGTATAAATTTTTCTCAATTTTTATGACAACATTCTCTTACTAGGATGTCTGTCTCCTTTGTACAAAATACCTACACAAAGTTAATACAAAGATACTTCAAAGTGCAGAAAACTATTTGCCATTGCTTTTTCTTTACACTTATGTTTTATTTGAAAACGTCCAATGGTTTATTAAATAAGCATATGAATTTGAATATAATCATTGTTTACAAATAAATGAAATATGGAAGAGTAATTACTGACAGGTTGAAAGGATAGGAATACGTCTTTAGGCTATTCCAAGAGAAATCCCCTGCAGCACATCATCTGGATCCCCAGCGGAACTACAATCTTGAAATACATTATCCCTATCAGAATTAAATTTCAACCTCCCCGCCAGAGTCTAGTCTTCAAACTCTGAATCCCCAGTGGAGTCACATTTCAAATCCTTAAATTCCCATCAGAGTTAAGTTTGCAAACTCCCAATCCCCAGTGGAGCAAAACTTTGGGTCATAAATCCCCAGTAAAGATGAAACCTTCTTCCCCAGCGAAGTCAAATTTCCCAATTTTCCAATCCCCAGCAGAAACCATCCAGTTCCCCAGATTCTCCAACAAGTTGTTTTAAAGTCTGAGAATCAACCAAATAACAATTATTTTTTATCCCCAACTAAGGATAATTCCCTAGTAGAGTGGCATACAACCCGAACTCCTGAACTTTTTCCAAACAGGAATAAGCCTTTTCCCCCAGAGTCTTGAACTTACCCTCCAGCAGGATGGCTTACTTTCCAGCAGTATAGCTACTCCCCACAGAGTTTTTACTCCCAAACAGAATGAAGATCTCATTCTTAACTCCCCAATTTGAAGTCCCCAGGGATTTATTTTCCCCTAACAAATTGAAGATTCTCAGTCTGGATTCCCCAAGTGAAGTTGCCAGAGCCTTCATGACTCCCAAACACGAGTTTGTCAGAATTTTTAGTCCCCTACAGATCAAAGATTCTCATTCCCACTCCTCCAGTGAAGCCCCCAAGGTTTCAGTTCCCCAGAAGATTAAATTTCCTCATTCTTATTTTCCGCAGAAGCCATCAAAGTTTTCCTTATTTTCCAACAGATCAAGGTTTTCTTTCATCTAATCCCCAGTAGAGATCATCAGAGCTTTCCTATTTCCCCAACCGAGTAAGGATTCTCATTGATGTACTCCCCAGCTGCAGTCGTCAAAGATCTATGGATTCCCCAAACAGGTTTCTCAAGCAGACTTGAAAGATCCCTTTTCCCAGGAAAGTCGTGAAGGATTCCCATATCCCCATAGAAGTTGTCAAAGTTCTTGTTAATCCCCACTAGTCGCCAAGGATTTTCTATCCCCAAAAGTGGTCCAAGGATTTCTCATCCTCAGCAATAAAAGATTTTGAATCTCCAGCAGCGGTCATGGATTTATTTTCCCCGGCAGCAGTCAAAAGATTTCATTATCACCAGCTATCAAGGATTTGTTTTCCTCAGCAAGACAACAAATCAGCTTACATGCATATACATAATATTCATATATCATAAACATTGATAAAACACATTTTATTGCATCATACATTTCATGCAACATAACTTTATATTTTAGCTAACATTTTACCCTTTTCAGGATAAGATTAAAAGCTATCTCTAACGAATATTCAGATTTCAGATACAGTACAGATACACCCCAGACACGGAGGTCATTCTTTTACTCATTCAGAATTCAAGAATCATATATAGACTAGATACGCTCTAGACACGGAATCCATTCTATTTCTCATCCAGATTCAACTATCAAGTCAAGTTCAGATACACTTCAGACAAGGAAGTCATTCTGTCACTTATTCAGATCCCAGTTACAGTACAGATACACTCCAGACAAGGAAGTCATTCTGCTACTCATACAAATATCAACTTCAGATACAGTTCATATACGCTCCAAGACAGGGTAGCCATTCTGTCACTCATTCAAACATTTCCCAGCCTAGAGTTGCTCCATATACGGATGTCTTTTCTGTTGCTTATTCAGATTTCAAACTTTAGATACAATACAAATACACTCCAGACACGACAGTCATTCTGTTATTCATTCAAGAATCAAATACAGTTACAGCTTGGATACGCTCCAGGCACGGATTCCATTCCCTTGCTCATACAGATTCAATCTCCAAATACAACTCAGATACGTTCCAAATATGGATACCATTCTGATATTCATTCTCCTGATTTTCAACAAACAGTCTTGGATGGAATCTCTAAGCCCATCTCCAGCAAGATTCTACCATCTCCAAATGACATCTTTAAACCCATTTCTTCAACTACATTTTTGACGAGTGCAAATTTACGGGCACTCTAGTGTCCAATCCTCTTTTGCCTTCGAGTCACGAAAGGCAAAGCCAATCTAACTCTTCAGGTTCAAGAAGATTGAACAGGGGCAGCTGTTGTACCCCAAAATTTTCCCTCTCATTTTATCAAGATTTCCCCTCACAAGACTCTTTGGACTTCAGACAGATTTAGGGTTTGCTCTGCCCAAGACATCTCCTTGCACTATTGACCTGAAATTAGGGTTTGAGTTTGCACATGGATTTTTGGACTTCCAATGCTCAAAGTGACTTTCATACTTCATGTTGGACTTATCAGATTTCCCCTACCAAGTTTCAAGCCTTGAATCAAATTTTTGCCCAATCAATTAGACAACTGACCTAGAAATCAGCTGTATTTGGGAAAAAGTCAAATGTGGCCAATTTACAGTAAAACCTCATAATTTTGGATCCACATCAACAATATAGGCTCATATGAACCATTTGATCAAGTTTGGACCACAACTCCTCAAGAAATTTGATCAGATCATCAAAAGGGCAAAATGGTCATTTTTAGGGTTTTGACTGCACAAGGGCAATTTCTAATTTTTAACCTAGCCAATGGAAAATTGGGTTCAAGTATGGATTCAAGGACTCAATGGCATCATCTTGACCTAATTACAAGGTTCAAAAGATCTCAAAAGCATTGGATTGACAGATGAATTTTCCAGTCAACTGATCAAAAATCAACTGTACACTGAAAAGTCAAACTTTGACTTTTTGGTCAAAATCAAGTGCCAAGGGTCATTTTTCATCAAGATGTGTCAAAACATGAAACTTATTCATCAAGAAACCTAATTTTGCAAATTAGGGTTTAAGATTGAAAAATTTCATAACTTAGAATTTTTCTAAGTTATGAAATTTTCTTTTCTTCCCCCAACTTTGCCCAACATTTTCACCATGATGCAATGGGATTTAAACAAAACTTCCAACATGAAAGTTGTAATCCTCCACAAAATCTACAACTTTGATACACAAATTTTTCCCAAAATATGCTTGGATCTCAAGTTATGATTTTTGGAATAAGGGTCCATGAAACTTTTAACTTAGTGAAATTTTGCCCTAGTTTAGGCAGGATTTTGACCTATCTTCATGGAAAATTTTCCCCTAGTTCCAATTGGAATTTCAAAATTCATTTCAAAGATGGATTGTATAGCAAGTTACAAGCTTTCCAAAATGTCCAAGAACTCTCCAAAATCATTTATGGTTAGGGAGAATCGAAGGTTTGAATTTGGCAAAAAGTCACTTTGATCCATGGCATTTTTCATGTTGCTACAAATTGCAAATTCTATCCAGCCTTACTTGTACTTGCTCACAGGTCTTTAAACCCTTCCAAACTCAAAAATTGAATGCAAACTCAATGGTTTAAGGCATTATTTTGATCAATGGAAGTTTACACAAGGGTTTAATCCATTTTTGGCAAAAAACGCAATAATGCTATTTTCATAAAGCACAACTTTATGTCAACTTGTTTCCCTTGAGGCTTGAACCCATCTCTTTGCAGAAAACAAGCTCCATAAACTTAGGCAAAGGTACAACAATAATGTGCATGCTTGAAGCTAGCCTGTACAGGCCTGCCTTTTGTCATTTCACACTTTTCTTAAAAGCCAAGTCAACTTGCAAAAACAAAGAGAACTCTTGTATCTGATAAAACCAAATCTTGTAACCATTCAAAACAACTTTTGCATATCACATTGAGCCAAGAACACGAGCTATCCAGTCCTCTAACCCCCTTGAACATCAAAACACCAAAAACTTGCAAAACAGGGCAGCTTCTGCAGTTGCACCTCCATCTCACAAACCACCCGTGCGTTGTTTTGTCCCAAACCTCTTCCAACACACTCCATACAACCCATCTAAGCTCTCCCAACAATTGGCCAGTGACTGTAACTCCATTTACAAGCTTCACCATTTTTAAATTCTGCTTGTGCAGGTTGACATCTACAGGCTTATTCAAGCAAACTCAAAGCAAACTAAGCATTGGGGAAGGTCAAAGGAAGTTCAAGCAAGCTCCCAAGCATCTCAGGCCTCATTGAAAATCTCCACATTGCCATACTCGAGTTCAACTGAAGCAGGTATTTTCCAACTTTCTATCACTCTATTTAGGAATCATTAGGCTTAGGTTTGTGAATAAAAAATGTAGTACTCATGGCCCTTAAGCTGTACATATGCATAGATTTTATTTAAGTTAACTGAGTTGAGAGAATTTGATTGATGAACTTTCTGAAAAAGTTAGGTTATAAATTAGGGCCAGAGAAATTCTCTCTGGTATTTGAGAGTTAGATCAAGTTCTTTACATGGTTGGAATCGTGTTGGAAAATGCTATAACTTTTGTGTTGTGAGTTTTTGCTTTAGAGCACGTATGCAGGATTTCCAGTTTGAACATACAGGCGCGCGTTTTTGTTTGTCACAAGGTTGAAGATGAACCAAGTGGGTTGGGCCTGTGTTGTTCCATGCTTTTTGCACCCCTGATCTGCTTCTCACACCCCCTTGGCCCATTTAATCTATTTTTGTATATTTTTCATTTCTTTTTTAATTTATGACTTTATATATATATATATATATATATATATATATATATATATATATATATATATATATATATATATATATATATATATATATATATATATATATATATATATATATATATATATATATATATATATATATATATATATAACAAATTAGGGTTTTCACCCTTAACAAAAATAATCTTTTTATTTTATTATTTTTAACCCATTAAATATTTTATTTTACATACATAAAAATAATACAAAAAAACATTTTTTGCATATTTATTTAATTGTCCATTTAAATATTTTCTTATTTATTATTTGAACAAAGAATTCAATTTGGTTGTAATAATCTTAGGGTTTTAATTTCTTGCAAATAATCCCCTATTCAAAATTGTATCCCCCTCCCCATATCAATGTTGTAATAGCTTAGATTACTTTTACGCATTTATTGCTTTCAAATATGCCATGATAGAGATTAAGGTTTGTATGCAATATCCAAAATCAAAACATATAGCTAGACCTAACACAAGACATAAAAGCATGTAAATTGACAATACAATGCACACATGCACCCCTAGGGTTTCATCCACTTGTTGCCTTTAAAATGGCCATGGTATACATGTTGAGTATCTTGGCAAAACAAAAACAAAACAAAAGATCATAGTCCCTCGATGACGCTATCTTGGTTGCATATACAAAGTGATCTAATCCCTCAAACAAAAACTTGCTAAGATATTAGCACAATTGCTATCATGGTCAATACGATAACCCGCGCCTGTCCCGTTTAACATCCAAACACAAGGTTGTTTACCAAATACAATGGTAAAACAACACTGTCAAAATGTTAAAAATGTGTAGGAAAGATCTTTGAGTAGATAGGGTAGACAACTCTTAGTTACTTGATTAAAACTTGTAAAACATCCTTGCTATTTTCAAACACACATCACAACACAATTTCAAAACATTTCCCAAAATAAACTTTCAAACATTGAAACATTTTTCAAAAGACAAACACCTTTGTATACATTCAAACAAGAATCATTACAAAGGTTGCCTAGACAAAGGCCTCTTTTCAAAATACTTTCAAAACCATACACAAAAGCACCATTTCAAACAATTGAAAAGCAAAAGCAAGTGATCTAAACAAGTAACTAAGAGCCCATGGATAACCATGGATGAAAAGGGTGCTTGCACCTTCCCTTTTCATAATCTACCCCCGAACCCAAGAAAACATCTCAAAGGTCTTTCCTGTGCTTTTTGACCTTTCCTTTGGATAAAATAAAAAGTCGATGGCGACTCTTGCTAAACCAAAACATTTGCAAACACAAACATAAAACCTCAAGTCAGTTCTCCCACCGCATGACACCTGCAATATTACTGATATTGGAGTCAACTTTCTCAGAACTTGAATCTTAGGAAGCTGGCCAATCTTGCTTGATACCGTGGTAGTAGACATCCCCTCCATAATTCCATGGTACGGTTTTGTCTGACGAATACGGGATTGGGCCAGGCATTGTAATTATCAAATGCAATACTTTTGGAACTGATATAATTCTAACGGGTCTTTTGGTGGAGACCCTGGAAGAATTGGCGGAAATGGTAACAATGGAAACATCATTATAAGGAACAGGTGGAACAGAAGTCTTCTCAAACAAAATTTGCTTGTTATCTATTAGGCACTGAATGCCTGCTTTCAACAAAGGATAGCTGGTTGGTGTGGACAAACTGAAATGAAAGATTTTATCACAACATGGGAAAACATTGGCATTCAATAAGTTCTTTTTGATAATCAGGAGTGGGGTCATAAGTTCATCAACTGAAGTAACAAACATATCTTCCTCAAAGACGTTGTTATTATGGCCGTGTTTGGGCATAGGGGCATAAATGACATTGGGCTTTTCTGGCGCATCGAATTCAATCTCTTTGGCTTCAAGTAGGTATTGTACTTTGTTCTTTAGAGCCCAACTGTTATTAGTGCCATGGCCGGGACTTTCAGAGTGGTATGCACAACGGGCATTAGGGTGATAGTGAGGAGAGGTTGTGTTAGGGTTCTTTGGAGCTTCTTCCAAAGTCACTTGGTTGGATCTTAACAGATGCGGAAATACATGAGATATGGTCATGTTAATTATGGTGAATTGTCTGACTGGTCTTTCGATTCTTGGTTGGTTGTTTCTTTGTTGATCAGGCGCAGGTTTAGGAATCATAACAGCCTCAACCATTGGACGACGTTCAGTCTTATCTTGATTTCTCTGAGGATATACAACAACCATTTCTTTCTTTCCGATGAATGGCTTCCTTACAACAGTAGAGGATGCATCTTTTTGAATCTTTCCATTTTTTATCCTGATTTCTACCCTTTCTCCGGTCAATATAAGTTCGGTAAAACCCGCCAATGAACTCCCAATCAAGTGATTGAAGAAGGGACCAGACATGGTGCCCAAGAACATGTCTACTAATTCTCTTTCAGATAGGGGAGGTTGAACTCTTCTGGCCAAGTCCCTCCATTTTTGTGCATAGTCCTTGAAGCCTTCACTTGAAACCATGGCCATACTCTGGAGTTGAGTACGGGTAGGCACAAGATCATCATTGTATTGGTATTTTTTGTAAAAGGATGCAGCAAGATCTACCTAGTTATGAATATTGGCTCTTTCTAACTGATAAAACCAATCAAGTTGAGTTCCAGACAGACTGTCTTGGAAGAAGTGTACCCATAAGTCTTTGTCAGTGGTATGGGGCTGGATTTTCCTCACATAGGACCGAAGATGCATTATGGGGCATGAGACTCCAACATATTTGGAAAACACAGGTGCTTTGAATTTTGGAGGAATGACAATCCCCGACACTAAGCTCAACTCCTCAAAGTCCAATCCAGGCACTTTTTGAATTTCCATTGCGCTCAACCGCTCTTGTAGATGCTTATACTTGTCATCGGCTGGAGGATATTGTTCTTCAGAAAAGTCTTTTTCTTCCTCTTCCTCTTCTGACTGTGACGAGACAACTGTTTCTTTGCCTTTCCCATCTTGATTGTCTTTCTCACCGGATGTCGTTGCAAAGTCTAGGGCCCTTCTCGTCTGCCCTTGGAATCTTCTTCCCAATTTTAAAACTCCAGTTATCTTATTTGTCTTCTTTTTCTTCTCCTCAACCAGCAAGGTCTTCAACTCTTCTTGTCCTTTGGATAGAGTTAAGAAAAACTGTTGAAACTGTGCATTCTGAGCTTGGAGGTCCTTCACCATTTGCTCGAGATCCATCTTACTGAAATAAACAGTAGAGAGATGAGGAGACTTGTTGTAAGAAACCTGCTTATGTTATGATGAATGGTAAATGCATATGCAATGATTTCAAGGATTTTAAGATTCAAATTTGTTTTAGACAAAAAGGAAACACACGTTATATTAATAAATTAAAGCTTGAGTACATCAGTGCCTCATTGGGCAAAACAAATACAAAAAATCTAAGATAGAAAGGTAGTACGCATTCTCTTTGGTGAAATGTAGGCATTCAGAGTCTGCTCCTCATGAAGTAGCGTAGTGAGTTCCAAAACCTTCTTCTCGCTTGCATAGAATTGGGCTTCGAAAGTATCTCACTCACCCTTGAGTTGTATCTAATCCATATGTAGGTATTCAAGAGAGGTGGGCATGTCAGGATGTAGGATAGTGTATGGAACATCTCCTTCCGTAACAGGCTCAATGATTACCGGGAGAATGGAGGGATAAGGAATCATAAGACTCTGAGCACGAGTTCGTACCCATTTGAGGTAAGGATTAAGAGGGATGGAATTCGTATGCCCCAATGTCTTGCTATCTACCTTGTTTAGCAACCTCCAAGCTCAGATAAATCTCTGGCGAAGACCTTGATCGTCGTTCTCGTAGTCAAATACCAAACCTTGAATCAGCATCTCGTGCGGGCCATCCCTTCGGGCGTAACCAAATTGTCTTAAGGCTAAGCAGGGGTTGTAGGTTATACCTCCCCTAATTCCAAGTAAAGTGACATTAGGAAATTCTCCATAACGGTCGACAATAGAAATATTCTCTATGATCGGGAGCACCAATGAATGTCTAAATGGTTGAGCGTCATAAACCTTTGTGACCACCTTGAACCTTGCTCATTCTTTAATACAAATTGGGGAAGATGTGAAATAAACCATCTTGCCAATAGAGGAGTGCAACACATAAGGAAACCTTTTTTCCTCATTGTGCGAGTGTGAAAAGAGTGTAGGATTTCCCCTAGAAATGTAAGAACCGGGTTGCGGGACAAGAAGATTTTGACGGCGTTCACGTTTGGAAACAAAACCATCCCATAGATGAGGAGAGCCACAATTTCCTCAAAAGCTTGCAGGTCCAAATAATTCCAACAGTTTTGGGCTTTCTCAAACAAGAACTTTGCTAGGAAACCTTTGACACCACTCCTTGTTTCCCAATAAGTTGTGACATCAGATGAGTGCAAGTGTAGAGATTGAGCAATCTCTTCTGGCTTTGGGTCTCTTTCTGTACCATTGAAAGGTAGTTGATTGAGAATGGGGATCCTTAAGAGTCGGGAGAATTCTTCCAAAGTAGGCACAAGTTGATAATCGGGAAATGTAAGCGAATGGTGTAATGGATCAAAGAACTGAAAGAGCACCTTCATCATGTCCTCGTCAGTGTTGGAGGTGACCAAGTTGAGCAGGAGACCATGTCTCTCGGTGAATGGAGAGTTTTCAGGAATCCTTGAAGCTATTTCCTTAAGTTGTGGAGGGATCCTTACAAGTTTGACTTGAATAGTTTTCCTGCGAATAGAATCCATATCCTACAAAACAAGAACAAAGATAAACCCCAAGATCCTTGAAATGGTTAGTGAATGTGTATGATGTTATGATGTTCATGATGTTATGTACAAGTATGTATCTAAAAACAAAGAAAAAAAATCCTTAGGTTTAGGTTTGCATGGAGTTTTATAGGTAACTGGGTTCTAAGGAGCTCAATATCACTGGTTTGTTTCCTTGGTCATCGTTTCAGCACAAGCCTCTTTAATGGCGACCGAAATATCCCAAGAAACCAAACCTCAAGGAGTGTAGTATCTAGTATCTACCAACTTCGGACTATGCCAAAGTCGGTCATCTCACTACATCCTAAAGGCCAAGTTGGTCAAGTAAAGGTTCTAGGAGTTCATTAGTGCTTCATGACATCACTCAGCGGCCCCGTATTCTCTTTGATTAAATCAAAGGCTACCGGTACCCACAAATATGTCGCACTAACATAGCTATTTCTTAGACCATGTCGGTATACCCCGCACGGTTTCCACAACATATTGCTACTTACCTATAATGTATCCCAAATCCGGGTAGAGGATTCAAACCCAAACAAAGAACCATAATGTAAAGCATACAAGTCAAACAATGCAAGCAAGTAAATGTGATATAACCCTAAGGTAACCCCACTTTTAGAATTGTCCCCAACAAAGTCGCCAGTTCTGTGATACGGTGGGAGAACTGACTTCAGGGTTTTGTGTTTTATCGCAAATGTTGCGGTTAGCAAGAGTCGCCACCGACTTTTATTTTATCCAAAAGAAAAGGTGAAAAAGCACAGGAAAGACCTTTGAGATTGTTTCTTGAGTTCGGGGGGCAGATTATGAAAAAGGAAGGTATTAGCACCCTTTTCATCCATGGTTTTCCATGGGCTCTTAGTTACTTGCTAGATCACTTGCTTTTGTTTGAAATTGTGCTTTGTGTGGTTTTGAAAGTATTTTGTAAAGAGGCCATTGTTTAGAAAATCTTTGTAATGATTCTCGTTCGTAAGAATGTATACAAAGATGTTGATCTTTTGAAAATGTTTTCAAGTTTGTAATATGTTTGAAAGTGTAGGTGTTTGTTTTGAATATAGCAAGGATTTTTGTTTGAAATTGAGCAAGTAATTAGGAGCATTCTACCTACTCAAATGTCTTTCTTGTTCATTTTCTTTTCCTTTGACATTGTTATCTTACCATTGATTTGGTAAGTAACCATATCTTTGGATGTAAACGGGACGGGCGTGAGTCATCATATAACCATGATTAGCAATGTTGCAAGGTATCTTAGCATTCTCTTTTATGGACTAAGATCATTTGAAAGGCAACTTAGATAGCGTCATCGAGGGACTATGATCTTGTATTTGCTTTGTTTTTGCTAAGATACCTTACATGCGTAATATGGACATTTTGTATAAGACAACCAAGTGGAATAACCCTATGGGTGCTTGTGTGCAAGTGTATTGTTTTCATGCTTGTTTTTGTCTTGAATTAGGGTTTTCTAAGTATTGGTTTTAGTCTTTCCATACAAACTCTAATTACTAGCATATTATGTATAAAAGCGATAAATTGCGGAATTTAAAGTTACTACGCTATTACAACATTTGTGGGGAGGGGATCTACAAATTGAATGGGGATTGCAAGAATGTAAGCCTAATTAGTCTATTACAACCATATTGAATGGGTATCAATGTACAAAGAATTAAATAAATACAATGTGCAAAAAGAATAAATATGCAATAATGTGAAGGTGAAGAAAAATGAATATTTTGTTTGGATTTTTTTAGAGAAAAGGAATTTTATTTTAACATAATTAATTAAAGAAAATAATTAATTAAACTTAAATTTATTAAGAAAAAAAATTTGAATAGAACCCTAATTCTATTTAGTTGATTAAAAGAAAATAAGTTTAGAAAAAAGTATTTTTGGTATTTTTGTCTTGAAAATATTTATGACATCATGAAATATTTTTAGTCTTTTTTATATAAAAAATAATGTATTTTGATTAGTATGAAAGAAAATAATTAATAACCTAGTTTTAATTATATTTACAAGATAATAAGTAAAAAATAAATAAAGTATAGTTAATAAAAATATTTTTTTGTGAGAAAAATAAAATAAACTAAGTCAAAATATAAATCTATCATTTTTTTGTATTTTATTATTTTTCAATATTTAGAAAATATATTTAAGAAAATAAAAATGAAATAAAAAAGAAAATAAATAAACTTGGGCCACGGGTGCCAATAGCCTGCAGGGGGGTTAGTAAGCAAAAATAAAAACAAGCCAGGCCCAAAGAGGCCCAGCTCCTTCCAAAAACACAAAAATCAGAAAGTAAAATGTGAAAAAATGAAAAGGGTACCACTGGGGCTCAAACTCAGGTCCCAAAGGTTACATATGCGCGCTTCTACCATTGGGGTGGCTATACATCCGTTAACATAAGCAAAACAATAAATGTATAAGGCAAAACGCGCCCTGATGACTTTATCTTCAACCTCCAGCCAGACCAACTATAACTTACTCATTTCTCATCAAAAACGAAAACTGTAAACATGAAACTTGTAGCAAAGTTTCTCACGGTTTCAGAAATGTAAAGCATTAAAAATATAGATCAAAGATAAGAATGAATTTTAATATCCCTAATCTGAACCCTAAAAATCTCAGAAATTTCAGTTTCAAAATTCTCTAAGCTCAAGCAAAATTAATGGAAACTATGGACATGGTTAGCTTTAGGGCAATGATATCTACATGTTTTGTTCATAAATAAATCATTGATGATGCCTGTATGAAGAGTTCCAAGTTGAGAAAACTTACCTCAAAACTGGAAATCGTGTTTTGATTTTAAGCTTGTTTCAAGTGATGGTGATGATCAGGTTAACTTCCTTGAGGTCCTAGGAAGCTAATGCAATGATTAGCTTGAACAATGGATGGCTGAAATGGTTTGGAGAAGTCAATGTATAGAGCTGAGTTTTTTAAAATGGAGGATGGTGTTAATGTTGTTACAGTTCTGTAACAGGGTGTGGGATTGATTATATGTGATGTTTAGAAACTTTAGAAACCAAAAGGCCAAGAAACGCACGAGTAGATTATGAGTTTCATGTTTTTGGTCAGTTTGTGTGAAAATGGAAGTGTGTAGTGTGATTCTGATTTCTAGGTTCTTTCAAGGCTTGAGCATTTGTGTGTTTTTGTCAAAATGGTTTATGTATGTATAAACAAAAGTGTTTGAGTGCATTGGCAAGTCAGAAGTACAAGTTCTTAACTTTTGGCTAAGTTACTTGATTTTGAAGAAAAGAGGAAAATAAGTTTCAAGGAGAGGTACCAGCATGGGATGGGTGATTGTAAGTGTTTGAAACATTTCTCATAAGTTATGGGACCTGTTTGATCAGAAGAGAACAAGTGCAAGGCTCAAAAACAAGTTTTGTACAAAAAGTCACTTTATCAAAATGACAATGTAACCTTTCTTCCAAAAATGGATATAAAGCATGTCCATACATTGAATGCTTGATGTGAGGCCTCTAACAGCTGTGTAAACCATTAATTATGGAGTGCCAAAAAATTTTGAGGCCTGCAAAGTAGTGTTTATGCAACATGGTTTGAATTTGAATTTTGTTCATGACTAAAATGACTTGTAATAAAAGTGATAAAACCCTAACTTCATATCTTCGATTCTCCCTACTCAAGAATGATCTCAAGGAGTTCTTGGACATTTTGGAAATCTTGCAATGTTCTCTACAACCCATCTTTGAATTGGTTTTAAAGATTCCCCTTGGAACTATATGAAAAAGTGCCATGAAGTTGGGTCAAAATCCTGACCAAATTAGGGCAAAATTTCACTAAGTGTTTAGTTTCATGACCACATGTTCATAAAATTATAACTTGAGATCCAAGAATTTTTAGAAGGAGTTATGTAAATAAAAGTTGTATATTTCATGGAGGTATACAACTTTCATGTTGGAAGTTTCTCTTGAATCATCTTGCATCATGGTGAAAATCTTGCTCAAAGTTATGAAAAAAACATGAAATTTCCAACACTTAGAAAAATTTCTATGTTTAGAAATTTTGACTTTTCAAAATGAAATCTTGACTTTTTTATTTCTTGATGAATAAGTTTCATATTTTGACATGCTTTGATGAATTGTGATATTTGGTACTTGAATTTGACCAAAAAGTCAAAGTTTGACTTTTCAATATACAGTTGACTTTTGATCAGTTGACTGAAAAATTCATTAGTCAACCCAATGGACTTGCAATGTTTTGAACCATGTCATTAGGTAAAAATGATGCAATTGGACTCTTGAGATCATGTCTTAAATCAATTGACCATTTGCTAGGTCAAAAATCAGAAATTGCCCTTTCCCAGTCAAAACCCTAATTTTGACCATTTTGCCCTTTTGGAGATTTGATCAAATTTCTTGAGGAATTATGGTACAAACTTGATCAAATGATACATATGAGTATAGAATGTTGATGTGGATAAAAAATTATGAGGTTTGACTATAAATTGGCCATAGTTGACTTTTTCCCCAATACAATTGATTTTTAGGTCAACGACTCAATTTACTGAGCAAAAGTGTGATTCAAAGCTTGAAACTTGACATGAGTAATCTTGGGGGTAAATGATAATCCATGAAAGTCATGTGGGGCATTGGAAGTCCAAAAATCCTTGTGCATACTCAAACCCTAATTTTGGTCATCAATGCTTAAGGATGTGTCTTGAGCTGATCAAACCCTAGTGCACTCTTGAGTCAAGGAGATCTTGTAAGCAAATTCTTGATAAGTGAGAGGGTAAATTTTGGGGTACAACACAAGGGTTTATCAACTAGAAATATGTCTATATCGAATCATCATCTATAGATGAATTAAGAGCTCCTAAGGGACCAAGTCGAGGATATATCATCTCAAAACATGCACACAAAGATGAAATCAAGTAAGGAAGTCAATAGGCTCAAGAGAGAACACATAAGGTGTCACAAGTAGCGCATTCTAACCTAGGTCAAATTCCTAACCAAGATATTGAGGATCAAGGTAGGTAAACAAATCAACAATAAAAGGACTCAAGAGAGCACACCTAGAGAAATCCTATCTAGGCTATCATACTAAAGAAAGTCTAACAAAACTATCCTATGGGGAACATGCAATGAGAGCGAATTCGTGATCTCAATTTCTAAATTTAGTGACTCATCGATCAACAAAAAATAAGAAAAGAGATAAAATCCTATAGGGATCATGCACTAAGAGCAAAGTCGTGATCTTAATTTCTAAATTTAGTAACTCATTGATCAACTAGAAACAAAGGAAAGCGATAAAATCCTATAGGGAGCATGCACTGAGAGCGAAGTCGTGATCTTAATTTATAAATTGAGGGACTCATAGATCAATAACCAAGGAAGAAAACACAAACACAACACAAATAGCAAAGAAAATGCAGAATGCCTGCTACATGTCTTTAAACAACGACTTTGCCACTATGGGGCTCCTAGAACTATCTTTAAAACTATAAAGAGTGGAAGAAATAAAAAGTAGGTAGTGTGTTGTACCCCAAAATTTGCCCTCCCATATTCTTCAAAGATTTGCCAAGACAAGCTTCAAAAGTTCCCCAAGGGTTGCACAGTGCAAGGGCCTCCTAAACAGTCAAAATTAGGGTTTTTGTTCTGATCAAGAAAATGAAGTTTTCAAAGGCCCAATCAAGTCTCACATGCCTACAAATATGGTCAAGCATCCTCATATCAAGTTTCAAGACTTTCAGCACAAAACTGCACAGTCAAAACCCTAATTGCACTACAGTCAACTGTAGGGGCAAAATGGTCATTTGACAGTCAAAAATTCAAATTTTTGGTCAACATATCATTTTGAAGCCACAAACATCATTTGATCAATGCTTGATCATGATTCTCAAAGCTTGGCTCAAAAATCATCAAGATGCAAAAGTTTCCTTATTTGGACAGCTGAAAAAGTCAACTATAAATTGACCAGGGCATAACTTTCACATGGATTATCAGAAAAATTCCATCCAAAGCTCATTTTGAAGAGAAAGACATTTCCTAAAACTCATATTCATACTTCAAGTCCAAGAAATGCTCTCACAAAAAGTTATCAATTTCAACATTATAGGTCATTTTCAAAAGTCAACAAAAAGGGACTTTAAGTCAAAGGCCATAACTTGAGATTGGTAACTCAAAATGACATGGGACCAAAGACATTGGTTAGAGGACTCAAAGAACTTTCCAAAATGTCCAAGAACATGAGAAAAGATTAAAAATTGAGCAAGTTATGCCTTGTGGAAGTGGGGAAATGTTTGGATATTTTGAAAAGTCAACATTGATTCAAATGACCTAAAATTGCTAATGGGCCCATTTTTCTTCCATAATTTATCATCCATGGCATGTGCACGACCACTTGGCCCAAAGGGGAGTATTTCTTCATTTTTTATTTATTAATTTGAATTTTTATTTATAATAATTCATTTAAATCAAATTAAATACATGGAAAATATTTAACCTAGGTTTTACAATCCTTTTTTGCATGAAATCCACTCAATAACTCGTGCATGATCCAATATGGAAAGATTTGGAGAGAATTGATATGATTGAGAGCAAAAACACATGGAAAAAGATTGAAAAATAATGCTTGAAAATCAAATCTCAAAAGCCATCATTGCAAGAGATTTTGATCAGAATTGTTGACCTAATCTATTCATACATAAGCATAGAACGAAAACCTAATGCCATTAACCACGCAGCTGCTCAGAAACCTAAAAAACAAAGCTTGAATTTTTGTTAAAAAACTCAAAACTGAAAATCAGGTTTTAGGTTGATTCAAGGCACAAGACCAGTTGCAAAAGCTTCCTCGTGTCCCCCTGAAGCTAACAGGATCATTCTCCAACCTTCATACGCCCAGAATTGGTTCCATGGATTCAAACTGTTTCAAAAAAAATGCATAATCGTGTTTCATATTTAAGGCATTTTCCTTACGTTTTTTTGATGCATTCACACTAATTGACTTGTTCTAATGCTAATCATGTAATTCAATTGTATTTTTATGCATTATACGCGATTATGCCATTATCGTTTTCTAGGGTTTACAGGACCTTGGATTAGGGGTTTTTAAATGAGGAAAAATTGGCCTTCAAGACCACCACCATTCAAATCAGGGCGTTCAGACGATTATAAGGCTACCCTCGCGCCTAATTTATAGAGCACCTGGGGCTAGTCGCTATTTTTCCAAAACCGGCCTAGGAGAACGCTAACAAAACCGTTGCCTAACATATTTGTTTTTCAGGAAAATAAAATCAATGAAGAAGATGATGTGTTGGCTAGCGATGATTGGTCCTTTTAAAATTTCGCGCTAAAAAGCACTAACGCGTGTTTTTGTTCTTATAATATTTGTTTGATCTTTGATATACAAAGCGCGCGTTCAGTACAACTGGCAAGGCATAAGGCTGGCAACATCCATGACCTGGGTTCGAGCCCCGGGTCTCCATTATCTCAATATTATTTTTCAACTAATCTTCACATGCAATTTCAAGCCCTGAAGCGCATCATACACCTTCCTAATCAAGCGTCCACACGTCCAATGGAATTCAATCAAAGGCCAAGAATTGAGGAACACCATAAACTCTGGTCAACGCGCCAGTATACTCCCTGGAGAAAGTCAAACGGATCAAGGTTGATGGGCCTGAATTACTTGGGTTATACCTCCATGTTGGGGACTACAACCCCCCTAGGTTTGCCATAATATTTTTTATTTTTATTTTCTATTTGCTTTTAATTATTATTTGTTTAATTAATTTATTATTTTCACAAAATATAAAAAAGACATAAAAATCAGAAAAAAGAGAAAAAACAATAAATATTTTATTTTTAGTATTTTCATAAATAAAATGCATATAACTAAATTTAGTGTAAATTAGGTTTTAATTTTAATACTTTTAACAAAAATCTAAAAAATGTAGAAATAGGGTTAATTAATAGTTTTCATCTTTTTATTTTTCTGTCATGATAATCAAATATTTAATATTATTCATTTTATTTATTTTTATAATTAAATTCGTATATAAAAATTAGGGTTAATTTAGGTTAAAATTCAATGTTTTCTTAATAAATTAAAAACCACTAGAACTAGGGTTAGTATTTATTTTAATTAATTCCTTTTTCATATTAAATCCTAAAATACTAAAAAATACCAAAAAACATCTCTTTTTTCTTTTTTTAATTTTAATTAATTCCATTTAATTTAATTTAGTTAAAAAGGGTCCAACTCTCTCGTTTCAATTTAATTCTTATTCGCATATTTATTTTATTTTCGTTTAAATATTTATGTATCTCTCCCAAAGCCATGTAAACTATTTGTCGCACTTTATCTTTATTTTCTTTTAATTCTTTATTTTTCTGTCAAATCGGGTCCTGGTTTAATTTTGGCGATGTGGACCCGCGCCTTTTGTAATAGCTTAGAATTTTTACTTTCCCGCAATATTTTAACTGTTAAACAAATAGCATGAAAGAATGTATGGACAAAATAAAAACAAGCTTAGAACACCAATAACATGACAAGATAAATGCAAATGAAAACGACACACGAATCGCACACACCACCCCTAGGGTACGCCTCACTGTTGCCTTGCCTCGAAAGGTGATCGTCGAGTAGAGGATGTCTTAGTAAGTCCTCATGATCCGGGAACCTGGCATGAGGGTAGCTTCTAAGGTGTCTTCCCATTGCTCTGGTGATCACCATGTCCCGAACCTCGAATTGACCCGAACACCTCCAACGGTGGTGCTACCTACCTCTCAATGGTGGGATAGCACTACTTTAAAGGACATCTACATAGACGAATTCCTTAGGGTAGGTAGACAACTCTAGATACTTGCTCTAATTTCGAAACAAAAATTCAAACATACTTTTCACACCGACACCTTTTCAAAAAGCTTTCGAAAGCAATTTTTCAAACACTCTTGAGGACCGATACAAGAGTCGAACTGGAATTTTCAAAGAAACTTTTTAAAACCCACAGTTGAAAAGCAAACAAACCATTTTGAAAACACAAGTGAGCAAGTATCTAAGAGCCCATGGATAACCATGGATAGAAAGGGTGCTAACACCTTCCCTTTCTATAACCTACCTCCCGAACCGAGAGCAATCTCTTTAAGGAATTTTTCTGTGCTTTTGTCCTTTCCATTTGGGGAAAATAAAAGACGGTGGCGACTCTTGCTTCCGCGACATTTCGCGAACCAGCGTTAAACAGTCAGTTCCAGATCCACCGATCACATAGTGCAATACCAAACAGATAATAATCTGTAGCAAGCAAGGAAAAATGAGAAACTCGGAGAACTTTGAGTAAGCTAGCATCATAAAATAAAGCAAGTCAGAAATAGGAAGTCTAACATAAGCCTCAAAGCAAATAGTGTGAAAATAAATCACGAAAATGATTTTCATCGAACAACATCACAAAATCATCCTGCATAAAAATACATTCCAAACAAAATCACAAAAAATATGTGTATTCCTCGAGTCAAGAGGATCAAAGTATAAACTTATCTTAATCACATCCATATCTCGTAAGTAAAGTGAAATACAAACCAAATAGGATATCGAATTCATGTTCCCCAAATAAAGTGGAACGTGAATTAATATCATCATGAGAATTCATTAGTATGAGTCCTTTCACAACCAACATACATTTCAAAAATAACAAGGAAACACTAATCTGAAAGAGAAAACACAATGAAAAATGAAACAAAATAAAAAAGAAAATTGTTGTTTTTTGGATTGGGAACCCGATTATCAGAATTTGGGTAACCGGTTACCCTAACTCAAGAATATGAGAAAATAGCTTTTGACTTGAGGTAACCGGTTACCATAATTGGGTAACTTGTCATCAAAACTTTTAAGATTTTGGAAATTTATTTCTGACTTGGGGTAACCGGCTATCAAAATTGGGTAACCGATTATCACGTAACAATTTTGAATTTTTTTAATGAATGAAATGGATGGTAACCAGTTACCTTAACTGGGTAACCGGTTACCCTCGTGTTAGAGGCAGTTTTAATAGATTTTTGAGCATTTTCAATGGCTTGGATATTTAATTAAATATAAAGTATCCATACATTTAACACATGATTTTTCATGATTCATGGTTTAAATTCAAATAACACATGATTGAAATAAGATCAACAACTAGGATTCATGCAACATCAACCATTTGATTTAACAATTAAGCACTTTCATGAGACAATCACTTAAGTCGAATAAGCACTGAATTCAATTATTCAATCCCGGATTTACACATGATTGTCAAGTCAATTCACAATTCTAGAACTAGATCTAAGTTCTCAATTCAAAATTCAACCTAGATTCAATCAATGCTTGATAAAAAAAAGTGCTTCTCAAATAATCACTTATTTCAAAAGTACTTAATTCAAGAAAACTCACTAATAGAAGTGAAGTGGAGGCTTAGGTATATAGATTGCAATGAACGGATGGAAGATCAGAAAAGAATTTCTCTTGATCTTGACTTTGGATTCTTGATAAAATTATTGTTGTGTTCTTGATCAAAAGGTAGAGAAAACTCTGATTTGATCCTTGAGAATTGAGAGAATTGTTAGACTTATGTTTTTGAGAATTGGTGAATTATGAGAGCCTCTCCCTTTGAAAATTCAGATTTCAAGATTATATACATAGGCTAATCGGGCCTTGGATGAGAAATTGAATTGGGCCTCCATTTGATAGTGTAAACTTGATACATACAAAAAGTGCCACGTCATCATCTGTAGGGAATCTCGAACCGATTCTAAAACGAAAAAATGAAGATCATCAAATTTGTGACGTGTTGCTAAAAGAACAGGCTCAATCAGATAAACGAAGAGGAAGTTATGAATTTTTGAAGTTTCACGAACACTGTGTCAGGCAAAATAATTTCTTGTGCAGTATTTCTATTGCGTCACACGCGAAACGGACCAAAAATGGAAGCCTTTGAATCACAGTTTGATTTTGGCATCTACAAAGAAACTGTAGTAGACAAAATTTTGAACCAACGCCTTCGGGCTAAGCTCAATATGATAAAAATCGGAGGAGATGAAAATTTTACCGTATCAAACATTAATACAAATGAATTTCAGTTCAGCACAAACATGTCTTCAAAAACTCAAAGTTCACGGGTCCTTCCTTAGTGAATTCTCTTTTGACTTCCAAAGACGACATCAAGATGACATCGAGACAGAATTTTGGCAATCAAAATCGCGTGCATACGACATTTTATCTGAGAGTTATGAACTTTCTAATGCACACGAAACCACGATTCAGCACACTTTTCTTTGTATTTTTTACTGTATAACTTCCAAAAGAACTGCATATTCAGAGACCTTTCTTCGAGGATTAACTTTTAGTCTAAACACGAGAGTTGGAGAGGGCATCCCGAAGGTTTCAATTCTTCAAGAATCAACCCAAAACACCATTCCTAAACAGGAGATACTGATTTTTAAACTCAGATTGGTTGAAGTACTGTTTCCAACTCGCACTGCTTTAAATTTACCAGAAACACCCAAATCTTTCACAACTCGGCATGCTTTGAAAATATGAGAGCTTTATTTCATTGATTAAATCCCTTGATCCCATGTGTATGGATCCAGTGATATGCATGCATGTATATGCTAACAAGAGTACAAGCCAATTAGAGTTAAAAATTGAAGAGGGCAAATTTTGGGGTACAACAAGAGGAACCAGGATACATCCTTGTGTTCTTTATTTTTTTGCATTTACCGCTTTCATATTAATTCATAACCAAAAAAGAAAGAACACATTTCTAAACACTTAAACACAAAACCAAAAATAAGAACAACTTATTTCTAAAACTGGACAAATTTTTAAAGTCCTAATTCACCCCCTCTTAGGCGCACTCCGAACTTAGTGGTCATTGTTGAAGACGAACAACCACAAACACTAACCGAAAAAGTGATTTAGGGTTTTGAAATAGAAAAAGTGTGGAAGAGATGTAGCGAAAATGTGTGAAGTGGAGTGAGTGAGTTTATAAATAGTTTTTTTGCAATGATTATAAAAATTTTAAATAGTGCAAACATCCGAAAAAGGTAAAGAGATTTGATTTATTATTTAATCGCAAGATGATATCGATTTCCAATGTGTCACATCAAGTGCTTAGGTGTGGTTTCGAAAAGACAGTTGTCTTATTTGAATCACCAATCTTTCACTTTCCTAACAACTCATTTAATGAAGTAAACTCTTCAGTTTCCAACGGACAAAGTCATTCTTAAGAGAATATTCTGACCATGGATTCTTCTAATATATGAGAACTTCACTAGTATGAAGCATCATATCCCAGAAGCCAACAACAAGAATAATACGTACCTCAGAAGTTCAAACATCATTCTGAAAAACATCATGCTGAGAGCAAGTCTTTTCCACACAAGCTATCATTTTCTGAGAAGTGATTGAGTTCTTCTTGTATAACTAGAATCCAATCTTTGTCCAGAAGCGCTTCATCAATAGATGTAGGCTCTATCATGGACAACAATCCCATAAGTGTTGCTTCATATGGTTTGAAATATGATCTAGTTCTGACGAGTTCAATCTTGTCACCCAGAATCAATTCCTCAGAATGTGATGATCTCTGTTTGGGCTTACTCAGAGGAGTTTGTACTTCAACAACTTCTGATTGAGCATCTTATGAGTCTTTGACCTCTTGTTCTTTTATAGTAGCTTTATTACCTTCAACACCTAAGTAGGTAATCTCCAACTCTGCAAATTTTTCAACTAGCTTTGACTTTTCTAGGTCAAGCTTAAATATAACATTTATTGATTCTTTAACAATAAGTTTTTAATACCCATATACTTTGTAGCCTTTTGAGCATTCAAAATATCTTAACATGATACATTTTTGAGTTTAGAATCAAACATATTAATACCCTCTTATTCAAGATAAAACAAGAGCATCCAAAAGGATGAAAGTAAGAAATGTTAGGCTTCTTGTTCTTCCCAATCTCATTGGGGGTATTTTATAGAGACTTTGTTCTGAATGTAATGTAGAATGTGAATCATCCTTGTGTCCAAGAAACTTCACCCATTACAAACTATTTCGGAGCCTGTGATTTTTTTCTTATGATCACCTCTGAAACCCTCGACTCCTCCAGGCTTAAGTTCTAGGATTTGGAACATATGTCTTCTTCCTGTCATGTGTTGTAAGCAACTGGAGCCCACATACCATAACTGGTGTTTTAACTGTGCTGCTAAGGATATATATATATATATATATATATATATAACATAGATTATCTATTTATTGAGTACCCACAACTTTCTGGGTCCTCTCTTGTTAGTTCTCTTAGAGTTCTTAAAAATTTTGGGTTTAGCAGCATAATGATCATATTTATAAGTATTAAAACGAGAAGATTTAGTCAACGGTTTTGCCTTAGGTTTAGAAGCAGATTTCTCTTTTTCTTTTCCTTTATCTAGAGGCACAAACCCAGCAAGGACAAAATGGTAATAAAGAGTATTAGGTTTGTCTTCCTTATTAGAATTAGATTCATCATAGGAATTATAACCAACACCATTGGTCCCATTTCTTCTCACACCATATATCATAGAAGCCATCATGTTTCTCCCTATACTTATGGATAGGAACTTCTGAAAAGCTTTGTCATATTTTTTAATTACATCATCAGTACTCTAAGAAGTTCAGGAAAAGTTCTTGTGTCTTTGAGGGAAGATTTCTCATCTTTAAGAAAAAAATTCTTCATTAATGATGAAGATATCTTCCTTAAGCTTACTTTCAGAAGATATTGATTCATTGGACTTTTTAAGTTCCTTGAATTTAATCTTTAGTAACTCATATTTTTCCAGAATTTCAAGTAAAGAAGTTAATTCAAAATGAGTAAGGTCAGAAAATACCTCTTTACATATTACCTCTTATGTGTCTGAATCGGAATCTGCTTCATTTTCTGGTGGGATCTTCACATCCAAAGTTCTAACATGAGCCATCAGTGCCATGTTAGCATGTTCTTCTATTGAGTCATCTTCTGAAGAATCAGAATCATCTCTGGTTGTCATCAACCCTTTCTTATTACTCTTGAAATCTTTCTTCTTGGGATTGTCCTTATGAAGGTCAGGATAATTGTACTTGTAGTGTCCTGGCTCATTGCAAACATAACAAGTGACTTTTTTGCCACTAGACTTCCTTTGACCAGAAGTGGACTCAAATTAACCACCAATACTTCTAGTACTTCTGAATCTTTTGCCTTGATTTCTCTTCCAGAGACGGTTAACCCTTCTGGACAATAGAGATAACTCATCTTCAACTTCATCAGAATCTTCTTCTAAATCCTCAATCTCTTCAACTTGAAGAGCTTTGGACTTCTAAGATCTTTTACAGATATGAGCGCAACAAATTTCCCTCTCTTCCGAGGTTCATCCGGTTCTAGCTCAATCTCATGATTTCTGAAAAAATCACCAGTTCTTCTAGAGATATTTTGTTGAGATCATTTGCAAGCTTGAGTGCAGTTACCATAGGCCTCCATTTGGATGGAAAGCTTCTGATAATCTTCTTCATGTTGTGATACGGCGGGAAGAACTGACTGTTTTTTGGAATGCTGGTTCGTGTTTTGCGTTTTTTTGTTTGCAAAATGTCGCGGTAAGCAAGAGTCGCCACCGACTTTTATTTTATCCAACAAGGAAAGGAATAAAGCACAGAAAAATTCCTTTTTTGAGATATTTCTCGGGTTCGGGGGGTAGATTATAGAAAGGGAAGGTATTAGCACCCTTTCTATCTGTGGTTATCCACTGGCTCTTAGGTACTTGCTCATATTGTTTTCAAAATATTGCTTTCTTTATGTTTGTGGGTTTGAAAAAGTTTTTGTTTTGAAACTTCGATTTAACTCTTGCTTCCGTCCTCAAGAGTATATGAAGTGTTTTTGAAAACTTTGTTCGAAAAGTGTTAGTGTGAAAAGTTTTTGTTTTTGAAAGAGCAAGTACTTAAGAACCATCTACCTACTCGAAAAAGGAATTGTTCTATGCTATCTTCCTTTTGACAATGTTATCCCACTATTGATGAGTAGGTAGCACCATCGTTGGAGTTTAAGGGTCAATTCGAATATAGGGACTTACGGTCACTAAAGCAATGTTAGGACGCCTTAGCGGTAACCCTAATGTCTTAGATAATTTGTTTTGAGGCAACAATATCTGAGGCAACCGTTTCGAGGCGACTATGATCTTTTAGACAAGAGGGCGGCCTCTAAAGTGACCTATACTCAATGACCGTGTACGAAGGCAACCAAGTGGGGTGTACCCTAAGAGTGCGCATGTGCGAGTGTGTTGTTTTCATTTAATTTTATCTTTGTACATGTTAATGGTGATCTAAGTTGATTTTAGGTTAAAACATTCAGTCTTGTCATGCATCCCTATTATCAAACATCTAGCAGTTATATTTTGCGGAAAATAAATTGCGGAAAGTAAATTACAAGGCGTCGGGTATTTACATCGCCAAAAGCAACCCTTTGAAATTTAAATGCGGGAAAATAAGTAAAGAGATAAAGTAATTAAATGGTCCTAATTATCTATTACAAACCGGGAACAAATACATTATGATATAAAAGAAAATAAATCGCGTGCGAGAAATTAAATCGGGCGCAAGTTTAGGGTTTTGACCCTTTGTTATTAAAGAAATAATTTTTTTGTTGTTGTTTTTGAATTAAGGAAGAAAATAATCCTAAGTTAATTATTAAATTAATAAATTAATTAATTATTTAATGAAAATAAATATTTTTGGTTTTTTTGGTATTTAAAGAAATAAAATAAATTAATGTTAGTAAACACCTAATTAAGTCTAAGTTAATTTTAATTATTCACAAAAATATGTTTTAAAGTTATTTCTAATTAATGACCTAAATTAATTAATTGATTTGTTAAAAAAAATAGAATACTAAAGTTTAATTTAATAAAGAAAATATTTTTTGGTTTTAATTTTGTAAAGAAAAAAATGATTGGTTAGTTATTAAATAGAAATTATAGATAAATAATTAAAACAAAAATAAAATAGAAATATAGAGAGATGAGTATGGGCCTGAAAAGGAGATCAGAATAGCAATTCCAAGGCCCATTTAGCGCCGGCCTGGTTGACTTTTTGGATTTCATACGCGCTGGTTGACTGGATCTATGATAGACCATCAATTCTGGATCACCAGATTTGGCCTATGGCCATCTGGACATCAGATGCTTGAGGACGCATGATGAGCTTCACGCTTGGAGACACACATGATCACCTGAAGAAAAAAATGCATTGAGAAATTTGGAGGACCTGGGATTCGAACCCAAGTCCTGATGGTATTGGCAATGCTTGCTTCGCCACTAGGCCATTATGCTTCATCTGTTAATATAATAAGAATAATATATAATAAAACAAAACAATTCTCATGGATCAGAAACAAAAAAAAACGCGCGAATTATTTGAACCAGCCATTGGGGAGATGACACGCCGTCGTCCCCTACCTCCAGCCCCTGTAACTTTACTTGTGGATTTGGATCCGCAGCTAAATGCGCAGATCGATCCCAAAATTAATTCCAGGCCATAAAAACGACCTCCAAAGGCATGGTTAAGTTCGTCTCCCTCTCCTGAGTGCAACCATGTCTATCACGAGATTCAATTTCACCTGAAACGCAAACCCCTAAAATCCAACACGAAACCCTAGCCATGCTGTTATGAGATTACAATCCACATAAATCAAATTAAGTATTGCCAAAATTTTAGAAATCTCATAAGAATCACAAATGTGTCCATGATTTGCCAGAATGATGCAAAAATAGAGAGCTATGATTTCGAATACAGGGCCAAGAAACGTGATACTTACAGCGCTATAAGAGGTCAAAAAATGCTTGCTTTTGATCCCAGAAGGTTAAGTGAATACCCAACAATCGATTGGGATAACTCTTTGCTTCTGAAAATCTCTCTTCCTATGATTTTGAATTCTTACTTTTTCACCACTTTTTCAAGTTTTTCTTTGCTTGTTCTTGCAGCCTCCAACCTCTGTAATCGTGCCTTAAGCTTCCTTATGTATTGTGGAATGCATTAGGTTAAGAATTATGGATTGAATCCTTCCACATCAATGCCATGAAATTTGATTTGATTCACCATTACTAAACCTTCCAAAATTGTCAAAACTCAATCTTTTTGCACATGGATTGCTTGATACGAATTTGATACTCTTAATGATGATGATTCAGTCCTAAAACAACCAAAAAGATCTCAAGTAATCAATATTTGGATTTTACATGATTTAAAATGAAATAATTCAATAAAAAATCAAATAAAATAATAAAAAAGAAATATGATCTCAAGGCTGAAGATAGGACACGTGTGCAATGGTACAAGCTCAAATCAAGTGGAAAAGAATGGGCCCATTTGTCAAAATTTGAAGTTTTGTGGATAATTGACTTTTGGCAATTTTGCAAAAATGCCCAACTTCAACAATGCATAACTTCTTCAATTTTGACCTTTTGGAAGTGTACTTTGACTTTTTAGAAAGCTTGAGATGTCCTATAACCAACCCTTTTGGTCCCATCTCATTTTGATGTTCCATTATCAAATTATAAGCTTTGTAAAAAAAGGTGTTTTTGTTGACTTTCAAAAATGACCTATAATGTCCAAATTTATAACTTCTTGTGAGTGCATTTTCAGATCTTGGGGTATGAAGATGGATTGTAGGAAATTTCATCCTCTTCAAAATGAGATTTGGATGGGTCATTTCTATTAAATTATGAGAAAGTTATGCTTGGTCAAAGTTGAGTTGACTTTTCCTACAAAACCCTAATTTAGCAACTTTTTAGTCTTGATGAATTTTGAGCAATCCTTGATGAATCATGATCAACCCTTGATCAAATGATGAAACATCCTTCAAAATCAGAATGTTGACAAAAAATCTTGAAGTTTGACTGTTTATAGGTCACAGTTGACTTTTGCCCTAGCACAGTCGATTTTTGGACACTTTGAGCAATTGACTGAGCAAACTTCCTCTGCAAGGCTTGAAATTTGACATGGATGATCTTGAGAACATATTAGGACATTGGGGATAACTTGAGGTCATTTGGACTCAAATATCTTGATGCAACACAAAACCCTAATTTGGGGTTGACTGCCTTAGGAGATAGCTTGATTGTCCAACTCTTGAGCAATCTTGAGCCACTTGGAGATTTTTCTTGCAATGTCTTGAGAAATATGAGAGGGAAAATTTTGGGGTACAACACATGTGATCTAACATTTAATAACCTTTGTTAAGAATTCTTAGTCCCGCAACTAAGGTTTGAAACCTTGAAAACATAGTCTCAACTGTTTCATCATCCTCCATCTTGAAGGCTTTATACTTCTGAATCAAAGCTAGAGCCTCGGTCTCCTTGACTTGATCATTTCCTCATGAGTCATTTTGAGAGAGTCAAATATAGACATATTCGAGACTCTATTTTTGATCTTTTCATACTCAATATAAGAAATATCATTTATAAAGATGGTTCTTGATTTATGATGATTCTTATAATCCTTTTTCTGTTGATCATTCATAGCTCTCCTTTTAAGCTTCTTTCCAGCAACATCTGTAGGAGGATCATACCCATCAACTACCATATCCCAAAGATTAAAATCATGACCTAGAAAGAAACTTTCTAGTCTGTCTTTCCCATATTAAAACTTTTCACCATAAAAAATGGGAGGTTCAGCATTGTAGTTGTCTTTATCATTTGAAACTGGAGTAGGTGGAGGTGGAGTAGGATCAACCATAGTGTTTCTAAAACTCGTCTGGATCTTTATCTGACACGGTTAAGTGTTTTATAATAATTAATACCAGAACCAGATCTATGCTACCAATTGAAGGTGCGAGAAACACAATAAATGGGTGTTTGAATTGGGTTGCACAAAATATAATGTTTTTGAAACTCTAACACAAAGCTAACAAGTGAATAAAAATAAATGAACATAATTATTTTTATCCTGGTTCACTGTTAACGAAGTTACTCCAGTCCACCCCACAAGGTGATTTTCCTTATCCAAAAGGACGAAATCCACTATAATCCACCGACTACAGACAACCATAATAAGTATGACCAACCTTGTTGACAACCACAACAAGTCCGTAGATCCTTATTGCGAATCCACGATGACTACAACCAAAGTCTTCTTGAGAATCATGACTACACCTAGTCTCTCAAGGAAATTATCAACAACCGTTGATTACAAAGATGCGTATACAAAGATGCTTCTAGCAAGAAGATTACACAATGCTTAAGGACAACAATACAAAAGTGTTTATAGCAAGATATGAACAAAATCTCCTTGCTAAAAATACAAAACTATACAAAGAATATCTTAAAAGAGTTTGTGCAGTGATTTAGCGTAGTTTTATAGAACATAAAGTGTTCAGTTCCAATTCTTCCAAGTTCTGCTTTTATAGATGAAAAAGATATTTGTTGGAGGGTAGAATAGGAAACACAAAACCAACTATTTTGTCCCCAACGGTCATGGTAGGAATGGTAGACAACATAGTACAAAAGGGTTGTCGTTACGCCACCCTATCATAGTAGAGGTCACAATGTACTTTGTACTTTTATATTCACCAAATCACGCAAGCCAATCTTGATCTTTATCTTATATTTCTTCATAGGCTTCTGATGTAAGTTTATGAAGCATGTTGTAGAAGGATCAGAACTTGAATCTTTTTTGCCTAAGTCTTTGGAGTCTTCATAACTTGTTTAAAAGAACCTTGTCTTCAGAGTCTTCAACACTTGGTCTTTAGAAGTAATGTATTCATATGTTTAGAACTTGTTCAGCAGAACCTTGTCTTCAGCATCTTCAAAACTTGGGACAAAGTCAAGATCAAAAGCTCTTATTCTAACGTTCCTTAAAACCGTTACATAAGAAGCATTCCAAAATCTTGACTTAACTTTTTAACACACCAAAGGTATTATTCCAGAGTGTTGAGTTCAGAACCTGATGACGTCACACGCCTTCTACCAGAGTCAGAATTTATTTGGAAAAAGCTACACACTTGACAGAAACCATTAAAGTAAATAATTATTTTCTAAGATACCGTGTAAAGTTATCACCAAAAATTAAGGCAAGATGTAGATCCAATCTTATTCTTACAATTTGTTGTATGTAGTTTATTCATCATAAAAAGAACTCTAATGGTTTTTTAGCATTACAAAGCTTGGCTTGTAAGTGATATAAGGTCTCAAATTGCAGGAGTGGATTGTGATGAGACTTTCAGCCTTATGGTGAAACCTGCGATCATTCACACTGTTCTCAACATCGCTCTCTCCAATAGGGGTGGGAATAGGCCATGCCAATTAACTGGGCCCTACGACCTAGGCTACACATGACAAGGCCAAGTCACGATTTTTTATAAGCCTATTTAGTTAAATAGGCTAGGCCATAGGCTATAAAAAAGCCTTTTAAGCCTATCAGGCCGACTTATTTTAATAAATATGAATAAATATATTAATTTTTATATTTTATTTTAGAATTTATATTAAAATACAAAAGTAAAGTTTTGTTATCTTGAAGATCTTGTAAGAATCAGTTGAAAAACCCTTATGAATGATGACATACGTTATTCTCATAAGTTCTCCCAAACAAGTAATCTCACAAAATTTATGCTATTATGTAACCTCAAATAAGTTAATATAAGTAAACATTTAGTCTCATTGTGCTTTTGATTCTCTAGTATATTTCGAACATTAGTTGAATTGCATAGTTACATATGTTCAAATTATATAGGATTTTTGAGTAGGATAATAGGCTAATCAGACCTTCGAAAAGGCCAGGCTCAGGCAAAAAAAAGCCTATAATAGGCCACAAGCCAGGCTTAGGCGTTAAATTTTTTACAAGGTTAGACTCAGGCTTGGCAAAGCCTAGCTCGACCTAGCCTATTCCCACCCCTACTCTCCAAATACTGACTCATTCATCTGTTAAATGTTCAAATCTTTCTACATGGTGACACTACTACGAAAAAGGGTTTTAACAACAGTTAGATTAGGTATATAATCAAGCAAGTCCAGGCTTGGTTAAGTAGCGTGTTGTTGTATATGCGTTACATTCAATCATGGTCTAGTGACTATTGCAGTAAACCGAATAGCACGCGCCCTATAACAATGGTTAAAAGTAAAAACCGTTGTGATATTGTTTATGAATACATTTCAAACGTATCATACCAGAATCAGCAATACACCATTTGTAAACTGATATCAAAACCATTATTACATCAAAATATACGTAAGAAGGAATATCAAAGAATGGAAAGTGAAATTTGAAAAGACAAGGATATCTAATCATTTAACAACTCGAGGTAGGAAAAAAACCTTCCCACTTTCAAGAGAAGAGAAAGTGTATAGAATTAAAGAACCAATAATGAGCACACTAGCTTGACATGCGTGAAATCTTTCCAACTTCCAAGAGAAGATGAAGAATCAGAAGAAACAATATAAAATCACAAGAACATAAAACTAACTTCATCAAAAGGAATCAAAATGAGTTCTTCTGCTCAAGCTACCAACAATGCTGAGAATCAAGATGTTGTTATTGTAGAGGGTGATATAATGCAAGACCATCATCAGAATTAAGATGAGGAAAGAAGTCAGTCTTGTGCGACAAAATTGTACTTGAGAGTTCTCAGGTAAGGAGAAGAAGAAGAAGAAGAAGAAAAATAAGGTTGATAAGGTAGATAAGGTAGATAATTTTTTTCTCATCTGATGATGATGATGATGACACTAACTATGATTGGTCAAACTTCCTTTCATCCAGATGATTTAGATTTCATTAAGTTTATGTAATGAAAGTTTATATATTAAAAGGTTATCAACTTAAACTACCATTTTAAATCTATCAACTAATATACTATCAAACATATAACTAATTGAAAATCCAATAATTTGCGATGAACTTACTCATAAGAAACCGTCTTTTAGTTGCATCCCTATTAAGTTCAATGCATCTGTAGTTTCAACATCGACAATGGAATTCAACTATTACATTTCAACTAATATACTAACAAATAGATAACTTATTGAAACTTTAACTATTATATTTCATAACAAAGTAAACATTACACATAAAGGAGACAGGAAAGCATAACATCTTCAAATTTACAGATAATCTCTCTGATTTTAGTTTGTTCTTCAAATTCTTGTTCTTCTTCTTTGAGTACATAACCTTAAAAATGGACATCTCCAAATATAACTTCATAGTGCTCTCATCTTCATTTCCACCTTTGTCTCCCATGTCTTTATCCCATATGAGCAAATTACAGGTTTCATCACTCCTTCAAAATGGACATCTCAAAAAAATATTTCATTTATTTTGTCACTTCTTGCATTGCTACAAAACCATACGACCTTCACAACCACAAAAATTTCTAGATCGAGATTTTACAGAAGAACAAGACATAGAAGCACCTTTAGATGACTATGTCTTCAAATGAGACATTGAAAGGAAACTAAACAACAATAATATATTTTACGTACCATAAAGGAGAATAGTGTGTGGTGTTGTTGTCTTTCTTCCTGATGATAACAACGACGTTGGTGTTAGGGTTGTTTCGTCTTGTTTATTTTTTCAATGGAAAAATGGATACTTATAGTGTTTAAAATATATATAGAAGTTCATGTGTGTAACAATAATTTTAAAAAATAATCGTTGTGATATCTCTGTAAATTTTTAGTTACATATAAACTATGAGGGCGATGAGGTTCGAACTCATGAAAACTTCATTGTATCACCACAGTGTTAATATAACTGTTATTATACTCTTAAAATTTTTAAATAAAAAATATAAAAATAATATTAGCGCAAGATTTTAGACATGTCACCACGGTTTTTGGGAAAACCGTGATAACTTTGGAGTTGTTATATGCGTGTTTCGTAGTAGTTGTTATAAAAATAATATCAGCGCAAGATTTTAGACATGTGGCACGGTTTGTGTATGCTTGTTTAATTTGTCACAAGTAGAAAGTTGAGCATCATAAGCCTACAGGGTTGATGCAACTATTGGATATTCCAGAGTAGAAATGGGATAGCATTTCAATTAATTTTTTGACTCGGTTACCGAATACTCTGAGAGGGCATGATGAGATTTGGGTGATTTTGGATAGGCTGACAAAATTTGCTGACTTTATTCTGATTAATATCAATTTTCCTTTGCAGAAGTTGGCAGAGATTTATATCCATGTGATCGTGAAATTGCATGGGGTTCCGTTGAGTATTGTTTCTAATAAAGACCTGATGTTTACGTCGGGATTTTGGGAGAGTTTGCAGGGAGCATTGGGTTCTAAGTTGAGGTTAAGTTCTTCTTATCATCTACAGACAAATGGTCAGACAAAGAGAATTATTAAATCATTAGAGGATTAGTTGAGATCCCATGTCCTTAAGCAAGGTGGTGCTTGGGATGATGATCTTCCACTGATAGAGTTCACTTACAACAATAATTTTTATTCTAGCATTTGAATGAATCTTTAAAGCATTATATGTTAGGAGGTGTAGGACACCTTTTTGTTGACATGAATCTAGTGAGAGGGTAGTGCTTGGACTTGAACTTGTCTAATAGACTACTGAAAAGATGAAATTAATTCGTGAAAAGATGAAAGCTTCACAAAGTAGGAAAAAGAGTTACCGTGAAAAGAGAAGGAAGAATCTTGAGTTTCAAGAAGGATACCATGTATTCTTGAGAGTCACTCGGTGACCGGTGTTGGGCGTGCTTTGAAATCGAGAAAACTTACTCCTCGATTTATCGGTCTATATCAAATTTATGATAGGGTTGGAGTTGTTGCTTATAGAGTGGTGTTGCCACTAAATTTGTTTAATTTGCACGATGTATTTTATGTTGCACAACTTCGGAAGTATGTTCCAGATTCATCTCATGTGATTCTGATGGATGATGTGCAAGTAAGAGATGATCTTACGATTTAAACCTTACTGGTGAGAATTGAAGACCGAGAGTTGAAACAGTTGAAAGGTAAATAGATTTCTCTTGTGAAGGTATTATGGGGAGGCACTACCGGAGAGCGTATGGCATGGGAATTGGAGTGTAGGATGCGAGAGTCGTATCCCGAGTTATTCACGTGAGGTAAATTTTCTAGGAAAAAAATATTCTATGTAGGGGAGAGTTGTAACACCCTGATTTATTTTAATTAATTATTCATAATTTATTTATGTAATATTGTGTGTTATTCAGTGTTTTTGGTGTGTTTGGAGACCCTCCAATGTAGGGTGATGACCTTTAGAATTTGAAATAGAGATGTTGTGGGGTGTCTAAGTAAAAAGGTAAAAACATAGGGGTGGTGAGAGAACATTGTTACTAGCATTATTTAAAATTATATATTTTAATAGATTAAATAATAATAGTAATCATATAATTAAATAATTATTTAGTTTTTATTTTAGTGGTTTTATTTTGTTGGAATAATAATAATAATAATAATAATAATAATAATAATAATAGTAAAAATAATAATGATAATAATAATAATAATAATAATAATAATAATAATAATAATAATAATAATAATAATAATAATAATAATAATAATAATAATAATAATAATAATAATATAAAGGAATTAGAGTTAGTGAGGTTAGAATTGAAAAAACGTGAAAAAAGAAAAGAAAAGTAAGAGAGAAGAGTTATGGCTCAGGTAAGAAGAGACAAACTCCATTGTAGAGGTCAAGGGCTTTGCTTGGAATACCAAGGTAAGGGATATCCCAATTTTCTAAGGGATTGTAAAATAGTTTGTAGGTTTGGGGTTATGATTGCTATCATTGGATTGTATCTGTGCATAATTGTGATTATCTCTTCTTATGTTTGATTCAATTTTGATGAATGGCGATATGATGTTATTGTGTTAATTGACGTGTTGTTGGTGAATATTGTGATTCTGTATGTTAATAGGATTTAATGTGTAAAATCTAATTGCTCAATGTTTCAAGAAAATTGGGATTTTTGGCTTGGAGAATGACTGATTTCCGTACACTAACATAGCATAAAACCGTTTATGTCATAGTGGTAATCGATTACCACTTGGGTGTAATCGATTACAATTGTGATGACTTTAAATTTTATTGGAAAATACGAAGGCGTAATTGATTACCAGTATGGATGTAATCGATTACGCAGTACAATTTTGTAAAAAACTGGATACTGGAAATTGGGCGTAATCGATTACACCCCTGGGAGTAATCAATTAGCGTTTCAAAAAATTGAGAAAATAGACCAAATTGCGAGTGTGTAATATATTACCACTTTCGATGTAATTGATAACCACCTGTTATGGTAGAATTTTATAAAAACTTTAAAAATCAGTATCTTGAGTTTCAGGTGTCTGTTTGACGCGCCGTTTGAATCTGTCGAGAGCCTGTACAGTGTACTTTCTTGTAAAACTGGTTTCATGTTTCTAGAACTAAATTTAATTGGTGTGAATAGATGTTTCGTGGTGTCTGTGTATATTACAGAATAATGTCGGTGTTGGAAATATGCATTGTGTACATTCTTTTCGCTTGCTATTTTGTAAATTATTATTGTAGATTGTATTACAGGTACTTGGTATGTGGTGGCCAGAATTGGTGGAGTACAATTATCAATGGTGAAAGTAAATGTACTTTTTGTTGTTGCATGTTTAATAGGCATCATGTATCATTGGTGTTTGGACGGTGATCCGTATTGGTGAGCCTCAATCCCATTGTGTGGATTGAGTGTGTCTTGGTGAGCTCCATGCCTATGGTGAGGATTGAAGCGGTGAACCTGAGTGTTCATGGAGGATTAGTACCACATGAATTTAGTCTTGATACATTTGCATAACTTTTGTTGCATGAACATTGTTATTACATAATTGATGTGCAAGTTGGTGTTTTGGTTTGTATGAATGTGTGGATGGTGAATTGGGTGAATATGCATGAAACAGTTTGTTATCTACTTATTATTATGCATTCCTTTATATTATTGAGATATCTCACCCTTTATGTTTGAATGTTTCTTCCACGTGAGTAACACGCAGGTGATCTGCATTAAATGTGTGAATGAGTTTAGAAGAGAGTGATCTTCTTTATTGCTTTCGTCGGTGTCGATGTTAGCTATGATATGTAACACTAGAGTCAAACGCTTGTTTTGTTATACTATGTTATTAGAGATTTTGTGATATCTCTTATGTTGCAATTTTATAATTACTTTATGACATGAATCAGTTTGAATAAGTATTTCAATATTTAGTTGATGTTTCTATTGCAATAAAATGAAGTTAGACATGATGATGTTTATTATAGTTATTATTAATAATTTCAATAGTTGTATGTGTTACATATTTCTATAATATGAGCAAGTTGTTATTTTGATGAATGTGATATCCTAAGTGGAGAAAGTTTTTAATTTAGTATGATTTTTATTTATAAATATTTCGGGGGAAAATTAGGGTGTTACTCACACCGTCAAAGCACCCAACTGACACATGTCTTTCAAACACCACAAGAACCAATGCGTCATTTACAAAACACTTCAATGTCTCAATTCAACCAACCACCACACCTACACTTAACCCAACCAACACAACTCAAGTACGACAACATGGGCATCGAACTCGATTACGGTAGTGTCGCTAACTAGGAGGATATAATCGATAATTTGTTAGATAACACTAATATCTCAGGACCCTTGCACCAAGTACCTATGACTCAAGAGAATATTAGAAGACTCCAAAAACCTCAGAAAAATCAAGTGAGCTCTCGAAGGCAAACACGTAGACCGAACCGTGGAACCAGTAGACGTTTGGATAGAGAGGGTCAATAAAATTATCTCTAATCGTTGTATAAATTTTTTTGTAATAATATTATAATTTAGTCTTTTCTATTGAATATTTTTATTATTTTTTTGTTAAAATAAATTTAAAAAAAAAACATAGGAGGAATCATGTGTGGCGCATGTTCCTAATATTATAATGCATGTACCACTGTCTATGACATGATATGGGTGCATGTGCCATAACAAATGACACCTCCGCATAAATCAGAATGCATACAACATAAATAGTGACGCATTCTCTGCATGTCAATTTTTTTTGTTTGAAGTGGATAGTTTGATAATATATTTGAAACCATAATTATTTAATTTTTTTAAGAAGATAATTATTTTAAAAAAAAAATTTAATCTTTAATAGATTAAATAACTAAATAAATGAGGTTTTATAGTAATTTATTTAAAATTTGAATTTTAAATAATAAATTTAAACTTTTGATCATTAAAGTTATAAATTCATATTTAATTTTATATTTGTTAAAAAAGATTAAAACTTTGTGGATATAAGCCTTATTACTTTTTAAATAGTTCTATAAAAATCATTTAGAAAATTAAAAAAAGTATATAAAGACTACAAATGAAATTCTAAATAATGTAGACTAATGCATATTTAACTATGTTATATTCAATTTTGGTATTTACAAATTTATTTAACTATAAATCTTGACATGATTAATCAAATTTTTTGTTGTTAAATCTACAAAGAATTAAACATCTAAAAATTAGTTAATCACTTTTAGAACTTATACACAAAATTACCATGAAAATTTGATTTAATTAAAGTTAATGATGACTTTCATGGACTGATCTAATATTTGTGTTATTTATACGATACAAATAATTATTTTCAGTAGAAATAAGAAGTTAAATTAAGTTGATATATATACCAAGTTAACTTTAAATAGATATCTTTTAAATATTTTTAAAATGTCAATATTATTATAAGCAATATAATTTTGAACATGTCTGTTATATTTTAATTTTTGCATCTAAGATCTCTCATTATCTCATATTATCAATACATCAAGATCACACATTGGAGTTGGTTCTCCCTTCTACTTCATCTTATTTTTAAATTTGTTCTTGAGGAATCACCAAACACCTTAAGTTGTGTATCTTGTACATGTGTTTTTTAGGTGGATTAACTTTTAACTAACATCAAAATATGTATATATGTTTCTTTTGATGTTCATATTGTAGTGATGACACAACTGCATCCATCTCACCATCTAACCTGGGATTTTGAGGGATGGTCCTCAGTCAAGTGATTCTTCAATGGATGGCAAGAGCTTAAGCTTCAAGGCTATGCCTATGATATCAATGTTTTTGGTTCAAAGAGCTCTCTCACTTTTTTTAGGTCAAATTTTCCTCAAGGTTGGTGGTGGCATTCATCAACAAGATTCATAGGTTCATGTGTTTATTTTCATGTCTTCTTCAACAAGTATCATTGATATTCAAGCTCCATTTTGAGTGTGCTTCAAGATAACTTTATTTCAAGGGCTAATGTAATTCATCATAATCTATTTTGCAAAGAAAGTTCAAAAGATTCAAGGTTGATTCATTAAGTTTGACCTAATTGAGAAACTGTTTCATTCAGTGATCACAAGTACATAACTTTCTCAATTTTCAATATTTTGAGTTGGTTATTTTTACTAGGGATTTTTATTATCATCTACAACAACTTATCTTCACATGACAAGATCCAATTGTGCAAGAAAAATCATCAAAAGTTGAAAGGGGTTCCAAGTCATTTTGACACTCTCAAAGCTAAGGTATGCTGACTTCCAAGGACCATATCTTGATCATTTTTAAGATTTTTGATTGATTCTAAAGCCATGATTCTCTTTTAAGAGTACTTAACAACTTCTCTTTAAGGATCTAAGGCAAATTTTTAATGGAAGATCACTAATGAATGGGAGTGATTACAAGTCCTTTAGGAAAGTATCAAATTCTCTTGTGTGACTTCAAAGAATCATAGCTTGGTCAATTTTTATCTCCTTGAGCTCATTTTGTTTACATAATAATCTTTGGTGTGTATACTACAACTTTGTTTCAATATGCAAGACTTGAAAATACTTGGAAAGTTGTTTAAGAATTGAAAAGATTATAGGTCTTTTGTGAATTTCCCCAAATTTGTTCATCATCTTCCAAAGACTATAACTCTTTCAATTTTTATGATTTTTGAGTGATATCAATTCCCCAATTCAATTTAATATGTATGCTTCATTGCATCTTCAAGGATCAAGAGCTAATTTTGAATAGAAGTACATGTAATTTTGAAGAACATTATAGGTCATTTTGAAGCTCAACACTTAGAAATATTTCTAAGTACAAGTACCCGTGTGTTTTTCCTTATTTCAAACTTGAATAACTTATTTCTCAAGCATCCAAATGCTACCTATCTTGGCTCATTGCAAAGTTTTTCGTGAGATCTTTCCATTTTAAAAAGAATGAGATCATAAAGCCTTCTACATTGTATGCCCTATGCTTTTGAAGTTGCTCCCATGAAAATGAATTTTCTCTCAAAGTCAGAATTTGATTTTCATAATGTGCATTCTAAACACCAATTTTGTGTGTGTTTTCAACTTAAACATGTTTAACAAAGTTGCTAAGGTTGGATTAAAGGTTGAAACGTAAGAATTAGCTGAGTTTTGATGAGTTAGAAGTCACACTTTTGCCATGCTCAGAGTGCACAAGATTTCATCTAATTCCTTATCATTCACCTTCCCTCAGCATTGCATAACATTCTCCTATAAATATAGACATCCTCTACTTCATTTTACAAGCTTTAGAGAGCCATAAAATCTATATCAAACTTCCTCCACACCTCTCAATTCTGCAACTTTGAATTTGATTTTAGAGCACTTCCAATTCTAAATTCTTGAGCTCTTCACCTTCATTGAACTTCTATGAAGCTAACCACATCAAAACAAGCCAAATCATCCATTGAATCGAGCTATCCAAGTCCAGTTTCAAAGAAAATTTCTCTTACTTCGTTCAGGTAGAATTATCTATTATTTTGCTTCTAATAAGTTACTAAGTTGTATTCTCTTCTTCTCTTAACTCACGCTTCTTCTGGTTTGTGATTTCGTGGAGAATTGAGCATTTAATTTCAAAACTTGTTTTCACTTTTTCTTCTGGTTTTTTCAAATCGATGAGCTACATGTTATATAAATTTTTCACGAGGGATTGGTTAGAATCGTCTGGATGAGACGAATTCAATGATACCATGGTGAGATTCTAACGTTTACATTTGAAGAATCACTCAAAGCCTCAATTCGCAGGTGGCTGGAGGTTGAATGCAACCTACGTGTCATTCTTCAACCAATGAAACTTGGTCAATTGTTTTAATTTGATTAGCTTGACTATTTTGTGTTGCAAATGTGCACATTGACTCTGTCTCACCGTGTGTCCACACCTTTGGTTTGTTCAGATTGCCAGTGTGTTTTAAAATACCTTTAGATCCAACGCTCCACATTTTTTCTTGTTTTATATTTTATTTTTAAAAAATTTTGATGATCCGATGTGAAATTCAGGGATGACCATAACATGCACACCTTGTCAATTTCATTAGATCTGCTTACTAACGCGTTTTGACAATGATCAAATGGTCCAGATTTTTTTAGTTTATTATTTTATTTTCTGATTTTTGTTTTATTTGTTTTAAACTTCAAAAATTTTCAAAAAATCATTTCAACTTCTAAAAATGTGAAAAAAATTATCAAAAATACTTTTTATTTTTCTCTTCCTGGGTTTAATTTTTCATAACTTTATTTTGTGATTTGATATTTTTTTATGATTTTTCACTTTATTTGATTTGTTTTAATTGTTTAAAAAAACTTTTTGGTCTTTTAAAATTCTGAAAAAATTATGGAAGGATCCAATGACCTTTTGACAAATATTGGTGACCTCATTTTATTTTTATTTTTTAATTTACTATTTTTCATAAATTTTGGCTTCTTTATATTTTAAAAATAGTTTCTGACTTTAAAAAATTCTAAAATTTTTTGTCAACACTTGTTTACTCATGTTTGACCTTTGATATTTTTTAAGATTTTTATTTCGTGTTTTAATACATTTTGTGTATTTTACCAATTATTTCATTTTTAAATCATTTAAATTTTGTTTTATCTTAAATATATTTTATTATTTTTTGATTGGTTCTGATTAGGAGAACTTGGATGTTATTTTGAGATAAGTTCCACAACCTCATTGGATCTTGGGTGTTGATAGGTTGAAAAACCAAATCCACCTAAATGGATGAATGATGTTGATGATATATGAAACTCTAGTTTCATCTGATACATTGGTTACACTATCATTCCCCTCTGTTGTACCCCAAAGTTTGCCCTCTCATTTATCAATATTTTCTCCCAAGATCTATTTGACTCAAGACTGGATTAGGGTTTGATCAGCTCAAGACATCTCATATTACACTGATGACCCAAAATTAGGGTTTGAGTTTTCCCAAGGATTTTTGGACTATCCATCCTTCATATGACTTTCAAACATAATTATGGACCCCTAAGATTACTCATGACAAGTTTCAAGCCTTGAACCACATTTTTGATCAGTCAATTGGACAATTGACCTAAAAATCAGTTGTATTGGGGGAAAAGTCAACTATGGTCAATTAACAGTCAAACTTCATAATTTTTTATCCATATCAACATTTTAGACTTATATGTATCATTTGATCAAGTTTGGACCACAATTCCTCAAGAAATTTGATCAAATCATCAAAAGGGCAAAATGGTCAAAATTAGGGTTTTGACTGAGAAAGGGCAATTTCTGATTTTTGACCTAACAGATGACCAATTGGTTTGAAGCATGATTACAAGAGCTCAATTGCATCATCTTAACCTAATGACATGGTTCAACACATTGCATTTTTATTGGATTGACGGATGAAATTTGCAGTCAACTGATCAAAAGTCAACTGTATACTGAAAAGTCAAACTTCGACTTTTTGGTCAAAATCAAGTCCCAATGATCACAATTCATCAAAACATGTCAAAATGTGAAACTTGTTCATCAAGAAACCAAAGATTGAAGATTTGGTTTTGAAATTTGAAATTTTCTTAACTTAGAAAATTTTCAAAGTATAGAAAATTTCTTATTTTTTCTCAACTTTAAGCCAAATTTTCACCATGTTACAAGATGATTCAAAGGAAATTCCCAACATGAAAGTTGTAGATCTCCATGAAATCTACAACTTTTCATCACACATTTTCACTAAAGATGCTTGGATCTCAAGATATAATTTTGTGAATACATGCCCATGAACTAAAATAACTTAGTGAAATTTTGCCCTAATTTAGGCAGGTTTTTGACCTTACTTCATGGCAATTTTTCACCTATTTCCAAGAGGAATATTGAAATGAATTTCAAATATGAGTTATAGAGCACATTTCAAGCTTTCCAAAATGTCCAAGAACTCCTTGAGATCCTTTTTGAGTAGGGAGAATTGAAGAGATGAAGTTGGCAATTTCTCACTTTGATTTCAAGTCATTTCATGAAGAACAAAATTCAAATCTGAAACTATGCTGCCTAATCCTTGATTTAAAGGTCTCAAACTTGTTTCTCACTTCATAATTTAATGCTTACTCAGTTGATAAAGCCTTAATCCAAGCACAAGAGTCTCTGTCCAAGCCTTAATTCCATAAATGCCACAAAGTTGCCATTGCCATTTTGGAAAAGCATAACTTTTGAAACTTTTCATTACTTGAGCATTGGACCTGTTTTATCTGCACACACAAGTCCTACAAACCAAAAACAAGTTGCCTAGAACTTGTACCAACTCCAAGCAGGCCTGTACAAGCATGTAGAGAGTGGTCTCTTCATCTTTCTTAAAAAGCAAGTAAGAGTGCAAAAAGGCTATAACTGAGAAATCTGTTGTGGAGTGGATGAGAAACCTTCTCTATACTTATACACAAACACATTACAATGTAACACACGATTGCTTAAGGCCAGAAACACTCAAAAACTCCCTATCACCAAAAACCTGTCAAAAACTTGCAGTTTGAAACCAAGCATAGCAATCCACAAACTTACTTGTGCGTTTTAAGTTTTAATCACTCAAACACTTTACCTACCTCATATCTAAGTGTTCCAGACCATCACCCCTCCACTGTAACACCTCTTTCTCCATCTGCCATTTTTTTCTAGCTTGCAGGTTGACTTGGATAGAGAGATTCAGGCACTTTCAAAGCAAGGCAAAGATTGGAACACACTCAGGGAGGTTCAGGCAAGCAAAAGGGATCTTCAGGCCTTCATAAATCTCACTCAAACTCCATTCACGATCTCAGCTGAAAGAGGTAAGAACTACAACTTTTATCTCTTCATACAAGCATCCGTTGGCCACGATTTGTGAAAGGAAAATGTAGATATTATTGTGCTAAAGCCAACCATGTGCATAGATTTCATTTCGGTTCATTATGTATAGAGAATTTTAGAGTTCAAATTTCTGTAAAAATTAGGGTTGAAATTAGGGCCTTTAAATTTTTTTTAAATCTTTGATTGTTAGTTTCCATAAGTTACATGTATGAAATTGTGGGAAAGAGTACTATCATTTTCATGTTGGAAGTTTCCATTTTCATGGAGAAATGAGAAAGATACAGGGGTTCTGGCCAGCTTGAGGAAGAAGACGAAGTACATGGCAAGGAAGGAATTCATGTTATGTATTTTTGTTTTCATATGAACTAACGGATGTACAGCCACCCCAGTGGCAAGGCAGCGCGCTGAGAATGCCAAGGTCATGGGTTCGAGCCTTGGTGCCTGCCTTTATGCATATTTTCTCATTTTTGGCCATTTCTCTCATTTTTGCAGCGTGGGCTCAACTACTGGGCTTCATAATTTTTTCTGATGCTTACACCCTGTTTACTCAGTATACCCCCTGGCCCATACATTTTATTTATTTGTTTTTATTTTCATTTTTATTTTATTAAATATTTTCTTTAATATAAAAAAATCATAAAATGTAACATATGATAAATATTGCATCTTTATTTATTTTATTTTTATTTTCACATAAAAATTCTTGTTATTTAATTATATACTAATTATTTTTCTTAAACAAACTTTTAAAATAAAGTAAACTTAAGTATATTTTATTCCTTTTCTTTCATGCTTGTAAATATATATTTTGATATATAAAAGACTAAGTATCTCACAAAATATTATCTATTATTTTTAATACAAAAAATACACAAAAATAATACTTAAGGAATTTTATTTTCTTTTAAATAAAAAATTAGGGTTAACCATTTTTTTCAAGAAATAATTTCCTTTTCTTAAGATATTAGGATTAGGTCAAAATTCTTTTGGCATATGAAACATAAAACAATTTCTTTTCCTTGCATATACATAACATTGCATATTTAAATTATATTGTATATTGTTCATTCAAATATTTGTACAAATTCGATTTGGTGTAACAGTTTAAATTAGGTTTACATTATTGCAAATCCCCATTCACAATTTGTATACCTCCCCTCCCATAAAGTGTTGTAATAGCGTAGTAACCTTTAAATTACACAATTTACCGCTTTTATATACCATGCTAGTAATTAGGGCTTGTATGGCAAGATCAAAACAAATCAAATAGAAAACTCTAATTCAAGACAAAATCAAAGCATAAAAATAACACACTTTCACACAAGCATCCTTAGGGTTTCTCCACATGGTTGCCTTATACAAAAGTAGTCAGGTGTTGGCTGAAGATTTTGATAATGTTATTTAGAAGCCAAAGGAGTTAAACGTTCTGATCGAAATGGAATTAAACGCCATATTTCGAAGTTGCAGAAGCAGTGTTTTGAATAAGTGTGTCAAAGCTTGAAGCTTCGAGCGGCAATTATGAGAACATATCCAAAGGAGTCTCGAAACAACAGCGAGGCTATGTTTGGGAAAAGCGTTCGAAACGGAGAAACACCAAAGTATTTTAAATTCAAATGGGAGCGGGACTTTCAAAGTTTGAAAGTTATGTGTTGGAGCATTTGGGGACACGTGGAAAGATGAAAGAAGCATTGTCTTGCATGTTCGAAACGTGGCATGATCCTATAGCGAGACCGTTAGGGTCGAATTAGTATAAATAGAAGTCTTAGTATTAGGATATCAGTGTGTCATATCTATTATACAAAATACTCAATAACATTCAAACTACCACATGGCAAGGGAAACGAATGCAAGAGAAATGTATGTATGATAACACCATGTATTTCTAATTTAGTGAAAACCTTTTTACCATTTCCAGTACTTCCTTCATTCCTTTTGTCAAACAAAATTTACAAGTTTTCTTATTCACAGCCTTTTTACTTCGAAATCTCTTCCTCAAAATCTTACACTTTAATGTTATCTTTATGTTTCGAGCGTTTTATATTTCTGAAAACCATCACATTTTCCATACCTTTACGTTCAAGTCTTGTTATTCGAACGCATACTTTTACTTAAAATCATTTGTAGATTTCTTGCATTAAACGTTTCTCCTTCTTTTAAAACTTTTATGTTCCAGAAACCCTTTATGTTAACCGTTTTTGTAAGTCGAAACCATTTACTTCATTTTCATGCAGTTTTATACGTCTTTACAATTCAGCATTACAATTAGCATCTATTCGTGTAACTTAGTTTTTATACACATTTTGACTACATTTTTAGAGAGAGATCGAAATAAGCCAAACACTTATACAATATTGACCATGAATATCTGTTCGATTGTGAGAGTAACCTTAATATCCAAGGAGTCCTAGGATCAATCTAGTCGATCCTGTGAGTTACCAGAGGGATTGAATAACAGTAAGAAAGATTATTCGATAGTTTGGAAGACTAGCGGTTGTTTACCAGAAATCACTGGAAACAAATTGGCACACCTGATGGGACCAATAATTGGATATCAGAATCAAGGGTTGTCGAGACGTAACCATTACAAAAACGTTGGAACCTAAGAAGTTTGCTGTTTTATGAACCTGAGAAGTGGTAAGATAACCAACAGCAACCAACCTTTATCCAGAAGAAAACGTTTGGACAAAATGTCTAATTCAGACAATCAACAAGGGGACCAAAGTGGCCCACATGCAACAGGCACTAACGCGTCCATTTCGAGCGGAACATCCAATGTAATCCCTTCGAATGCACAGTCTATTGCATCTTCAACCAGTAACATAGCCACCAATGGAATAAGTGGCATATCAACTAATAGTTCGATCTTAGGAAATACTGGAACTATGGGCTACCCTGGGGGATTCGTTCCACCACCAGGGACACAATCCCACTTCGCCACCCCATTAACTAGACCACCCGGTTTCGATGGGAATAGAATCAGAAATTCCTCTTATGGAATGCCAACATCTTTTATGGCAGGTTTACACAATTCCACATCGAATTCATCTCCTCAACTAGGGTCTGGGTCTGGTGCGAATCAGTTTATGACAAATAACCAAGGGTCAGTGGGTTATAGCACATTGCCTATCCTAACCACAGATAACCAGTTGGCTTTTAGGCAATTGATGGATGACAGTAACCATAATATGATAGGGGTATTAGCGCAAACCATGCAGGAAATATTTGCCCCAATAGTGCAGAATGTGACTGTGACGAACAGGGAAAACGCTGATAATATGAGTCGAATAGCAGATTTCTTTGCTCCTACAGAAAGGCGTAGGCAGAATCAGGCGGGATTTCGAACAAACATGCCTGTTATAGAACAAATTGCTAACGACCCAATTTATAGACCACCCAGAGAAGAAGTTAACTTAGGGGCCAGGGCACCAAGGTTAGAAGCCCCAATAATTCCGGGTCCACAAAGGGAAGTTATGGAACCAGGGGCAAGGATCGAAAGGACAGAAGCCCCAGAATTTCGAGAAGAACAACCTAGGGGAGTTGTTTTGGTTGGTCGAAATCAAGATGCCGATGCCGTCGTCCATAGGATTCGAAATGATAACATCCTGGCAGAAAACAACCTAACCACCATGATAGAGAGGATCATGGCCCAGAATGGCCTCAACACAGGAATGAGGAGGCCAAATTACGCTTCTCCTATATTGGATTGTATAATGCATACTGATTTACCAAGGGGATATAAAGTCCCTAAATTTACAAAGTTCGCTGGGGATACCAATGAGTCAACAGTCGAACACATAGCGAGATATCTAACCGAAGCGGGAGATATAGCCAATAATGAAGATCTCAGGATCAAATACTTCCCAAGTTCCTTGACAAAAAACGCCTTCACATGGTTTACCACTTTGCCTCCTGGGTCTATTGACACTTGGACTCTCTTAGAGAGATTATTCCATGAACAATTTTACATGGGACAATCAAAAATAAGTTTGAAGGAATTGGCCAGTGTTAAGAGAAAGTTCACCGAACCCATAGATGATTATTTGAATAGATTTAGGCTGTTGAAATCCAGATGTTACACAGTAGTTCCTGAACATGAGTTAGTCGAAATGGCCGCTGGTGGCTTGGATTATTCTATTCGAAAGAAACTAGACACTCAGTATTTGAGGGATATGGCTCAGTTAGCCGATAGGGTTCGACAGGTCGAAAGACTAAAGGCCGAAAAAGCCAGAGTCTTTAAGAATAGCAAGAAAGAAAGGATTTCCTATGTTGGGACTGAGGAAGTAGAAGAATATCCTGAATTCAAATTCGAAGAGGTCGAAATCGACCTCGCTGAATTAAAACAGGCCCCGCCTTACTCCTGCAAAATGTTAGTTCCCACAAAAGGGAAATATATTGTTGAAAATGAGAAAAGTGACAAATTTCCAAAGAAGGTTTATACCTTCGACGTCACTAAATGTGACGAAAATTTTGACTTGCTTGTCAAGGATGGCCAACTAATTGTGCCATCAAATGTCAAAATACCTCCTTTGGATCAGAGAAAGAAGAGGGGATTTTGCAAATATCATAGTTTCCTGGGCCACAAGACCTCACAATGTTTTCTTTTCAGGGACTTGATTCAAAACGCGATCAAATATGGCAGACTAAAGTTTGCTGATAAGGTGAAGATGAAAGTGGACGAAGATCCTTTGGACGTCGCAGACACCAGCTACTCCGAGCCTGCATGCGTTGGAGAGGTCAACATGGTGGAAACTGATCGAAGCGACGCCCTAACAGAAGAAAAGGATACAGAAGTTGAGAACTGGGTGATGGTCGAAGTCAGCGAGGAAGTCGCTGAAGACATCCAGAATACGCCAGAGACTTCGATTGCTGCACCTGTAGCTGTTGCAGGAGAAACCCAGGCTACTGAAGGCCAAGGGAATCAAAACGAAGGATTAACACAAGTCACTGAAGGCTTGAGGCTGGAATTGGAGAAAGTCCAAATCACACAGCCAATTCCCCCTCAGAAGGAAATTTAGGACACTCTAGGGGAACCCAGTGGAAAATTTGACTATCTGGTCAAATATTCTGCCCCAGAGAGTTCGAAGGTTCAGATTAAGGATATAAAGCCCACAGGATGGGGTGATGATGAAGCTAAAGAGGGGGATGTGGAAATAAATATGGTAGACATGGAAAGGCCTCGCTCTGAGATGGAGGAAGTGGAAAAATACTTAGAAAAAGAAAAGTACAGAATGGGGGATAATCACACTGGAGATGCTAGTCTCAAAGATTATCTCATGACATGCCACAAAGGAGATTCAGGCATGATATTGTGCCCAAGGTGCAGCATCCTCTGCAACCAAAGAATTGCTGCGAATTTCGAAAGGGTACAGAGGGCTCGAACTGGCAACAATTGGCGCCAGGATAACCAGCTTTTTAGGTGTTATCCCAAGGCTGGAGAGAGTCTGTTGGAGTTTGTTTTTCGCTGCTACAAAGGGGCAACCAAGTGCTTGATTTGCCCAAGGTGTTCTGCTGTGTATGACCAAAGCATGGCCAGGGCCTTCGAAACGATTCCCTTCGCCCCTTGCTGGAACCATCAAGAAACTGCCCAGATGGGCCCACGTTTCGACAGCAGATACAAACAGCGAAGGCCTGATAGCCCTCACCCCAAAGCTGCTCGAAGAGTGACTTTCAAACTCCCTGCTGAAGTGTCAACCGATAGATGGCTACAAGTCAGAAATGACAAAGGCAAAGACAGATGGAGGAGTGCTGAACGAAATGCACGCCATGCTGTGACATACAGGAGGCAATTCAACACACAAAAAAGGGAGGAAGTGAGATTAGAGAATTACAAAGGAAGGAACCCCATGTCAAGATCCCAGTGGCGCAGACAGCAAAGGATTCGAAAGGCTGAGAGAGAAGCTGTGGCAAACAAAGGGGATACTTCAACGAAAATACAAGGTGAATCTAGCACCAACAAACCAAAAAATCAAACTGAAGATAAACCTTCAGTCAATAGGAGGCTTTTCTCTGAAGAACAACGCGATGAACCAAAGGAATACACTCCAGGCCCGGAAGAGGACGAAGATATGATAACAGATAACTTCGAATCGGAGGGGGAGTCTTCATTCAACTTGAACTGTAACGTGGTGTCTGTGCTTCCCTGCGAATTCGGGCAGGAAACCGAAATCAATGAATATGAGGAGGAAGACACCACAGATTTAATGAAACATAGGCCCATGTGCTACTACGTGATGGACAATGGGGCTGTTGAGGAACAAAATGCGTTCTTCGAACGTCCAGAACCTGCAATGAAGAATCATCTCAAGCCACTTTTCATTCGGGCGAAAGTGGGTGCCCATGGTGTGAACAAAGTTCTAGTGGATGGGGGTGCTGCAGTCAATTTGATACCCCATTTCATGCTAAAAAGATTAGAGATCCGCGAAGGAGATATCAAGCCCCATAATATGGTTCTGTCCAATTATGAGGGAAAAGTGGGCAAAACACTGGGAGTGGTCCAGTTGGAATTGACAATAGGCTCAAGTTGCAGGCCCACCATGTTTATGGTGATCGAAGCCAAGGCCAACTATAACCTGCTGCTGGGAAGAGAGTGGATCCATGGCGTGGGGGCAGTTCCTTCGTCAATGCATCAGCGACTAGTTCTGTGGAGAGATGATGGAATCGTGGAAAACATCGAAGCAGACCAGAGTTACTTTATGTCAACTGTCAATTTAGTTGACAAAAGGGACTATGATAAAAATCTGGCAAAGATTGCTCCATGTGTTCCAAATGATGAGATGAACGAAACTAGAAACGCCCACTACTACATGACACTTCGTCATGACGGCCTTTACTGGGATAGAACAATAATCAGTGAAGAAGAGGAAGTCGAAAGCACTATACAAAAACGGCCAACAGGCTGGGACTTCGACAACCTTAGCCATGACTGAGTCTACCTTTTTCGAAAGGATTTCGGCCTATATGGCTGAGAACAAATCAAAAGCGGCCTTAGAGGCTGAAATAAATAAATCAACTATAAAGACGAATGAAGTCAGTGGGGAGGGTTCGAAATGCTCACCCTTCAAAGAGTCTGAGATGGATCAAAGGTTGGATGCCATCTATGATAAAGAACCCTTAGGCTTCGAAAGGGACCCCATAAACTCAGGTGTCAAAATGTTGGCACAGGATCCGCTCGAAGAAGTCAACTTAGGGGATGAAAAAACGAAAAGAGTAACTTACATAAGTGCTAAACTTAGCCCAGACCTCAAGAAGAAAGTGATCGAAGTCCTTAAGGAAAACAAAGATTGTTCCGCATGGGATTATGATGAGATGCCTGGTTTAAAGAGGGAGTTGGTCGAACACAGACTGCCAATCAAAGATGGCAAGAGGCCCATCAAACAAACTCCCAGGAGATTCGCACCAGCGGTCCTCACAAAAATTAAAGCTGAGATCGAAAGGTTGCTACGCTGCAAATTCATCAGAACAACAAGGTACGTTGAATGGTTAGCAAACATAGTACCCGTTATTAAGAAAAATGGTTCTTTAAGAATTTGCATAGATTTTAGGGATTTAAACACTACAACCCCTAAGGATGAATATTCCATGCCCGTGGCAGAAATGCTAGTAGATTCTGCTGCAGGGTTTGAATACTTGAGTATGTTAGATGGATACTCTGGGTATAACCAGATTTTCATTGCTGAAGAAGATGTTGCAAAAACAGCATTTCGTTGCCCAGGAGCCTTAGGCACCTACGAATGGGTGGTGATGCCTTTTGGTTTAAAGAATGCTGGGGCAACTTATCAAAGGGCAATGAATTCAATTTTTCATGATTTCATTGAAACCTTCATGCAGGTGTATATTGACGATATAGTCATCAAATCTATATCTGCAGAAACACATTTGCATCATTTAAGCCAATCATTCGAGCGAATGAGAAAACATGGCTTAAAGATGAATCCCCTTAAATGTGCATTTTTTGTGCAGGCTGGAGATTTTCTTGGTTTTGTGGTCCACAAGAAAGGAATCGAAATCAACCAGAACAAAACCAAAGCCATAATGGAGACGAGAGCACCTGTGTCAAAAAGGGAGTTGCAATCTCTGCTAGGGAAAATTAACTTCCTCAGAAGATTCATCTCGAACCTGAGTGGAAGAACCCAAGCTTTCTCTCAGTTACTTCGTCTGAAGCAAGGTCAAGCCTTCGAATGGAACGAAGCTCACCAGGAGGCGTTTGACAAAATAAAAGAATATCTTTCTCAGCCTCCTATTTTGTCTCCACCATCATGGGGGAAGCCCATGAGATTGTACATATCTGCCTCTGAAGTTAGTATAGGTAGTATGCTAGCACAAGAGGATAGCAATGGCGTCGAAAGAGCCATATACTATTTAAGTAGAGTGCTAACTGATGCAGAGACCAGATATAGAAATTTAGAAAAGCTATGTCTCTGTTTGTATTTTTCTTGTATGAAACTCAAGTATTATATAAAACCTGTTGATGTTTATGTTTCATCTCACTTCGATGTCATTAAACATATGCTTTCAAAACCAATAATGCATAGTAGAGTTGGCAAGTGGGCTTTAGCCTTAACAGAATATTCATTAACTTTCATGCCTTTAAAAGCTATGAAAGGTCAAGTGATTTCTGATTTCATTGTGGACCATTCGTTGGTTGAGCAGACAAGCATGGGTTACGTCGAAATGCAACCATGGAAATTGTACTTTGATGGTTCAACCCACAGGAATGGAAGTGGTGTTGGAGTCCTTCTAATTTCTCCTGAAGGAATTCCAACAAAATTCAAGTATAAATTAGATGGTCCTCGTTGTTCGAACAACGAAGCTGAGTATGAAGCGCTCATTGTTGGACTTGAAGCTTTGTTGGAATTGGGGGCAACCAGAGTCGAAATTAAAGGAGACTCTGAATTGGTGGTCAAACAAATCACAAAGGAATACAAGTGCATAAAGGAAAATTTAATGGTATACTTCGTCATAGTCAATAGGCTATTAAGGAAATTTGAATACATGGATATTCAACACATACCAAGAATAGAGAACCAAGAAGCAAATGACTTAGCGCAGTTGGCTTCAGGTTATAAAGTGTCTACCAAGAACTTTAAAGATTTGGTCGAAATAAGGGGAAGAGTTATGGCTACTAGATTCACACCATTGGATCTGGAAAGTATGAGATTGGGATATGCTGAGAAACAGGGATTCGAAATACTAGCCATAAATACTTTGTCAGATGCAGATTGGCGAAGTCCATTGAAGAATTATTTAGCAGACCCAACTCTAAAGGTGGATAGGAAAACAAAATATAGAGCATTGTCATATCTCCTCATGGGGAACGAATTGTTCAAAAAGACCCAAGAGGGTGTATTATTGAAATGCCTAGGAGAGAGTGAGGCATATTTGGCATTGTCTGAAGTCCATAATGGGGCATGTGGGGCACACCAAGCAGGCCATAAAATGAAATGGTTGCTATTTCGATACGGTTTGTATTGGCCTAGCATGCTCAAAGATTGCATAGACTTTTCTAAAGGATGTGAGGAATGTCAGAAACATGCAGGAATTCAACACGCCCCTGCAAGCGAGTTGCATTCGATCATCAAACCATGGCCATTCAGAGGATGGGCATTGGATTTGATAGGAGAAATAAATCCTGCTTCGTCTAAAGGACAGAAATACATCTTGGTGGGAGTAGATTATTTTACCAAATGGATCGAAGCTATACCTCTGGTAGTTGCTGATCAAGAGGCAATTATTGAGTTTATACAAAAGCACATTATCTATAGGTTTGGATTGCCAGAAAGCATAACTACAGACCAAGGCTCGGTATTTACTGGTAGAAAGATGCAAGGATTTGCCCAAGAAATGGGGTTTAGATTGTTAACATCAACACCATATTATGCTCAAGCAAACGGGCAAGTCGAAGCAGCAAATAAAGTAATAATAGGATTAATCAAAAAGCATATTGGCAAGAAGCCAAGAAATTGGCACAAAACTCTGGACCAACTATTATGGGCTTGTAGAACATCTCCTAAGGAAGCTACTAACACTACGCCTTTCCAGCTTACATTTGGTCATGATGCAGTGTTACCAGTAGAAATTCATCTGCAATCAGTTCGAATTCAGAGACAAAACAAAATCCCAACTGCATTATATTGGGAAATGATGATGAATGAATTAGTTGAGTTGGACGAAATTAGATTACATGCGTTGGAAATTTTGATGAGGCAAAAAGAAAGAGTGGCCAGAACTTACAATAAAAGGGTGAAGAAAAAAGTATTCATTATTAATGACTTGGTTTGGAGAGTCATATTGCCCATGGATAAGAAGAATAAAGCGTTAGGTAAATGGTCACCTCATTGGGAAGGACCTTTTCGAATATTAAAAGTGTTCTCAAACAATGCATACAAAGTCGAAGAACTCTTGGATAATAAACGTGTCCTAAAGGTTAATGGGAAATATTTAAAGAAATATAAGCCAAGCCTGCGAGAGATTTGAATAGTAACAACGTAAACAAAATATTATAAAAAAGCCAAGATGGCAAGATAGAATGCCAAAATGGCGTTGTTCGAATATTACATGTAGGAAACCAAAGTTATAGTCAGATAAACATCAAAATCTAGAAATAAGCATTATTTTTCAATCGATTAAAGGTGCTTCGAAATGTTTCAAGTTTCTGCTGAGCGAACCGCCTGGCACCTTCCAAGGTTGCCACTTCTCCTTTAAGTTGTTCTGCAGTCTCCATTTCTGCAAGCCCCTGGTTGAGAAGCTCTTCGAATTGGTTACCCGCGGGATTAGTTTCGAATGCTAGTTGTTGTTCCTTAGCCTCCTTAACTTTCTGCTGAAGTTCCAGAATCTGCCTTTCCCAAATAAGAATGGACTCAGCTCGAGCCTCATATTCAGTTTTCGCCTGCTTCAGATGCATAGCTTGATCCTCAGCTTCTTGAGAAAGTTTCGAAGCTTGTTCATAAGCGGCATCCATGGCAATGCGTTTCTCTTGAACCTTCTTGGCAGCGGATTCGTCTTGGAGAAGGTAGCCAGTTATGTTGTCCATCAAATTCTGAAGGTCGAACAAGAGAGTACTAACTGGAAAGGAGCAGGTGGAAAGATTGACCTTTGTGAGCAGCTCCTTCATAGTATAGCAAGCAGTACTATCTTGCTTAAGCACTTCGAATATATCCACATTGAGAATAGTTCTCCTAATTTTGTTGAGAAGAACAACTCTTTCATCTGTGGGAAGAGGATAGCTGGTTGAACTTGTGCCAGCCCTAGCGAGTGGGACATCCCTCTGAGCCAACTTTGCCTTCATGTACCCAATGGGGTCATTTCGCCTCAGAAGTGCCAGTTCCTCGTCAGTCATTCGAGACGGAGAGGATTGGGGGAATTCCACGCGTAGGGGAACCACGTTTGTTTCAACCTCTGGGGTTTCGTTGATTGCATCACCATCCCCTTCATTTGCTTCGTGCTCTTGGTCTTCTTCATCCTCGTCCAAATCTACCACTTCGATACCATCCCTTTCGCCGCTATTTGCATTAGATTCCGTCCCAGCAGTCGAACCGTCATTGACATTTTCCTCGTCATTGGCACTTTCCCCCTCAGATTCTTCGTCTGCAGATTCTTCGGCTCCTTGCCTAGAGTCAGCTTTCTCTTCTTCAGTCTGAGTGTCCTTTGGGTCCTCTTGAAGAGTTTCAAGAGGGGACTTTTGAAGAGAAGCCCTTTGTAAATCCTCTGCAGACGTTTGAAGTGTTGTTTCGTTCACCTCTTTCGGAGGAATGGAGGTACCTTGATCATCCTGTTGATCAGAAGTTCCAGCCAGAACCGCCATATTGGAAGAACCTTTGTTTTGGACCAAGTTGCTGGAATCTCCTTGAGGAGAGGAGTTGAGCGGAGCGGCAGCTCTGGATGGTGAGGTAGAAAGGGTGGAAGTGGGATTCAAAATGTTCTGCAAGGAACAACAAAATGTTAAAGAAAAACATTCACCAAGGTAATAAGAAGTTAAGTGTTGGAAACAATTTTTAGACGTTCGATTTACCTGTGGACCCTCAGAGGAGAGGTTACTAGCTATACGTTCCAACGGTGGGTTGGAGGTTGAAGGTGGATTTTTGGATTTAGGTAAGGGAGCAGCATCCCTGGAATCGAGTCCAGAGACACTAGTCGGAACAGTGCTTTTAGGAGTATCTTTCTTTAGCTTCTTCTTCGAAGCAGTATTTGAGTTTCCTCCAGCCTTGGGGTCTTCCCCAGTAGTGCTTAATTTCCGCTTCTTGGGAGTAGTAGGAGGAAGCTTGTTGGTCTGAAAGAATTTTAACGAAAGTTAGATATAAACCACAAAGCTTGAGTGAATTCGAAACGTCAAGGCTAAGCGATTACCGTTGGAATTGGAGCACTTGTTGTTGTTGGCGTTATTGTTGTTGTTGTAGTTGCAGCAGTGGTAGTTGTTTCGGGTGGATTAGCTTTTTCAGTAGTTTCGATGGAGGCTTGAGAGGCACTCCCTTCCTTCGATTTCGAGGCAGCTGTCTTTATCCTGATAGCTGAAAATCAAAACAATTAAAGCAAAGGTTAAAAGATATGGAAAATAAAAGACATTTGGGATTTTTCCCAAGCATTCTCACCTGTGCCTTGATCAGATTTAATTGACATGGCAGAAAGGTCGTATCGAAGGTGTCCTGGGAAATCATGAAGCCAGTATCGAGCCCATGTCACAGTCTCAGATGGCTTTGGTTTCCTTTGAAGATATTTGAACATCTCTTTGCAAGTAAACCACCATGGATATGGGGGAAACCAAGCCAGAGCCAGTTCTGAGGTAGGTAATCTGGGAAATTTAGGTGGATGCATTTCGAATGCCAACCTATATCTATCCTCAGGTGACAACCCTGAAGGAAGTTTTAGCTTAGAAACTTTTTGTTTAAATTTTTCCTTCAAGGTCTCAGCTGCTTGATGCACAGTGGAGTCCAAGCGCGTGGGGTCGTAAGTAGTTTCAAAATAATTTTGAAAAGCTTTAATCTCTTTGGCATGAGTAAACATACCTTTCTTTGCTGGTACCTGCACATCGAAGGCATCAATTAGTTTCTGTCGAATCGTAAGAGTATCGAACATGCAAGTTTGATAAAACTTAATCCACCACTCCAGAAATCCTTTAGCCGCGAGATGGGTAGGTTCGAAGGCTATCAACTCAAATTGGGCAAAGCCTTGATATTGTTCTTGCTGGATCTTGGCTTCCCTTGCCTTGAAAGTTCGGCCAGAAGTGATGGTGCTCTCAGTTTGGAACAAAGGTTCAGGAATCAGTTGGCATAAGCCAAACTGCCTCGAAACGAAGTTTGGTTGGTAGGCAAAGAGAAGAATTTGGTTCTTGGCTGGGGTTATCCTTGAAGAGATGAGTCTAGGCAGCAAGAAAGCTCTCCATACATCCTGAATCTCCTTGCTCTTAATGGATTCTGAGAGAGCCATGGTGAACCAAGAAGGTCCATGAGCCCTCGAAGCAAAAGGCGCCATGCTCTCTTCGAACTTGTGCCTTTTGGAGAATATCATGATGTACTTCGAGAATTGAACCTTGAAGTCATCTTTGTCATCATTAGGAGTTAGTCTTCGAAGCCTAGTGCCTTCGACTATCCTATCACTTATTTCAGAATCTTGCTCATCAATGGTATTGGCGGTTGATAAAGAGGGTTCAAACATGGCATTTAGCCATAGTTGGAGTAACCAGAATGGGCCAGCCAATAAAATGTTTTTCGAGGTGTGGGATTTGAGGCTCGAAACGGCTGACCTCAGGCTTTCATAGAGGTCAACTAAGAGTAATTCACTTAGGCACACTTTTCGATTTTCATGTAAATCCCTAGCTAGAGGAATGAACCTACTAGCCACCTGCAGGGATCTACTGCAGAAAACGTATTTAGACAGCCACAGGGTTAAAAAAGCAATGTGCTCTACGTCAGACACATTATCCCCTTCAGCATGATAATGGCTGATAAATTTGGAAAAGCTGGCTAACTTGACTTCGAAGTCAATTATGCTTGAGTGCTCTTCGTTGTCAGGAACATAAGTTTCTCCGACTGGCGACAACCCAGTAATGGCCGCTATATCGAAGAAGGTGGGGGTGATCATTCCACCTGGGAGATGGAAAGTGTTGTAGGTACTGTCCCAGAAGTAAAGGGACGCGAATAGCAGAGGATGGCTGTAGGTGAATCCGGGTTTCGATAGCTTAATCAGGTTATAAATGCCTAATTCTTCCCATTGCTGGGATTTCTTGGCTTCTACTTTTGTGAACCAATTTTGATAAGCAATATCAGAAGTAGGGCAGGATCGAAATGGTTTAAAATTGCTTTTTACATAATCCAAAACAAAGGGGTCCTTGGGAGGAACAGTTGGGGTTTCTACGGTATTTGAACTAGGAGATTCTACTGCCCTAGGGGCATCCATTTTGTTGAATAAAGGTTTGAAGCTATAACAGACGGGAAAAATTGTCCTGGTGTCCTTTAATATTTCAAAAACCGTAAGAGGGCCATTTAAGGCTAACCTCTTACCAGCAACGTGGGTAGGAATGAGTACCTGTGATGCGTACAACATTTCTTTTTCTTTGGAAATCATTTGAGGAGCAAGAGCAGATTGGCCTTGAATGGTGATGATTTTACTCTCCATGGGAGCTCCTGTAGTTTTTCCTTTCTTCTTGGAGACTTTCTTGAGTTGAGATGAAGTAGAAGAAGACATTTTGGAAGATGTTTGAAAACTCAGATTGTTTTATGAGAGAAGGAGGGTAAAAATTTAGAGTATGAAAGGTTTAGAGTGTGAAAAGAAAGAAGAAGATTAAGTTGATGTTTTATAATGGGGAAGTTTAAGCATCCACCGAATAGAAGTGTGATACGTGGAGATCATGGGTTGGTGTGATGAAGAGGTGGCGTGAAGTTGATATAGGTAATAGGCGTGATTTAAAATATAATCATTACTTATAACTGCACCACGCTGTGAAGTGACTCCGGGAGGTTAAGGAATCCAAAAGGTGTTGTGATTGATGTGACTGGAGTCAAATGCATTAAATGTTACTATGATTCGAAAGTCCTATCAAAATCTTGTGTAAATGTTTAAAATAGGTATTTCTCAAAGGAATCGAAATACATATTTTAAAGGGGCAATTTGTTGGCTGAAGATTTTGATAATGTTATTTAGAAGCCAAAGGAGTTAAACGTTCTGATCGAAATGGAATTAAACGCCATATTTCGAAGTTGCAGAAGCAGTGTTTCGAATAAGTGTGTCAAAGCTTGAAGCTTCGAGCGGCAATTATGAGAACATATCCAAAGGAGTCTCGAAACAACAGCGAGGCTATGTTTGGGAAAAGCGTTCGAAACGGAGAAACACCAAAGTATTTTAAATTCAAATGGGAGCGGGACTTTCAAAGTTTGAAAGTTATGTGTTGGAGCATTTGGGGACACGTGGAAAGATGAAAGAAGCATTGTCTTGCATGTTCGAAACGTGGCATGATCCTATAGCGAGACTGTTAGGGTCGAATTAGTATAAATAGAAGTCTTAGTATTAGGATTTCAGTGTGTCATATCTATTATACAAAATACTCAATAACATTCAAACTACCACATGGCAAGGGAAACGAATGCAAGAGAAATGTATGTATGATAACACCATGTATTTCTAATTTAGTGAAAACCTTTTTACCATTTCTAGTACTTCCTTCATTCCTTTTGTCAAACAACATTTACAAGTTTTCTTATTCACAGCCTTTTTACTTCGAAATCTCTTCCTCAAAATCTTACACTTTAATGTTATCTTTATGTTTCGAGCGTTTTATATTTCTGAAAACCATCACATTTTCCATACCTTTACGTTCAAGTCTTGTTCTTCGAACGCATACTTTTACTTAAAATCATTTGTAGATTTCTTGCATTAAACGTTTCTCCTTCTTTTAAAACTTTTATGTTCCAGAAACCCTTTATGTTAACCGTTTTTGTAAGTCGAAACCATTTACTTCATTTTCATGCAGTTTTATACGTCTTTACAATTCAGCATTACAATTAGCATCTATTCGTGTAACTTAGTTTTTATACACATTTTGACTACATTTTTAGAGAGAGATCGAAATAAGCCAAACACTTATACAATATTGACCATGAATATCTGTTCGATTGTGAGAGTAACCTAAATATCCAAGGAGTCCTAGGATCAATCTAGTCGATCCTGTGAGTTACCAGAGGGATTGAATAACAGTAAGAAAGATTATTCGATAGTTTGGAAGAGTAGCGGTTGTTTACCAGAAATCACTGGAAACACCAGGTTACGCATGCGAAGTATCTTGGCAAAATAAACAAATATAAGATCATAGTCCCTCGATGACGCTATTCTAAGTTGCCTTACAAAATGATCTTGGTCCCTCAAAAATGCTAAGATACTTCGCAATATTGCTAATCATGGCTATACAATGACCCATGCCCACCCCGTTTACATCTAAAAATAGGGTTGCTTACCTAATCAATGGTAAGACAACCATGTCAAAGGAATAGAAAATGAACAAGAAAGACATTTGAGTAGGTAGATTACTTCTAGTTACTTGCTCCATTTCAAAACAACTATCCTTGCTCTTTTCCAAAACAAACACACACATTTCAAAAAAACATCTTACAAACATTGAAAACATTTTCAAAAAGACAAACATATTTGTATACATTCTTACGAACGAGAATCATTACAAAGATTGCCTAAACAATGCCCTTTTTTACAAAATACTTTCAAAAAACCACACAAAGCACAATTTCAAAACAAAAAGCACGTGATCTAGCAAAGTAACTAAGAGCCCATGGAAAACCATGGTTGAAAAGGGTGCTAATACCTTCCCTTTTCATAATCTACCCCCCGAACTCAAGAAACAATCTAAAAGATCTTTCCTGTGCTTTTCCACCTTTCCTTTTGGATAAAATAAAAGCCGGTGACGACTCTTGCTAACCGCAACATTTGCGATAAAACGCAAAACCCTCAAGTCAGTTCTCCCACCGTATCACAGAACTGGCGACTCTGCTGGGGAGTTTTATAAAAGTTGGGTTACCTTAGGGCTAGATCACATTTATTTGCTTACATTGTTTGACTTGTATGCTTTACATTATGGTTCTTTGTTTGGGTTTGAAATCCTCTACCCAGATTTGGGATACATTATAGGTAAATAGCAATACGTTGTGGAAACTGTGCAGGGTATACCGACATGGTCTAAGTAATAGCTATGTTAGTGTCACATATTTGTGGGTACTGGTATCCTTTGAGTTAATCAAAGAGAATATGGGGCCGCTGAGTGATGTCATGAAGCACTAATGAACTTCTAGAACCCTTTACTTGACCAACTTGGCCTTTAGGATGTAGTGAGATGACCGGCTTTGGTGCAGTCTGAAGTTGGTAGATACTCGATACTACACTCATTAGGGGTTGGTTTCTTGGGATATTTTGGTCTCCATTAAAGAGGCTTGAGCTGAAACAATAACCAAGGAAACAATCCGGTGATATTGAGCTCCTTAGAACCCAGTTACTATTATTAGGACAGGTTTAAGCCAACTAACTTCAAAAGGGTACTTACCTATAAAACCCCATGCAAGCCTAAACTAAGAACTTGTTTGCTTTGCTTGTATATGCATACTTGTACATAACATCATGGACATCATGAACATCACATTCATCCACTAACCATTTCAAGGATTTTGGATATTCATCTTTGTTCTTGTTTTGTAGGATATGGATTCACTTCGCAGGAAAACTATCCAAGTCAATCTTGTAAGAATTCCTCCACAACTTAAGGAGTTAGCTTCAAAGATCCCTGAGAACTCTCCATTCACCGAGAAGCATGGTCGTCTACTCAACCTGGTCACCTCCAATACAGATGAGGATATGATGAAAGTGCTCTTCCAGTTCTTTGATCCTTTGCACCATTGCTTCATATTCCCCGACTATCAGCTTGTGCCTACTTTGGAAGAATTCTCTAAACTCTTGTGGATTCCCATTCTTAATCAACTACCTTTCAACGGTACAGAAAGAGATCCAAAGCCATAAGAGATTGCTCAAGCTCTGCACTTGCACTCATCTGATGTCACAACTCATTGGGAAACTAGGAGTGGTGTCAAAGGCTTCTTAGCAAAGTTCCTGTTTGAGAAAGCCCGAAGCTGTTGGAATTCCTTAGACTTGCAAGCTTTTGAGGAAATTGTGGCTCTTCTTATCTATGGGATGGTCTTATTTCCCAATCCTGACCAACTCCTATATGTGAGCACCGTCAAAATCTTCATATCACGCAACCCAGTGCCTACATTGCTAGGGGATATCCTACACTCTTTTCACACTCGCACAATGAGGAAAAGAGGTGTCCTTATGTGTTGCACTTCTCTCCTGGAAAGATGGTTTATTTCTCATCTTCCCCAATCAGTCTTAAAGAACGAGCAAGGTTCAAGGTGGTCACAAAGGTTAATGACGCTCAAACATTCAAATATTCATTGGTGCTCCCGATCCAAAGATAATGTTATCATTGTTGACCGTTATGGGGAATTCCCTAATGTCCCTCTACTTGGAATTAGGGGAGGCATCACCTACAACCCATTCTTAGCTTTAAGACAGTTTGGTTACGCCCGAAGGGATGGCCCGCACGAGATGCTGATTCAAGGTTTGGTATTCGACTACGACAACGATGATCAAGGTCTTTACCAGAGATTCATCCGAGCTTGGAGGATGCTAAACAAGGTGGATAGCAAGACTTTGGGACACAATAATTCCATCCCTCTTGAGCCTTACCTCAAATGGGTATGAACCCGCGCTCAAAGTCTTATGATGCCTTATCCTTCCATCCTTCCGGTGGTCATTGAGCCTATTAAGGAGGGAGAAGTTTCATACACTATCCTACATCCTGACATGCCCAAATCTCTTGAAGACCTACAAAGGGATTGGATACAGCTCAAAGGAGAGCGGGATACTTTCGAAGCCCAATTCTACGCAAGCGAGAAGAAGGTTTTGGAACTCACTAGGCTACTTCTTGAGGAGCAGACTCTAAATTCCTACATAGCACGAAAGAGTATGCGCACTACTTTTTTATCTTAGAGTTTTGTATTATTTTTCCCAATGGGCATTGATGTACTCAAACTTTATCTTATTAATATAACGTGTGTTTCTTTTTGTATAAAACGAACTTGAATCTTTGGAATCCTTGAAAACAATTTATATGCACATATCATTCATCATAACATAAACAGGTCTTTTGCAACGAGTTTCCTCATCTCTCTATTGTTTATTTCAGTAAGATGGATCTCGAACAGACAGTCAAAGATCTCCAAGCTCAGAACACGCAATTTCAACAGTTACTCATGAACCTAGCCAAGGGGCAAGAGAAGTTGAAGACTCTGTTGGCTGAGGAAAGAAAAAAGAAAACAAAGAAACTCACTGGGGTTTTAAACATGGGGAGAAGGTTCCAAGGACAGACTAGAAGAACCTTGAATTTTGCAACAACGTCCGGTGAAGGAGAGGGGAAAGGAAAGGAAACAACGGTTTCGTCAGAATATAAAGTGGAGGAAGACTACTCTAAGGAACAGTATCCTCCAGTTGATGATAAGTACAGACATCTTGAAGAGCGTTTGAGCACTATGGAAATACAAAAGGTGTCAGGTCTAGACTTTAAAGAATTGGGACTAGTGTCGGGGATCGTGATTCCCCCGAAATTCAAAGTGCCTTTGTTCGTGAATTATGATGGGGTGTCATGTCCTAAGATGCACCTCCGATCATATGTGAGAAAGATCCAGCCACACTCTGCTGATAAAGACTTGTGGGTGCATTTTTTCCAAGATAGCCTATCTGGAACGCAACTCGACTGGTTTTACCAACTGGAAGGGGCCAAAGTCCGTAATTGGGAAGATCTTGTCGTAGCTTTCTACAAGCAATATCAATATAATACGGATTTGGCGCCTACCTGTACTCAACTTTAGATTATGGCCATAGATTCCAATGAGGGTTTCAAGGATTACGCACAAAAATGGAGAGATCTAACTGGGAGAGTGTAACCCCCTCTGTCTGAAAGGGAATTGGTGGACATGTTCTTAGGAACTCTATCGGGCCCTTTCTTCAACCATTTAATTGGAAGCTCATCTGCAGGACTTACTGAGTTAATATTGACCGGAGAGAGGGTGGAAGCAGGCATAAAATTGGAAAGATTCAGAAGGATTCATCTACCTCTAAAGTTGTGAGGAAGCCTTTCATTGCGAAGAAGGAGGTATTTGTTGTTTATCCATAAAGGAACCAAGGGAGAGCCGAACTTCGACCAATGGTAGGGGCTGTTATAATCCCAAAGCCTACATCTGATCAACCAAGAAGTAATCAACCAAGGGTGGAAAGGCCGGTCCGATAATTCACCAGAATCGATATGACTATATCCCAGGTTTTACCGCACCTTCTGAAATCCAATTTGGCAACTTTGAAAGAAGCTCCCAAAAACCCCAACACAGCATCCCCTCATTATCACCCAAATGCCCGTTGCGCATATCATTCTGAAAGTCCGGGTTACGACACTAACAACTCTTGGGCCCTGAAAAATAAAATTCAAGACCTTATAGAGGCAAAAGAAATTGAGTTTGATGCGCCCGAGAAGCCAAACGTCATTTCTACTCCTATGCCCAGACATGGTCACAACACCAATGCTATTGAAGAAGATTTGTTTGTTACCACAGTTGATGAACTCGTGACTCCACTCCCAATCATTAAGATAAACTTGTTGAAGGCCGGTGTATTCCCGGGTTGTAAAGAAGACTGCCACCTCTGCTTATCCTCACCAACTATTTTTCCTTTGTTGAAAACAGGCATTCAACGCTTGATGGACAACAAAGAGGTTCTGTTTGAAAGTACTCTTGTTTCACCTGTTCCTGTTGAAGACGTTTCAATCATCACCATTTCTGCCAATTCTTCCAGGGTCCCCAAAAGACCCTATAGAATTACATCGGTTCCAAAAACTACTCCTCTTATAATCACAATGCCTGGGCCAGTCCTGTATGAATCAGACAAAACGGTACCGTGGAATTACGGTGGGGACGTCTACTACCATGGCATCAAACAAGATGGGCTGGCCGCCGAAGAGATAACATCCGAAGAAGAAGACTCCGACATTAGTGTGATGCGGTGGGAGAACTGACTTGAGGTTTTGCGTTTGTGTTTGCAAATGTTCCGGTTTAGCAAGAGTCGCCATCGACTTTTATTTTATCCAAAAGGAAAGGTAAAAAAGCACAGGAAAGACCTTTGAGATTGTTTTTGGGTTCGGGGGGTAGATTATGAAAAGGGAAGGTGCTAGCACCCTTTTCATCCATGGTTTTCCATGGGCTCTTAGTTACTTGTTTTAGATCACTTGCTTTTTCTTTTCAATTGTTTGAAATGGTGCTTTTGTGTGTGGTTTTGAAAGTATTTTGAAAAAGAGACCTTTGTTTACGCAACCTTTGTAATGATTCTTGTTTGAATGTATACAAAGGTGTTTGTCTTTTAAAAAATGTTTTAATGTTTGAAAGTTTGTTTGGAAAATGTTTTGAAATTGTGTTGTGTGTTTTTGAAAATAGCAAGGATGTTTGCAAATTTGATCAAGTAACTAGGAGTTGTCTACCCTACTCAAAGATCTTTCCTACACATTTTTATTCCTTTGATGTTGTTGTTTTACCATTGCATTTAGTAAACAACCCTATCTTTGGATGTTAAACGGGACAGGCGCGGGTCATTGTATGACCATGATAACAATGTTGCCAAGTATCTTAGCAAGTTTTTTGAGGGTCTAGATCATTTTTGTATAGGCAACCAAGATAGCGTCATCGAGGGACTATGATCTTTTGTTTTGTCTTTGTTTTGCCAAGATACCTAGCATGCATACCATGGCCATTTTTAAGGCAAAAAGTTGATGAAACCCTAGGGGTGCTTGTGTGCATTGTGTTGTCATTTTTCATGCATTTTTGTCTTGTGTTTAGTCATGCTATTTGTTTTGATTTTGGTTTTTGCATACAAACCCTAATCTTACTAATCATGCATATAAAGCAGTAAAATGCGTAAAAGTAAATCTAAGACTATTACAACATTATTATAGGGAGGGGGATATAAGTTTGAATAGGGGGATATTGCTCAAAATAAAACCCTAAAACTATTATTACAACCAAATTGAAATATTGCACAAATAAATAAATGGACAAATATTTAAATGTACAAATAAATATAAATATGCAAAGGATGTTTTTTTGTATTTATTTTATGTATGTAAAATAAATTATTTATGTCTCAAAAATAAGAAAAATATTAATGATTATTTTTTGGAAAGGGTGGAAACCCTAGTTTTGATTTAAAAGAAAATATATTTCTATTTATATTTTATTTCATTTATGTACAAAGAAATAATAAAAATAATATATATAAAATATTAAAAAAATAAAATATGTGAGAAAATATTATTTTATATGTATAATATAATAAAATATGTAAGTATTTTAATATTATTTACAAGTTTTAATTAAAAAAAATAAAGTAATATTAACCTAATAATTATTTATTATGCAAATAAAAATAAAATAAAAATATGATAAAATGCCAAAAATAAAGAAAATATTTTTTGTGATTTAAATGTTCAAGAAAAAATAATAAAGTCAGAAAATAAAAAAAGAAATGAAAAATATGCAAAAATAAAGAAATGGGCCAAGGAGGTGCAAAAAGCAGAGTGGGGGTGCAAACAGCAAGGCAAGTCAGGCCCAGCCCAAGCTGCACTTCGTCCTTGACCTTGAGACAAAAAACGCGTGTTCTGCATCTTCAACCTGTTCTCTCTTGTTCTTGCATGAAATCAAAAACTCACAACATGAAACTTATAGAGCTTTAAACCACGATTTTAAACATATAAAAAACTTGATCTAACTCTAAGAAACCAGGGAGAATTTCCTTGGCCCTAAATTCTAACCTAGCTCAGTTAATATAAATACAAGTTATGCATATGCACAGTTCAAGGACATTAAGGGCTACATTTTTGCTTCACAAACCTAAGCCTAATGATTTCTAAATAAGGAGATAGAAGTTTGAAAATTACCTGCTTCAGCCAAGTTTGGATATGGCAATGTAGGAGTTTTAGATGAGGCCTGAAGGTCGTGTTAGCTTTCCTGAAGTTCACTCAAACTTTCCCAATGCTTGACTTGCTTTGAACTTGCCTGAATGTGCTTGTAGAACTCAACCTGTAAAGCTTCAAAGTAAAAATGGTGAAGTGTGAAAATGGAGTTACAGTGGCTGGACAGGGACTTAGGTAGCTTGGATGGGATGTGTGCAATGTGTCTGAAGTGGTTTGGGACAAAACTCACGAGGCAAATATGTTTTGGCTTGGTGTTTGCAGAAAATGCCCTGTTTTGGGCAGAAGTTGGTGTTTTGGTGTATTTTGGTGTTTGAGAGGCTTGTAACTCATGTATTCTGCTTGCTATAATGTGTTGAACTTGTTTGAAATGAACACAAGACTTGTTTTTATCAGATGCCAAAGTTGTGGAGTTTTTGCACACTTTCTTATTTTTGAAGTAAAAGGTGAGTTGACAAAGGCACAGCCTGTACAGGCTAGCTCAAGGCCTGAGGAGAGTTGGTAAACCTTTTCTGATGTTTGTGGATGTAGTTTGCTGTAAACCAAGTACAAGCATGCTTTGGGTAGATTTGCAAGTTGTAGCATGGTGTAAAATGCCTTGGACAAAAGTGATGATTTTGCCATTTTCAAACATTCGATTCTCTCTAACCACAAATGATCTTGGAGAGTTCTTGGACATTTTGGAAAGCTTGTAACATGCTCTACAATCCATATTTAAAATGCATTTTGATATTCCAATTGTAACTATGTTAAAAGTTGCCATGAAGATAGGTCAAAATCCTGCCTAAACTAGGGCAAAATTTCACTAAGTTAAAAGTTTCATGGACCCTTATTCACAAAATCATAACTTGAGATCCAAGCATCTTTTGGGAAAACATTGTGAATCAAATTTGTAAATTTTGTGGAGGACTACAACTTTAAGGTTGGAAGTTTTCTTTGAATCCAATTGCATCATGGTGAAAAAGTTGGGCAAAGTTGGGATAAAATAAGAAATTTTCATAACTTAGAAAATTTCTAAGTTATGGAAATTTTCCATTTTAAACCCTAATTTCCAATTTTAGGTTTCTTGGTGAACAAGTTTCATGTTTTGACACATCTTGATGAAAAATGACCCTTAGCACTTGATTTTGACTAAAAAGTCAAAGTTTGACTTTTCAGTGTACAGTTGATTTTTGATCAGTTGACTGGAAAATTCATCTGTCAATCCAATGCATTTGAGATCTTTTGAACCTTGTGATTAGGTCAAGATGATGTCATTGAGTCCTTGAAACTATGCTTGAACCCAATTTGCCATTGGCTAGGTGAAAAATCAGAAATTGCGCTTCTGCAGTCAAAACCCTAAAAATGACCATTTTGCCCTTTTGAAGATCTGATCAAATTTCTTGAGGAGTTGTGGTCCAAACTTGATCAAATGGTTCATATGAGTCTATAATGTTGATGTGGATAAAAAATTATGAGGTTTGAATGTAAATTGGCCATATTTGACTTTTTTTCCCTAATACAACTGATTTTTAGGGCAACTGTCCAATTCACTGGGCAAAAATGTGATTCAAGGCTTGAAACTTGGTATGAACAATCTTAAGGGTCCAACATGAAGTATGAAAGTCACATGAGGCATTGAAAGTCCAAAAATCCCTGTGCAAACTCAAACCCTAATTTCAGGTCAATAGTGCAAGTGTCTTGAGCTGAGCAAACCCTAATCCTGTCTTGAGTCCAAAGAGTCTTGTGAGGGGAAATCTTGATAAAATGAGAGGCAAAATTTTGGGGTACAACAATTAGAAATATTTCCGGAACCAGTAAGATTACCCGAAGCGTTAGAATCTTCTCTCCAGAAATCCCCCCCCCCCCCCCCCCAAAGGCAGTTTTTGGACCCGTGGCTGCTCCAAAGGTTACTTTCGTACCAATAATCATCTCTACAAGTGCTCCTATTGACGAAGATGATACAACCCCTATTGTCATTCCTACCAACACTCCTACTGCTGAAAATCGAGGAAAAAGTATTCAAGTGGAGCCTGTCCGGACGAAGGCTCAATCACTGACTATCCCCGAGACCTCCAAGAAACAAATGGAGGAGATTCTAAAAATAATAAAGAGGAGCGACTATGATGTAGTTGAACAATTGGGGCAAACTCCCTCCAAGATATCCATGGTGGCATGGCTGCTATGTTCCGAGGCACATGCGAAAGCCCTGGTAAAGTTCCTAAACACAGCCCATGTGCCTCAAGAGACGTCTGTTGATCAATTTCAAGATTGCGTGGCCAGCTTGACAGCGGATAACAACCTAGGATTCTCAGATGTTGATCTGACACCAAGGGGAAGAAAGCACAACGAGGCATTACATGTCTCTGTGGAATGTAGAGGCATAACTCTGGCCCATGTCTTGGTGGACACTGGCTCATCTTTGAATGTTTTACCGAAGAAAGCTCTCGACAGACTAGACTGCGAAGGAATGACGTTGAAACCAAGTAAAATAGTCGTAAGGACATTTGATGGCTCAAAGAGGATGGTACACGGGGAGGTGGATATCCCCATAAAGGTTGGGACTCAGACTTTCAATTCAACCTTTTATGTAATGGACATTCGCCCCTCTTACTCCTGTCTGTTAGGACGGCCGTGGATCCATAATGCTGGCGCTATCACCTCTACACTGCACCAGATGCTGAAATATCCGGTCCAGGGAAAGATTATCACTGTCCACGGAGAGGAAGAATATATGATTAGCCACCTCAATTCCTTCAGGTATGTAGAATTGGACGACGAGTTCATAGAAACTCCTTTTCAACACTTCGAAGAGGTCCCCCAAGAGGTAGCAGTGACCAAAGCTGTGTCCAAGATTCCCAAGATTACAAGACCTCCACTCCAGATGTCATCTCTGAAGGACGCCAAAGCAGTAGTAGAGGAGGGTGGATGAACCATCTGGGGGCAACTTCCGGATATTCCGTATAAATCTGACAAGTTTGGTTTGAGTTCACTTCAAGTGCTCAGAAGGTTGTACGCCGTGCCCGTGCTGGAGGGCCACTTGAGGATTAGCAACCGCGAGGTCAATACGGTAGAAGATGGTGAAGAAAATTGCAGTTTGGAGGATTGGATATTTCTGACTATCAATGGAGGACTCCGCAATTGGGAATCCAGAAAATTTGTCCCAATAACTTTTATCCCTCAGTAATTTATCTTTTACATTTTGTTGGATATGTAATATTGAAAAACAATTCGCACTCTCAAAACCTTGTGTCTTACCCGAGGCACAATGGTCCATTTGTAAGGGTTATTATTTCATCTTCATATGACATTCGATGAATAATGGGCGTTTTTCACATTCAAACTTTTGTGCTCATTGTTTTTCTTTTACGTTTTATTTTTTAAGGATGGTTATACCCTTACACACACCCACACTCACAAATACAGGTATCCCTCCATTTTGGATCCCATGGGTAACGATACTGCTATGGCCTTTTGTGACTCTGAGAATCTAATCTACCAAGCCGAAGACGAAGGTGAGGAAGATTGTGAAGTACCAGGGGAACTGGCCAGACTACTACAATAAGAGGAAAGAACCATTCATCCCCATGAGGAACCTGTGGACACAATCAACTTGGTATAGAGGAGGATAAAAAAAAGGGCCAAAGTGGGTGCCAATCAAGAGCCCAATGTCAAGGAGCGTCTGATTCAACTGTTGCGTGATTATGTTGAGATCTTTGCTTGGTCATATGAAGATATGTCGGGACTTGATACAGACATTGTGGTACATCGTCTGGCAATAAGAGAAGACTGTCCGCCAGTAAAACAAAAAGTTCGCCGCATGAGACCTGATATGTCAGAAAAGATCAAAGCGGAAGTCATGAAGCAATTTAATGCTGGATTCTTGGCTGTCACTTCTTACCCTCAATGGGTTTCCAACATTGTTCCCGTACTTAAAAAAGACGGCAAAGTAAGAATGTGTGTGGACTATAGAGATTTGAATAGGGCCAGCCCTAAAGATGATTTTCCACTTCCCCACATTGATATCCTGGTTGACAATACGGCTCAACACAAAGTGTTTTCCTTCATGGACGGATTCTCAGGTTATAACCAAATCAAAATGGCACCTGAGGACATGGAGAAAACTACATTTGTCACACAGTGGGGCACATTCTGCTACAAGGTGATGCCATTCAGACTGAAGAATACTGGGGCAACCTATCAACACGCCATGGTAGCTTTATTTCATGACATGATACATCATGAAATAGAGCTCTACGTAGACGATATGATAGCCAAATCACAAATGGAGAAATAGCACCTTGATCACTTGCAAAAGTTGTTTGAGAGATTGAAGAAGTACAAGCTAAGGTTGAATCCAAACAAGTGCACATTTGGAGTACGGTCCTGTAAACTCCTAGGCTTTGTCGTCAGTAACAAGGGTATTGAAGTCGATCCTGCCAAAGTCAAAGCAATACAAGAAATGCCTGCTCCTCGTACTGAGAAGGAAGTAAGAGGATTCTTGGGACGCTTGAACTATATCGCCAGATTCATTTCTCACCTAACAGCTACTTGTGAACCAATCTTCAAACTATTGAAGAAAGATCAAGTAGTCTGATGGAATGATGAGTGCCAGGTTGCTTTTGACAAAATCAAAGAGTACTTACAAGAGCCACCTGTGTTGATGCCACCAGTCGAAGGAAGACCACTGATCATGTATCTGACTGTTTTAGAAAACTCAATGGGGTGTGTATTGTTGTAGCATGACGAGTGTGATACGGTGGAAGAACTGACTTGGGATTTGCATTTGTGTTTGCAAATGTTGCGGTTTAGCAAGAGTCGCCACCGACTTTTTATTTTATCCTAAGGAAAGGTCAAAAAGCACAGGAAAGACCTTTGAGATGTTTTTGTGGGTTCGGGGGGTAGATTAAGAAAAGGGAAGGTGCTAGCACCCTTTTCATCCATGGTATCCATGGGCTCTTAGTTTACTTGTTTTAGATCACTTGCCTTTGCTTTTCAATTGTTTGAAATGGTGCTTTGTTGTGTGGTTTTGAAAATGTTTTGAAAAAGATGCCTTGTCTAGGCAACCTTTGTAATGATTCTTGTTTGAATGTATACAAAGGTGTATGTCTTTTTGAAAGGTTTTTAATGTTTTGAAAGTTGTTTTGAAATTGTGTTGTGGAGTGTGTTTTGAAAAATAGCAAGGATGTTTTGCAAGATTTTTGATCAAGTAACTAAGAGTTGTCTACCCTATTTTACTCAAAGATCTTTCTTATGTTTTTAACCCTTTTAACAATGTTTTTTCACCATTGTATTTGGTGAACAACCTTGTGTTAGGATGTTAACGGGACAGGCGTGGGTCATCGTATAGACCATGATAGCAATGTTGTGAAATGACTTAGCACTTTTCTGTAGGGACTAAGATCATTTTGAAAGGCAACTTTGATAGCGTCATCGAGGGACTATGATCTTTTTTTCAATTCGTCTTTGTTAAGACATCCCACATGCATAACATGGCCATTTTTATAAGGCAACAAGTGGAATTACCCTAAGGGTGTATGTGTGCAAGCGTGTTTGATTGCATGCATTTTGTCTTTGACTTTTGGGTTGTCTAACTATTGATTTTATCTTGCCATACACACCTAATTACTAGCATTTGTATAAAGCAATAAAAAAGTGGCAAATAAATATCCTACACTATTACAACCATATTGAAGTGCATAGAAATGTAAAGGGAAAAAAATAAGATAAAAAGAAGTAAAAATGAGCTCCTTCGATTTGCATTCTGTTGGCCTCCTTCAATTGGGGGCTGGCATCAGTAAGGTCCTGTCCTTCGATTGGGAATTCGCGCCAGTGAGGTCATGGCCTTCGATTGGGCTTTGGCATCAGTAAGGTCCTGTCCTTCGATTGGGCTTTGGCACCAGTCAGGTCATGTACTTCGATTGGAGGCTGGCACCAGCATGGGAGTGCCTTTCGTCTGAGCCTGGACTTAGTGCAAGTGTGCCTCTGGCTGGGCCTTTCTGCCTTGTTGCCTTCTTCGATTGGGCCAGTGGGACAGCATGTTGTGCCTTTCGACTAGGCCTGGAATCTGTACAAGATGCAATCTACCTTTCTGTCTCCTTCGGCGTCTGGAGTCAGTGAGGAAACCTAGGGCTTCGTTTCATACTCCTGTCTTTTGTTTATTTCGTTTGAGATATTAAATAGAAAAATGGCCCAAGGCCATGCTAACATTACCTCAGGGCCAGGTTAGTTCTTAGGGCATTTGTAACAAACCAAAGAACAAAACCAAAATGAGAGACAATAAAAAAAAACTAAAAGAGTGGAAACGAAAAGGTAACAAAAACTATGTACATGTTTGAAACGAAAAGGAAGCTTATTTACATGTTACGGTAGAAATAAAGGGTTCAAGGTTAAGAATGACTTACCTTGCTTGAGTCTGGAACGTGTGCTAGGCCTTTAAGTGGTTTGTTTGCAGTTGCAGTTGGACTGGCTTTAGGCAGGTTTGTTTGCAGTTGCAGTTGAACTGGCTTGAGTTTTATGGCTTTGGTAAGGAAGGCAAGTTTTGAGGTTATGCAGTTCCGGATTTGTTGTTTGGATTCTGGGTATTTTCTCATAAGTGTTGAAGGGACTTGAGAGATTTGTTGTGTTTAAGTGTTTAAGTGTTTAAGTGTTTGAGAGCTTTATGGTGTTTGAGAGTTTTTTGAAGATTCATTCCTCTGGCCAAAAGTCTTCTCTTAGCTTTGCGAGAATTCCTCTATTTATAGAGAAAAAGAATGGACATGTTGTCCAACAGCCAGCCTTGCAAAATAGTAAAATAATAGATAACGTGACAGCACATTTGGTGGGCCTGTTGGCAGTTGGGGTGCAGAAAATAATAAAATAAGGCCCAGCTGGAAAGTAAATGTCCACTTGTGCCACAAAAGCAAGATGAATGGTTCAGGTGGGGTTGCTTCATGCTGAAGGAAAATATAGCGCAAGGCTCAAGACAGACTTTTCTAAAAGGTGGTATTGTGTTGTTAAGTGCAAGTGGTCTTACACAACAGATGGGTACAAGCCTAAAAAGGGAAGAAACGTGGCCTAGCCTATGGGTCTGAACGTTTAACTTGATCTTTTGGGTCGAATCCTCCATCTTTCTACACCTTTCAACCAGACTAGAACAACACAACATTTGTTTTCACCAGCTGTGTGTCCTTCGAATGGACCAGCTGTGTGTTCTTCGAATGGCCAACTGTGTGTTCTTCGAATGGCCAACTGTGTGTTCTTCGAATGGCCCTTCTTTGCCAGCTTCAAAGTCCAATTCGAATCTATTTAGAACCTTCCCTGTTAGACAACTTCGACCAGCCCTTGGCCTTGTGATGAGTCTAAGCTCTGATTCGAAGTGTTCAGAACTTCCTTCATCAGAGCATCTTAGATTAAGAGAAACTCTACACTGAAATGCCATTCGAAGATCATTTCGTTCTGATGTTCTTATTAAGGGAAACTCTGAAGTTCCAGTCGAAGGACACTCTGAAGTTCCAGTCCAAGGACCTTTTGAAATGCCAATTGAAGGGTATTTGTCCATATACCAATCAAAGGGTACTTGTTAAAATTCCAATCGAAAGGCTATGTTTACAGGCCAATCGAAAGGTGCGGTTCATGCTAATCGAAGGACATGGTTAACATGTCTGTCGAAGCTGCCTTGACACAATGCTAATCGAAGGATCCTGTGGCATGCCAATTGAAAGGCTTGGCCCAGGGTGCCAAACGAAAAGGTCTTTCAGAATTCCAAATGAAGGCCTTTTAAAATTTTCCAATCGAAGTGCTTGTCCATAATGCCAATTGAAGCATTTTTGGAATTTCAATCGAAGTGCTTGTCCATAATGCCAATTGAAGCATTTTTGGAATGTCAATCGAAGTGCTTGTCCATAATGCCAATTGAAACATTTTTGGAATGCCAATCGAAGTGCTTGTCCATAATGCCAATTGAAGGTAATTATCCATGACAATCGAAAGGATCCTTCAGAATACCAATCGAAGGGGATTATCCATGCCAATCGAAAGGCTCCTTCAGAATACCAATCGAAGGCCTTGACACAATGCCAATCGAAGTGTCTTTCAGAATGCCAATCGAAAGGTACTTAAAGCACCACTCAAAAATTTTCTTTTTCCTTAGGCAAGGGTTTCTGGTCAACCATGCAGGGGGAAGACTTCGGAAAACATGAGAGGGCAAATTTTGGGGTACAACAACTGCCCCTGTTCAATCTTCTTACACTGGAAGAGTTAGATTGGTAATTCTTCCATTCGTGACTTGAAGGTGAAAGATGATTGAACACTAGAGTGCCCAGAAATTTGCACTCGTCAAAATATAGCTGAGGATATGGGCTTAAAGATGCCATCTGGAGATGTGACAGAATCTTGTCGGGGATGGGCTTAAAGATGCCATCTGGAGATGTGACAGAATCTTGTCGGGGATGTGCTTAAAGATGCCATCTAAGAATGTTTGTTGAACTGTATGTTGTAGGTCAGAAGAATGAGCATCAAAATGGTATCCGTGTCTGGAATGCCATTGAACTATATCTGGGACTGAGTTTATATGAGCCAAAGAATGGCATCTGTGTCTGGCGCGTATCTGAGCTGTAATTGTATTTTGATTTTGAATGAATATCAGAATGACTGCCGTGTCTGGAGTGTATCTGTATTCTGAATGGGTAACAGAGAAAAATCTGTGTATGGAGCAACTGTATGCTGAGGATAAGTTCTGAATGAGTGACAGAATGGCAACCGTGTCTGGAGCATATCTGGACTGTATCTTGGAGTTGAGATATGTATGAGTAGAAGAATGACTTCCGTGTCTGGAGTATATCTGAAACTGTAACTGGGATCTGAATGAGTGACATAATGACATCCGAATCTGGATCGTATCTGGACTGTATCTGAAGTTGAGATCTGTATGAGTAGCAGAATGACTTCCGTGTCTGGAGTATATCTGAAACTGTAACTGGGATCTGAATGAGTGACAGAATGACATCCGAATCTGGATCGTATCTGGACTGTATCTTGGAGTTGAGATCTGTATGAGTAGCCGAATGACTTCCGTGTCTGGAGTATATCTGAAACTGTAACTGGGATCTGAATGAGTGACAGAATGACATTAGAATATGGATCGTATTTGGACTGTATCTTGTAGTTGAGATCTGTATGAGTAGCAGAATGACTTCCGTGTCTGGAGTATATCTGAAACTGTAACTGGGATCTGAATGAGTGACAGAATGACATCCGAATCTGGATCGTATCTGGACTGTATCTTGGAGTTGAGATCTGTATGAGTAGCAGAATGACTTCCGTGTCTGGAGTATATCTGAAACTGTAACTGGGATCTGAATGAGTGACAGAATGACATCCGAATCTGGATCGTATCTGGACTGTATCTTGGAGTTGAGATCTGTATGAGTAGCAGAATGACTTCCGTGTCTGGAGTATATCTGAAACTGTAACTGGGATCTGAAGGAATGACAAAATGACATCCGAATCTGGATCGTATCTGGACTGTATCTTGGAGTTGAGATCTGTATGAGTAGCAGAATGACTTCCGTGTCTGGAGTATATCTGAAACTGTAACTGGGATCTGAATGAGTGACAGAATGACATCCGAATCTGGATCGTATCTGGACTGTATCTTGGAGTTGAGATCTGTATGAGTAGCAGAATGACTTCCGTGTCTGGAGTATATCTGAAACTGTAACTGGGATCTGAATGAGTGACAAAATGACATCCGAATCTGGATCGTATCTGGACTGTATCTTGGAGTTGAGATCTGTATGAGTAGCAGAATGACTTCCGTGTCTGGAGTATATCTGAAACTGTAACTGGGATCTGAATGAGTGACAAAATGACATCCGAATCTGGATCGTATCTGGACTGTATCTTGGAGTTGGATTGTTTGAGCTGGTCGAGTAGATAGTTGTCCTGTCTGGTTTCAGGTATTAATCTCTGACCTGAGAAAGAAAGATAGTTTTCCTGGCTTGCTACAGGTATTAATCTTCAATTTCTTCATGTAGATAGTTTTCCTGGCTTGTTACAGGTATTAACCTAGAACTTTGAAAATGGTTGATGGTAATCATCTGTTGATCGACCTTTTCCTGAAAAGGTAAAACGTTAGCTGTATGCAATGTCATGATGTATCAAATGCATAATGTCATGATGTTCTCAAAAGTAAATGAGGTTGTGTTGTATGCACTTATCATGTATGCAAATAGGATGTATGAAAATGTGAAATGTTAATGAATGTATTTTTGTCTGGGAAAATAAATCCTTGACAAAAGCTGGGAAGTCATTAAATCCTGGACTGCTGTTGAAGAGTATGTGTGTCTTCAAACTTAGCTTAGAATATTTCCAATGGATTCCTGTTTTGTTGTTTGAGGAGAACTCCGCTGGGGGAAGTTGAAAACTCTGTGGGGAGTATGTTTATTTCTGCTTGGGAAAAGAGTTTAGGAGTCTTAGTCGTCTGTTGCTCTACTGGGGAGTCGAAGTTGAACTGATATCTGGTCGGGTCCAGGTTTCGCAGTAACTTGCTGGGGATTGTAGAGTAGTCTACTGGGGAAGAGGAGTTGTGGTCCTTTGATTTGTATTAGTCGGAGAGGCAAACTCAAACTGGGGAATCCTGGTGTTGTTGGGGAACTAAACCCTGTCGTCAGTCCGCTAGAGAGGTGACATCTTCGTTGGGGGAAGTCCTCGAGGATTCTTGAGGTTGATTCAGCTGGGAAAAGGGGGTCAGAGATTATACTCTTGCTGGGGAATCATCCTATGAGAAGGATTTTGGGGAGATTTGTCATTTCTCCTAGCAACGAGTGTTTGTGGCACTGCCTGGAAACGTTTGACTGTATGTAACCCTTTGTTGGGGTTGATGTTCAATGCCCTAAGTGACGGAGATGGAGACTTGCCCTTGGTTACTCTGCATTTTTTCATAGATTTCTGGAAATCTTGACTGGACTGCCCCAGGTGTGCTGGATAGTGACATGTCAGGTCTCCCTGTTGATAGGAGATTCGTCAATGGAAGTGTCATCCTTCTTGAATTGATTTTGTTCACTGAGAGAGCTTTTGTTCACTGGATATTCGCTGTGTGAATTTCTCCGCTGTCAAACAAATAGCCAAATGCAAACAATGATGTTCAAGTAATGCAAAGTTTATGTTTGTCTCAAAGTTTTGAAAAATGCATTTTTTTTAGCAGAAAACTTTTTATAAGACAAATTCAACACAAGATTTAGGGCTAAGCCTTACAGGAGTCAGGATACCTTTTGTAACAATATGCTTTCGAACTAACCCATGCTTCAATTAGGACTTTTGAAGGGTTTTAACATGGCTTGGTTCACGGTTTAAGAAACAAAGGATAAAGGCTCAAAGTGTATTTGTACCCGCCCGTTCTTCGTGATGTTATTCAATCCTAAACTCAGTTAATTGTGCGTCGAACTCTATTCGAATTTGGAACGACGTTTTTGGTGATGGTTCACACAAGTTGAATTTTTGAAGGAAGTCATCATTTTTGCAACATTTTTCATTTTGTTGAGGATTTGTAATGACCTCCCTTTTTTGATTTGTTATCCCTAACTTTTTCCTGACTGTTTCTGTTTTCGAGATTACGGTCAGCGGGATGCCCCAGCTTTCTTAAGCCTCCTTTATAGGTTTTAGCTCAGTGGGCTTTTCTCTTTTGAGAGACTGACTGCCTATGAGATAAGGAACCACCAGAGTCTTTTGATTCCAGAGGAATGCTTTTGATGTCGTTCGCTGTATTATGAACTGAGAGTTTTGCGACTTCAATGCGCATCTTTTGAATTAACTGAGAGACTACCCTGCCCCAGGTTTAAATTAAAGGTTTCAATTTGTGTTTATAATAGAAAACTTCTACTTCTTTGGCTCGAAGGGGTTGACTAGGGATTATCTTCCTTATAACTCCAGTGTTTAGAATTTGAAAGAAATGTATGTACATCATCAGCAAGGTCTGTTCAAAAGCATACTGTATGAGATTATGGCATTGTTTCGTCATCCTCCCTCTAAAGGCTTGTAACTTTTAGCAAGAGTTGAATATCATAAAGACAGTAAAAAGAATAGTTTAAATGTAATGAAAATGAAAAGATGAATTCAAGACAAACATATGCAATGCATTAATGAAACAGAGTTTGACATTAATAGATAATTGTTTGAATAACAAAAGAAATTACAACTTGAAAATTCAAATGGAACAAAAGTCTCCCAGTTCGAACTTTGTCATTTCAGGTGGAGAACCCTTAACGGAAGATTTTCATCTCGCCATCCGGCATGAATTCCAGCACTCTTCCGTCAATCAAGTCTTGGATCTTGTTCTTCAGAGTCCAACAGTCATCGGTGTCATGTCTAGGACTATGGGAGTGGTATACACAAAATGCATCGGGACGATAGCCAGGAGCAGAGGTGTTGGGATTCCGGGGAGGATCCTTTAAAGTAATCAGATTGACCTCCAGCAAGCGTTTCAGTATTAGAGATGATGGTATATCAGTCTCAGAGAAATGTCTTCCAGATGTATTCTGCCTACGCCGATTACCCTGTTGACGCTGACGAGGTTGTTGCTGGGCTTGTGACCCTGAAGCAAGTTGAGGAGCCTTTCCCTTGTCTTCTTGTCTCAAAGGAGGTTGAATGATGACTTGATTTCAACCTTAGATGTTTGCCCCACTTGGTTGTTCCGAAGCAGATTGTTGACGAGAACCCTAAGCCCATCTTGTGCTTGAGCCAGATTTTGGATAAGAGCCATCTGACCCACCAATTATCCCTTCATTATGGCTATCTCAGTTTGTAGCCTCTCCAACTGGTCACCTTTGTTTCCATCAGGATTTCCCATGATCATGCCCCTGGTGAGGAGCGCCTTGACCTCTTCTTGTCCCTTGGATAGGTTCAAGAACATCTCTTGAAGTTGAGAGTTTTGAGCCTGGATGTCCTTGATAGTCTGCTCTATAGCCATCTCTACTGAAATAAACAGTAGGAAGATAAGGAGACCTGTGTGGGAGAAACCTGTCATGATATGATGCATGATATGATGCATGATATGTGGATGCATGTTTTCAAGGATCTCGCGGGGTAAACACAAGAAAATGTTAGAGGTTGAACTTAGATCAACATCTTTGATTGTATAACTTTGTATATTGGTGGATGTCTTTCCACGAGAATCAAGCTCACCATGTCAAGTGGGTCATAGCCCCTGATTCAAGTTATTTCACTTGATCTTTGATGATGTTTGTTTAGAGGAGAGCCCTCTTTCCCCTTGGTAGACATCTGGTTCAACGTGGCCCTGCATCAAAAGACCCTCAAGATCCTTGAAATGGTCGTTGAAAATGCTATGGTATGATGTTATGATGATATGTACATGCATGCAAAAGTAAGCAAGTGTATATACAGACAGTCATATTCACACAGAGCAAACAAGTCCTTAGGTTCAGGCTTGCATGGGGTTTGTAGGTAAATACCCTCTTGAAGTTAGTTGGCTCAACCTCTCCTAAAATAGAAACCGGATTCTAAGAAGCTCAATATCACTGGATTATTTTCTATGTTCATTGTTTTGCTTTAGCCACTTAACTGGCAACCAAAATATTCCAAGAAAACAATCCTCAATGAGTGTAGTATCGAGTATCTACCAACTTCAGACTGCACCAAAGTCGGTCATCTCACTACCCCTAAAAAAGGCCAAGATGGTCAAGTAAGGTTCTAGTTCATTAGTGCTTAATGACATCACTCAGCGGCCCCGTATTCTCTTTGATTTACTTAAAGGCTACCGGTACTCACAAATATGTCGCACTAATATAGCTATTGCTTCAACCGTGTCGGTATACCCCGCATAGTTTCCACAACGTATTGCTATCTATGAATGTTTCCCCAAATCCTGGTGGAGGATTTCAAGCCCAAACAAGAGATTCCCCAGGTAAAGGTGATCTGAAACCCTAAGGTAACCCCACTTTTAGAGATTCCCCAGCAGAGTCGCCAGTTCTGTGATACGGTGAGAGAACTGACTTGGGATTTGCGTTTGTGTTTGCAAATGTTGCGGTTTAGCAAGAGTCGCCACCGACTTTTTATTTTATCCTAAGGAAAAGTCAAAAAGCACAAGAAAGACCTTTGAGATGTTTTTGTGGGTTCGGGGGGTAGATTAAGAAAAGGAAAGGTGCTAGCATCCTTTTCATCCATGGTTATACATGGGCTCTTAATTTACTTGTTTTAGATCACTTGCCTTTGCTTTTCAATTGTTTGAAATGGTGCTTTGTTGTGTGGTTTTGAAAATGTTTTGAAAAAGATGCCTTGTCTAGGCAACCTTTGTAATGATTCTTGTTTGAATGTATACAAAGGTGTATGTCTTTTTGAAAGGTTTTTAATGTTTTGAAAGTTGTTTTGAAATTGTGTTGTGGAGTGTGTTTTGAAAAATAACAAGGATGTTTTGCAAGATTTTTGATCAAGTAACTAAGAGTTGTCTACCCTATTTTACTCAAAGATCTTTCTTATGTTTTTAACCCTTTTAACAATGTTGTTTCACCATTGTATTTGGTGAACAACCTTGTGTTAGGATGTTAACGGGACAGGCGTGGGTCATCGTATAGACCATGATAGCAATGTTGTGAAATGACTTAGCACTTTTCTGTAGGGACTAAGATCATTTTGAAAGGCAACTTTGATAGCATCATCGAGGGACTATGATCTTTTTTTCAATTCGTCTGTGCTAAGACATTCCACATGCATAACATGGCCATTTTTATAAGGCAACAAGTGGAATTACCCTAAGGGTGTATGTGTGCAAGTGTGTTTGATTGCATGCATTTTGTCTTTGACTTTTGGGTTGTCTAACTATTGATTTTATCTTGCCATACACACCTAATTACTAGCATTTGTATAAAGCAATAAAAATGTGGCAAATAAATATCCTACACTATTACAACCATATTGAAGTGCATAGAAATGTAAAGGAAAAAAAATAAGATAAAAAGAAGTAAAAATGAGCTCCTTCGATTTGGGCAGGAGCACCCTTCGATTTGCATTCTGTTGGCCTCCTTCGAATGGGGGCTGGCATCAGTAAGGTCCTGTCCTTCGATTGGGAATTCGCGCCAGTGAGGTCATGGCCTTCGATTGTGCTTTGGCATCAGTAAGGTCCTGTCCTTCAATTGGGCTTTGGCACCAGTCAGGTCATGTACTTCGATTGGAGGCTGGCACCAGTATGGGAGTGCCTTTCGTATGAGCCTGGACTTAGTGCAAGTGTTCCTCTGGCTGGGCCTTTCTGCCTTGTTGCCTTCTTCGATTGGGCCAGTGGGACAGCACGTTGTGCCTTTCGACTAGGCCTGGAATCTGTACAAGATGCAATCTTCCTTTCTGTCTCCTTCGATTGGGTCTGGAGTCAGTGAGGAAACCAGGGGCTTCGTTTCATACTCCTGTCTTTTGTTTATTTCGTTTGAGATATTAAATAGCAAAATGGCCCAAGGCCATGCTAACATTACCTCAGGACGAGGTTAGTTCTTAGGGCATTTGTAACAAACCAAAGAATAAAACCAAAAGGAGAGACAATAAAAACAAACTAAAAGAGTGGTAACGAAAAGGTAACAAACACTATGTACATGTTTGAAACGAAAAGGAAGCTTATTCACATGTTACGCTAGAAATGAAGGGTTCAAGGTTAAGAATGACTTACCTTGCTTGAGTCTGGAACGTGTGCTGGGCCTTTAAGTGGTTTGTTTGTAGTTGCAGTTGGACTGGCTTTAGGCAGGTTTGTTTGCAGTTGCAGTTAAACTGGCTTGAGTTTTCTGGCTTTGGTAGGGAAGGCAGGTTTTGAGGTTATGCAGTTCTGGATTTGTTGTTTGGATTCTGGGTATGTTCTCACAAGTGTTGAAGGGACTTGAGAGATTTGTTATGTTTAAGTGTTTAAGTGTTTAACTGTTTGAGAGCTTTATGGTGTTTGAGAGTTTTTTGAAGATTCGTTCCTCTGGCCAAAAGTCCTCTCTTAGCTTTGCAAGAATTCCTCTATTTATAGAGAAAAAGAATGGACATGTTGTCCAACAGACAGCCTTGCAAAATAGTAAAATAATAGATAACGTGACAACACATGTGGTGGGCCTGTTGGCAGTTGGGGTGCAGAAAATAATAAAATAAGGCCCAGCTGGAAAGTAAATGTCCACTTGTGCCACAAAAGCAAGATGAATGGTTCAGGTGGGGTTGCTTCATGCTGAAGGAAAATATAGCGCAAGGCTCAAGACAGACTTTTCTAAAAGGTGGTACTGTGCTGTTAAGTGCAAGTGGTCTTACACAACAGATGGGTACATGCCTAAAAAGGGAAGACATGTGGCCTAGCCTATGGGTCTGAACGTTCAACTTGATCTTTTGGGTCGAATCCTCCATCTTTCTACACCTTTCAACCAGACTAGAACAACACATCATTCATTTTCATCAGCTGTGTGTCCTTCGAATGGACCAGTTGTGTGTTCTTCGAATGGACAAATGTGTGTTCTTCGAATATCCAACTGTGTGTTCTTCGAATGTCCCTTCTTTGCCAGCTTCAAAGTCCAATTCGAATCTATTTAGAACCTTCCCTATTAGACAACTTCGACCAGCCCTTGGCCTTGTGATGAGTCTAAGTTCTGATTCAAAGTGTTCAGAACTTCCTTCATCAAAGCATCTTAGATTAAGAGAAACTTTGCACTGAAATGCCATTCGAAGATCATTTCGTTCTGATGTTCTTATTAAGGGAAACTCTGAAGTTCCAGTCGAAGGACACTCTGAAGTTCCAGTCTAAGGACCTTTTGAAATGCCAATTGAAGGGTATTTGTCCATATACCAATCAAAGGGTACTTGTTAAAATTCCAATCGAAAGGCTATGTTTACAGGCCAATCGAAAGGTGCTGTTCATGCTAATCGAGGGACATGGTTAACATGTCTGTCGAAGCTGCCTTGACACAATGCTAATCGAAGGATCCTGTGGCATGCCAATTGAAAGGCTTGGCCCAGGGTGCCAAACGAAAAGGTCTTTCAGAATTCCAAACGAAGGCCTTCACAATGCCAATTGAAGTGATTGTCCATAATGCCAATTGAAGCATTTTTGGAATGTCAATCGAAGTGCTTGTCCATAATGCCAATTGAAGCATTTTTGGAATGTCAATCCAAGTGCTTGTCCATAATGCCAATTGAAACATTTTTGGAATGTCAATCGAAGTGCTTGTCCATAATGCCAATTGAAGGGAATTATCCATGCCAATCGAAAGGCTCAGTCAGAATACCAATCGAAGGGAATTATCCATGCTAATCGAAAGGCTCCTTCAGAATACCAATCGAAGGCCTTGACACAATGCCAATCGAAGTGTCTTTCAGAATGCCAATCGAAAGGTACTTAAAGCACCACTCAAAAATTTTCTTTTTCCTTAGGCAAGGGTTTCTGGTCAACCATGCAGGGGGAAGACTTTGGAAAACATGAGAGGGCAAATTTTGGGGTACAACAACGAGTCTGGCCGAAAAGAGCACACTATTTACTACCTGAGAAAAAAGTTTACCGACTGTGAAACCAGATATTCACTGCTCGATAAAACTTACTACGCTCTGGCATGGGCTGATCGTCGGCTAAGACAGTATATGCTGACTCATACTACCTTGTTGATATCTAAGATGGATCCGATAAAATACATCTTTGAGAAGCCTGCTCTGTCTAGGAGGATAGCTAGATGGAAGATGATCCTAACAGAATATGACATACAATATACTACCCAAAAAGCTATAAAGGGCAGTGTATTGGCTGATGTCCTTGCTCACCAAGCTGTAGAAGATTATCAGTCCATGAAGTTTGAATTCCCGGATGAAGACATCATGACATTAGACAACTGTGAAGAAATCAGGCCATATGACGGACCTGAACAAGGATCCCGATGGACCCTGTTCTTTGATGGAGCATCCAATGCACTTTGTAATGGTATCAGCGTTGTACTCATATCTCTGGAAGGGTTTCATACTCCCTTTACTTCCAGACATTGCTTCAATTGTACAAACAAAACAGCGGAATACGAAGTGTGCATCTTTGGTCTCAGAGCTGCCATAGACTTGGGAATAAAATGGGACACTAAGCACCTAAACCTTATCCCTTACAAAGAACAAGTTTTGACATTGCTACCACATTTTGAGAAGATTACCTTCGAGCATTTCCTGCGAGAAGAAAATCAGCTAGCAGACGCTCTAACCACAATGTCATCTATGTTTAAACTTAATTGGGATAACGAAGCTCCCCAGATCACCATCGAACGAATGGATGAACCAGCACACTGTCACGAGATTAATATTGAAGAAATAGTGGACCAACCTTGGTTTCATGAAGTCAAGAGGTATATCGAGGTTCAAGAATATCCAGAAGGAGCTTCAATCAATGATAAAAAGTTCTTAAGGAGATTCTCTGCTAAGTTCTTCCTTAGTAATGGCATCTTGTACAAACACAATCATGACTCCATTTTTCTTCGGTGCGTGGATAAGGTTGAAGCTGAAAGGATCATGGATCAATTACATGAAGGTACTTTTAACACCCACTCCAGTGGGCATACGAAGGCGAAGAAAATCCTACGGGCATGCTATTATTGGTCTACTATAGAAGCAGATTGCTATCAACACTCTCGGACCTCTCATAAGTGCCAAATTAATGCTGACAAGGTGCATGTACCTCCGGTTCCTCTGAATGTATTGACGGCTCCTTGGCCCTTGGCTATGTGGGGAATTGATATGATTGGAGAGATTAAGACTACAGCCTCCAATGGACACCGCTTCATCCTAGTGGCCATTGATTACTTTACCAAGTGGGTTGAAGCAACTTCCTTCCCTTCCGTTACCAAGAATGTTGTTGCCCGCTTCATCAAGCAAAACCTTATTTGTCGGTATGGTATCCCAGAAAGGATCATCACTGACAGTGGTACAAATCTCAACAACACTAATATCACCGCCTTGTGCGAGCAATTCAAGATTCAGCATCATAATTCTTCTCCCTATCAGCCAAAGATGAATGGTGATGTCGAAGCTGCGAATAAAAACATTAAGAAGATCATACAAAAGATGACAGTCACGTACAAAGACTGGCATGAGATGCTACCATTTTCTCTCCACGGGTACCGTACCACGGCTCGCACATCAACTGGGGAAACACCCTATTCTTAGGTCTACGACATGGAGGTTGTCTTGCCTATTGAGTTTCAGATCCCCTCTCTGAGAATTATGAAGGATGCAGGATTGAATGAAAACGATTGGATCCAGACTTGACTTGATCAACTGAACTTTATTGATGAAAAGAGACTTACTGCTGTTTGCCATGGTCAAATATATCAAAACAGATGATCAAGGCTTTCAACAAGAAAGTCAGACACCAAGTATGTCAAGTTGGGGATGTAGTGATCAAACGTATCATCTTACCGCAAAGTGATCCCAGGGGAAAATGGACTCCTGCCTAGGAAGGACCATTTGTAATCAAAAATATATTCTCCAGTGGGGCAATGATCTTGACCACCATGGATGGCAACGACCTGCGACATACTGCGAACGCGGACATAGTCAAAAGATACTACGCATAAGAGACCCGCTAGGTTGACACACCTAGGCAAAACAAGGGCATCCCGGCGAACCAAAAGGTTTGGGCAAAAATTAGGGATAAAATGAAAAAAAATTATACACCCGGCAAGTTGAAAACTCGAAAGGGCGACTTGGGCAAAAAAGGGTTTCCCGGTGGATTGAAAACCCGAAAGGGCGGTCCAGGAAAAAGTTAGGGAATTAAAGCGTCTGACTATGTCCTGTCGGATTGTTTGACAAACAACCTCTGGCTTCTACTGACAAACTCGGAGTTTCTGATCAATTCAATCATCTTCGGACGAAGCAACAAATAGACAAGATGCTCGGAGATATGAAGGCTATAGCAGAATGGAAACCCCATGGGGTTATTACACATAGCTATATTTCTTTGTATCAAAATTTTCTTGTTTTACGATAGCATTCTCTTACTAGAATGTTTGTTCCCTTTGTACAAAAATACTTATTCAAAGTCAATACAGAGATGTGCCTTTAAAAGTGCAAAAATTATTTGTCTTTTTATTTACGCTTGTGTTTTGTTTGCAAAAACATCCAATGATTCATTGATGAACATATGCATCTGAACATGATTGTTGTTTACAAATAAACAAAATGAGGAATACAATCACTGATAGGTTGAAAAAATAGGGAAATGTCTCTAGGCTATTACCCAAGAAATCCCCACAATACGTCATTTAAATCCCCAGCGGAACAAAATTTCAAGTTATTAATCCCCAGTAGAAATCATCAAATTTCCCAGGATTCCCCAAGAAGATCTTACAAGCAATACATGGCGTTGCCCTTACAACAAAATTTACTTCTCTCAACAAGAGTTCGTCAATACATTAACTTCAAGACATGAAAATTCACATATCCTCAGCAGCATTCAGGGATTTATTTTCCTCAATCAAACAGCAATATAGCAAATCAGCTCACATGCGCATACATTGCCTCCACATATTATAAACATTGATAAAGCAAGTACATTGCATTATACATTTCATACAACATAACTTTGTGTTTCAGCTAACATTTTACTCTTTTCAGGATAAGATTAACATCTAACATTAACAATATGCAATCATGATACAATTCAGATACGCTCCAGACATGGATACCATTCTGATACTCATTCAGATATAGTACGGATACGCTCCAGCACGAACGGCATTCTGATACTCATTCAGATTCAACTTTCAGATACGCATAAGAGACCCGTTAGGTTGACACACCTAAGAAAAATAAGGGCATCCCGACAAACCAAAAGGTTTGGGCAAAAATTAGGGATATATGCAAAAGATTGTACACCCAGCAAGTTGAAAACCCGAAAGGGCGACTTGGGCAAAAAAGGGTATCCTGGTGGGCTGAAAACCCGAAAGGGCGGTCCAGGAAAAAGTTAAGCATTAAAAGTGTATGACTATGTCCCGTGGAATCAACACAATCAACTTTATCACCAAGTTCCAAGTTTAAACGGTCCAATATCAATCCAATCAACTTCTATCAACGACTAGGGACATTCGAAGACATTGGGGCAATAGCAGAGTTGGAAGGCAATGAGATCATTTCACATGGCTATTTGTTTTCATTCTCAATTTTGTTTCGACGATTTCCTCTTACTAGGATCTTCGTCTCTCTGTACAAAAATGCCTATTCATGGGAAAAATATCAATACTAATATACTTTGAAGTGCAAAATTTCTGTCTTTGTTTTGAATCAAATTTGTCTAATGACTAAAATTGAATGAACATATGCATATGAACATAATTAAAACTATTTGGCACATGTGTCCTGCTAAGTAGCAACGAGCATATCTTTAATGTATATGAAATATCCCCACAAAGTTATCTCATTATCATTATCCCCACAAGGATGGCTACAATAAACCTTTCCTAACGGAGTTGCCCATAAAGTCTCTTTGCATAGGATAATCCCTGACCAAAGTCTCAATCTCTTGGAATCTCTCTTTCCAGCTAAGTCAATTTTTGCAAGTTGAAGCCTCTTGGATATCTTCCTAAAAGAATTTCACTTCCCCAACAATAAACCTTTCCTAACGGAGTTGCCCACAAAGTCTCTTTGCATAGGATAATCCCTGACCAAAGTCTCAATCTCTTGGCATCTCTCTCCAGCTAAGTCAATTTTTGCAAGTTGAAGCCTCTTGGATATCTTCCTAAAAGAATTTCACTTCCCCAACGGGTTTTATTTCCATAACAATCATCGAGGAATCACAAAATTCCCCAGCCGAGTACATCCTCCCCAACCGAGTTTGTATTCCCCCGGCATAGTCTATCTTCTCCAACAAACGACTAGATAGCATAACTCCCCATCCGAGTTCAAATTTCCCCAACATACCACAATCAAGACACCGCGAAGTTCCCCAACTGAGCCTGTCTTCCCCAGCTGAGTATATCTTCCCCAACCAAGACTATTATCCCCAAACAGAGTCTATCCATCCCAGTTGAGTGTATCCTTCCCAAGCTGAGTTTGTCCTACCCGACTGAGTCTACACTCTCCAGTTTGAATTTTCCTTTCACGTTATTGCAAATCATAGGGCCACAACCCATGATCCCTAGTAAAGCCGTCAGCAAAACCTTTACTATTTCCAAAAAAGATACTATGAAGCCTAGATCCGACCAGATATTAGCATAATTTCCAAGTTATTATTGAAGCCTGGACCCCATCAGATAATAGTTTGACTTCTTCAATTACTGAAACCTGGACCCGACCAGATAACAGTTTGAGCATATGAAACCTGGACCTGACCAGATAACAGTTGATCTCAATTTCAAGATACTATGAAACCTGGACCCGACCAGATAATATTCTAACTCTTCAAAGATATAGAAGAACCTGGACTCAACCCGACCAAGGTTTAACTTCTTTTCCCCAATAGAGTTTGCCTCTGCCCCAACAAATTACTATGAAACCTGGATCCAGCCAGATATCAGTTTTCAATTTCACCTTTTCAAGCAAGTTGTTGTGAAGCCTGGATCCGACCAAGATAGCAATTACCCTCATAGATTCATTGTGAATCCTGGAAACCGACCAGATAACAACTAAATCCCCAAACAGTTTATTGTGAAACCTGGACCCGACCAGATAGCAATTGACCTCTTCAACCTCGGAAATCTGCAAAGCATGGACCCGACCAGATAATAGTTTTTCAAACAGTTTATTATGAAACCTGGAGCCTGACCAGATAACAACTAACTATGATCCCCAAAGAGACACTATGAAGCCTGGACTCGACCAGATAATAGTATAACTTTCCAAAACCCATGAAATCTGGAATCGACCAGATAGTAGTTACCACTTCAAGTTACTGCGAAGCCTAGATCCGACCAGATAACAGTTAACTTCCGTATCCCCAGCAAGTTTTTGTGAAGCCTGGATCCGACCAGATAACTATTCAATTTCAAGAAAATTTTCTGTGAAGCCTGGAATCCGACCAGATAACACTTAATTTGTCTCTTTCCCCATTAATTTGTCGTGAAGCCTGGATCCGACCAAATAGTAGTGAACTACTTCATCCTTAGCAAATCGTGAAGCCTGGATCCGACCAGATAACATCTGACATTCAAGAGATATTCTCTAGTGAAAGCATCCTTTCAACAAAGTTTGAAGATATGCATATTCTTCATCCCCAACGACAATCAGGGATTCAACCCCCCAGAATTTCCTCAGCATCGGTTAGGGATTTATTTTCCCGAACAAAAAGCATGCATCTCACATTCATACATCATAGCATGTACATACCATATGCATTTAACATAATACCACATCTGGTGAACATCATGCAGGCATCTGCATTTTACTGACACTTTTTCTCACAGGTAAAACATCAGGTTTTAGTATAAATTAATAAGAGATTTTTGCTAATACTTCTTCTAGTGTCTACCAACATTCCTCCAAATGGCATCTATAAGCTCATTCACCATCCATCTTCGAGTGCAAATTTTTGGGCACTCTAGTGTTCAATCATCTTTCACCTTCAAGTCACGAATGAAGGATCCGCCAATCTAACTCTTCAGGTTTAAGAAGATTGAACAGGGGAAGCTGTTGTACCCCAAAATTTTCCCTCTCATTTATCAAAAAATTTCTCACAAAGATCTCTCTTGGTTCAAGACTGTACTAGGGTTGATCAGCTCAAGACACCTCCTTAAGCACTGATGACCAAAATTAGGGTTTGAGATTGCAAGAGAATAATAGAAATTTCAATGCTTCATATGACTTTCATGGATCATTATGGACCCCCAAGATTATTCATGTCAAGTTTCAAGCCTTGGATCACACTTTTGCTCAGTCAATTGAGCAGTTGACCTAAAAATTAGTTGTATTGGGGAAAAAGTCAACTATGGCCAATTTAAAGTCAAACTTCATAACTTTTGATCCATAACAACATTATAAACTCATATGTATCAGTTGATCAAGTTTGGACCATAATTCCTCAAGAAATTTGATCAAATCATCAAAAGGGCAAAATGGTCAAAATTAGGGTTTTGACTGAGAAAGGGCAATTTCTGATTTTTGACCTAGCAAATGGTCAATTTGTTTGAAGAATGATTTCAAGAGTTCAATTGAATCATTTTAACCTAATTGCATGGCCTTAAACATTTCTCAAGATCAATTGGATTGATAATGAATTTCCAGTCAACTCATCAAAAGTCAATTGTACACTGAAAAGTCAAACTTTGACATTTTGGTCAAAATTTAATGTCAAAGATCACAATTCATCAAAAAATGTCAAAATATGAAACTTATTCATCAAGAAATCAAAAAAGTCAATATTTCATTTTGAAAAGTCAAAGTTTTCTGACTTAGAAATTTTTCTAAGTGTTTAAAACTTCATGTTTTTTCATAACTTTGAGCCAATTTTTCACCATGATGCAAGAGGATTTAGAAGAAACTTTCAACATGAAAGTTGTAGATATCCATGATATCTACAACATTGATTCACATAACTTCTTCTATAAATGCTTGTATATCAAGTTATTAATTCATAAAGTCATGGTCTTGGAATTGAACACTTAGTGAAATTTTGCCCTAGTTTTGGTCAGGATTTTGACCTAACTTCATGGCACTTTTTCATATAGTTCCAAGGGGAATTTTCAAAAGTGATTCAAAGACGGGTTGTAGAGCACATTACAGACTTTCCAAAATGTCTAAGAACTCCTTGATATCATTCTTGAGCATAGAGAATCGAAGAGAGGAAGTTAGGGTTTTCAAACTTGAAATACAAGTCATTTTGTGATGAACAAGAATTCAATTTCAAACCTATGCTGCACAATCTTGCTTTGCAGGCCTGTAAACCTCAAAATCTATCCATAATTAGAAGATTACACAAATATTTGAGCTATGATCCAAGTGTTTGAGTCTTTGTCCAAGTGATTATTCCATTAATGGAACAAAGTTCACACTTCCATTTTGGAAAAGTGACTTTAATCACAAAGTTAATGCATAGAGCTCCTAACTTATTCCTTCCGATCACAAGCAATGTCAAAAGCAAAAGCAACATGTCTAGAGCCTCCCATAAACCTAGGTCATGCTTGTACTACACATTGAAACTTGTTTTCCCACTTTTCTTCAAAATCAAGTAACATAGCCATAACTATATATCTCACAGTTCTGTCAACTTTAAACCCTCTAACCTCTTTCATATAACTATACAAGTATATTACAACATAACACACGGTTGGACAAGCTATCAAACTCCCTCAAACTCTCCAAAACCAGAAATTGCCATACAAGCACAAAACTTGTCATTTCTGATTTTTGAATCCAATCTTCAAATCCCCACGTGCGTTTCTTGGCCAAACCATCCACAAAGCTTCTAATACACATATATAAGCTATCCCAAACCCTGTTTTCAAACTGTAATACCATTTGCACCATCCTCCATTTTCAAAAACAGGGCATTGCACATTTACTTCTTCAGCTTGATTTAAGAACTCTCAGCATAAAGTAAGCTTTGTAATAGCTTCCTGGAGGTTCAAGGAAGCTAATCCAATCATCAAAACACTTTGGAAGCAGCTCTAACTCAAAACACGATCTTCAGCTGCAAGGTGAGTTTTTTGACTTTTCATCTCATTATTTAGGCATTGTTAGGCTTGCATTTTCAAAGACAAAATATAGATATCATTATCCTGAAACTGTACATATCTATAGATTTAATTTATATGGCATGAGTAGAGAGAATTTCGGACATGAACTTTCTAGAAAATTTAGGTTAAATTTGGTATTGTTCAAAATTCATGCTTGTCTTAGATTCATAGTTTTAATACTTTACATTTCTAGAATCGTGATGGAATTTGCCACAAGTTTCATGTTCACATTTTTCAATTTGGTTGAGAGATGAATGAGATGCAGGAGTTCAGGCAGGCGTGAGGTTGAAGATGAAGTTGTCTTCAGGAAGTGTCTTAAAATATAATACATTGGTTTGGTATTAAACACCGGATGTATAGCCACCCCAGTGGTAAGACAGCACGCGTATTATGCAGAGGGCGTGGGTTCGAGCCCCAGCGTTGCCATTTTGCAATTTTTACATATTTTTCTCATTTTTGTTTGTTTCAGCCAGCGCCTGGGTCTCCTTTGATGGGCTTTTTTTTTTTTGTTTTTGTTGACCTTCCAACCCCTGACATACTTCAGCACCCCCTGGCCCAATCTCATTATTATTTTCTTTTTTTATTTTATTCTTTTTTCCTTTATTATTATTATTATTATTATTAATTTTTTTTATTAATAAAAAAAATCCAAAAATATTTATTTTATTATTTTACACTCATTTATATTTTATTTTTCATTATAAAAAAACCTAAAAAGAACAAAAACAATTTTCTTAATAAATTAATTTCTCTCTTTTGTTTAATATTTAGATAATTAGGTTTAATTATTATATTATATTATTTTCTTGTAAATTAAAATTAATTTAGAACTTAGGTTTATTTTAATTAAAATTACTTATTATTTCTATTTATTTAAAACCTTTTCATAAAAAAAACCTAGAAAACCATTTTTAACTTATTTTTCTTTGTTAATCAATTTAGGTTTTAATTTTAGTTAATTTCCATTAATTATTTTCTTAATTAGGTTAAGATCAAAATAAAAACCAAATAAAAATCATGTTTCTTTACTCATTTATATTCTTGTATTTTATTTTCAATTATGTAGAATATTCAATATGGTTGTAATAGATAATTAGGTTTAATTTTCTTGCAATCCCCATTTGTAAAGTTGTACACCCCCTCCCCTAATGATGTAATAGCGTAGTAATTTTAGTTTTTGCAATTTATCGCTTTATATAAATGCTAGTAATTAGGGTTTGTATGGAAAGACTAAAATCAACAATTAGCAAACCCTAATCAAAGACAAATAAAGCATGAAAATCAATACACTTACACACAAGCACCCCTAGGGTAAAAACCATTTGGTTGCCTTACAAAATGGCCACGTTATGAATGTGAGATATCTTAGTAAAAACAAGCAAAATACAAGATCATAGTCACTCGATGATGCTATCTATGTTTCCTTTTCAAAATGATCTTAGCCCCTAAGGAAAGATGCTAAGATACCTTGCAACATTGCTAATCATGGTTATACGATGACCCACGTCCGTCCCATTCACATCCAAAGATAGGGTTACTTACCAAATCAATGGTAAGATAACAATGTCAAAGGAAAAAGTAAATGAACATAAAAGACTTTTTAGTAGGTAGAATGTTCCTAGTTACTTGCTCACTTTCAAAACAAAACATCCTTGCTATTTTAAAAATAAACACCAATACTTTCAAAAACATCTTTCAAAGTTGAAAACATTTTCAAAAAGATCAACACTTTGTATACATTCTTACGAACGAGAATCATTACAATGTTTTCCTAAACGATGGTGCCTTTTCAAAATACTTTCAAAAACCACACAAAGCATATTTTCAAACAAAATCAAGTGATCTAGCAAGTAACTAAGAGCCCATGGAAAACCATGGATGAAAAGGGTGCTAATACCTTCCCTTTTCATAATCTACCTCCGAACTCAAGAAACAATCTCAAAGGTCTTTCCTGTGCTTTTTCACCTTTCCTTTTTGGATAAAACAAAAGTAGGTGACGACTCTTGCTAACCGCAACATTTGCGATAAAACTCAAAACACCCAAGTCAGTTTGCCCACCGTATCACAATATGCTATATTCTCATGGATCTAGTTCTGCCTTAACTGGTTATTGGGATGCTGATTGGGCAGGAAGTGTTGATGATAGAAAAAGTACATCAGGAGGATGCTTCTTTCAAGGAAATAATATCATATCTTGGTTAAGTAAGAAGCAAAATTGTGTGTCTCTGTCCACTGTAGAGGCTGAGTATATTGTTCCAGAAAGTAATTGTTCTCAATTGGTTTGGATGAAACAAATGTTAACAGAATACAATGTCAAACAAGATGTCATGACATAATTCTGTGACAATCTAAGCGCCATAAACATATAAAAGAATCCCATTCAACACAGCAGGACCAAACATATTGATATCCGACATCACTTTATAAGAGAGCTTGTTGAAGAAAAGAGTGTTGCCTTAGAACATGTAGCCATTGAATTGCAACTGACTGACATTTTCACCAAGGTTTTGGATGCTAACCAGTTTGAAAACTTAAGAGGAAAATTAGATATTTTCCTATATGAGGGTTTGTAGCAATTAAAGGCGTGTGGGAATATCATTAAAGTGATATTATATTATTTATGTTTCCAACAAATCAAACTTAGAAAAAAATCATTTCAAGACGGTCTCAAATTGGTTTCCACATGCTACGAAATCACATCTCTCTACCTTCACAAACTCTTCATTCTCCTCTACAGAAAAATAACCCTTGTCATTCTTCATCTCCTTGCTCAAAAATCATCAAAGATGTCTCAACATCATACACCATCTTCCTCAAAATCTACCAACCTCCCTGAAAATATCTCCCTTGATAGAGTACTTGATGCTACTCCTCTAACAACCATCCCACCTCTTGAGAAAAAGGTCAAGAAACCTAGATCATCACCTGCAAAGAAATCCAAAGATGATAAAGGTAACTCTTCTATTGCTACTGAAAATAGGATAGAAGAAGAGATTGTTAATGTTGATAGAAGCATCAGAAGGCTAGTAGACAGAGTATTAAATGAAGTCTCTGCTGTTCCTGGGATTTCTACTCCTCTTGTTCGCATGCCTCCTCCGGTTGACAAAGGAAGTGTGATCGGTGGATCTGGAACTGACTGTTTAACGCTGGTTCGCGAAATGTCGCGGAAGTAAGAGTCGCCACCGTCTTTTATTTTCTCCAAATGGAAAGGACAAAAGCACAGAAAAATTCCTTATAGAGATTGCTCTCGGTTCGGGAGGTAGATTTATAGAAAGGGAAGGTGTTAGCACCATTTCTATCCATGGTTATCCATGGGCTCTTAGATACTTGCTCATTGTGTTTTCAAAATGGTTTATTTGCTTTTCAACTGTGGGTTTTAAAAAGTTTCTTTGAAAATTTCAGTTCGACTCTTGTATCAGTCCCCAAGAGTGTTTGAAAAATTGCTTTTGAAAGCTTTTTGAAAGGTGTCGGTGTGAAAAGAGTTTTTGATTTTGTTTTGAAATTAGAGCAAGTATCTACGAGTTCTCTACCTACCCTAAGGAATTCGTCTGTGTAAATGTCCTTAAAGTAGTGCCATCCCACCATTGAGAGGTAGGTAGCACCACCGTTGGAGGTATTCTGGTCAATTCGAGGGTTCGGGACAGTGTGGTCACCAGAGCAATAGGAAGACACCTTAGAAGCTACCCTCATGCCATGTTCATGGACATGAGGACTTACTAAAACATCCTCTACTCGACGACCACTTTTCGAGGGGCAAGGCAACAGTGAGACGTACCCTAGGGGTGGTGTGTGATTTGTGTGTCGTTTTCAATTATGTTTGTCTTGTTCATGCATTGGTGTTCTACGCTTTGTTTTTACTTTTGGCATTCATTCTTTCATGCAAATTATTAATAGTTAAAAGATACGAGAAGGTAAAAGTCCTACGCTATTACAAAGGCGCGGGTCCACATCACCAAATTAATCCAGAACCCGATTTGAAATAAAATAAAATGCGGAAGGAATAAATATCCTAATTAATCTATTACAAGGCTTTGGGATAAATACATGAGATTCACAAAAAGAAATAAAAGCAAAATGCGAGAAGAAGTAAAGTCGGGAATGCGAGGGCGTTGGACCCTTTTAAGGAAATTAAATTACAATTAATAAATTAATTAAGTTAAATGAGAAAAGGAAATTATTTTTGAGTTTTTGTATTTATGGAATTAGTAAGAAAATTAAATGAAATTAAAACCCTGATTCTAAACTATTTTTAATTCATTAAAAAAAATGTTTAAATTTAACCTAGTTTTAACCTAATTATTTAATGGCAAATTTATTTACAAAATAATTAATAATTAAATATGGTAAAAGAAAAGAAAAAGAATAAAAGTATTTAAAACCCTAATTCTACATTTTTTAGTTAAAAAAAAACATTAAAATTAAACCTAGAATGAAAACTAAATTAATTGTTAAATTTATTTACAAAATAAAAACATTAGTGAATTAAATAATAAAATATATTTTTTATTTTTATAGTTTCTGATTTTTTGGTATTTTTATGTTAAAGAAAATTAATTTAAGGAATTAAAATAAAACAAATAATGTAATTAAAATAAATAAGAGAAAAAATAAAAAGAGAGAAAAATGCAAACCAATGGGGGGTGTTGACCCCAATTTTGGAGGTAAATTGCCATCAATCTGGCCCATTTATTGGAGGCCTGGTTGACTTTTCTGGGATGCGTGTGGCTCCATTGACCTATGCACATGGTGGTCTGCAGCTTCTGACCACTGGATTGATCTTATTGGGCGCGTGGCAAACACAGACATGAAGATGCATGGTAGGCCCTGGGGTAGGAACTGCATGGAATCACATTAAAACAAAATATATTGAGGAAGTGAGGGGACCTGGGAATCGAACCCAGGTCCCAGTGCTTGAGGGACAACGCATCAACCAACTGTGCCAAGCGCGCTCTTTGTAATATTAGTGGAACCTGATGCATATGAAAGAGAACAAGTACTATTGGTATGAAACAAAAATTCAGCACGGACATTTGAATGGCCCTATCACATTGAGACAACTCAGCGTCTTTCTCACGTTGTACCTGCAAATAAAGCAAATAGCGGGGGTTTTAAACCCCCACTAATCCTGAAACTGGAAAATAGTGATTAGGCCATCGTCGCTCATAAATTGAGTGCGATATGTGTAATGAATTCGTATGAAGGTCGTGAGTTCAATGGTCCAGGTCTTGTTGGCCAATTTTTCCCCAAGCGCAAAGCCCTAATTTTACAGCTTTGAAAACCTAGCAAGCTCCAATGGTGGATTCATATATAAGGCACGAAAACTCAATTGAAATACACCATTAGTTTCAGGGAGTGCATATTAGTACAAAACAATCATTAAAATGTATGAATATGGCATATAAATCAAAGCACGAATATGAGAAAAGTTTGAGAAAATTTCACTTCTATATACCAATTCCTGAGGTTAGGAGCGTGGAAAAGGATTCAGTTAGGTTCAGGGAGACCTCAGCAAGCTTTTTGGATGGATTATATGCTTTGAATCACGCCCTATGAGTGTTTTCAGTTTTGGAATTTTTGACAAAAATTGCAAAGTTTGTATTTGATATGAGGTGCAGCTTCAAGGTTGTGAGCATTAGGGTTGTCATCTGCTTATGTATGCCAATGGATTAGGGTAGAAATTCAAGCCAAGAGATCAATGTTTTGATGAATCAAATATTTGATCTTTAATGAAATCTTTTCAAATCTTTTCCATGTGCTTTTGATACCAATCATGGCCAAATCTTTCCAAATTGAGGGTGCACGAAATCTTGAGGTTATGTTAGACCTATTAGCTGCATAAAAAGATTTAGAATACATGCTTGAGTATTTTTTTTCATATTTTATTTAATTAAATGAATTAATGGTGATTAAAAATTCAAATAAATAATAAAAATGATGAAATAAATCCCCTTTGGGTCAAATGGTCGTGCATAGCCTTTGGATAATGATTCTTGGAAGAAAATGTGGCCCATTAGCAATTTTGAGGCATTTGAAGCAAAGTTGACTTTTCAAAATTCCCAAAAATTTCCCAACTTCCATAAGGCATATCTTGCTCAATTTTTAAGCTTTGATCATGTTCTTGGACATTTTGGAAAGGTCTTGAAGTCCTCTAACCAATGCCTTTGGTCCCATGTAATTTTGATTTACCAATCTCAAGTTATGGTCTTTGACTTAAAGTGCCTTTTTGTTGACTTTTGAAAATGACCTATAATGTTGAGATTGATAACTTTTTGTGAGAGCATTTCTTGGACTTGAAGTGTGAAGAGGAGTTGTAGGAAATGTCTTTCTCTTAAAAATGAGCTTTGGATGGAATTTTTATGATAAACCATGTGGAAGTTATGCCTTGGTCAAGTTACAGTTGACTTTTTCAACTGTCCAAATATGGAAACTTTTGCATCTTGAGACTTTTTGAGCCATGCCTTGAAAATCATGATCAAGAATTTATCAAATGATGTTTGTGGCTTCAAAATGAGATGTTGACCAAAAATTTGAACTTTTGACTGTCAAATGACCATTTTGCCCCTACAGTTGACTGTTGAGCAATTAGGGTTTTTGACTGTGCAATTTTGTGCTGTAAGTCTTGAAACTTGGCATGAAGATGCTTGACCATGTTTGTAGGCATGTGGGACTTGATTGGACCCTTGAAAACTTCAATTTCTTTTCCAGAACCAAAACCCTAGTTTTTGACTGTTAGGAGGCCCTTGAACTGTGCAACCATTGGGAGATTTTGAAGCATGCTTTTGGCAAATCTTGAAGAATATGGGAGGGAAAATTTTGGGGTACAACAGTTGCCCCTGTTCAATCTTCTTAGACCTGAGGATGCAGATTGGCTGACGTGCCTTTCGGAATCCGAAGGTGGAAGATGATTGAACACTAGAGTGCCCAGAAATTTGCGCTCACATGTTAGCAGTATGATGTGGGGAATGGGCTTACAGATGCCATTTGGAGATTGATGGATAGGATGATGGGCTTATAGATGCCATACTAAGAGATGATGGATGGTGGATGGGCTTATAGATGCCATCTGGGTGTCGATCGCGTAAGAGATTCCTTAGCGAGAACTTACGTACCTGAAAAAGAAAATGATTACCTGACCTATTACAGGAGCTGGTCTTCAAACTCTTTGTATAGATGCGTCCTGACTGGTTACAGGAATTGAATCTGGAGCTTCAAAAGGTGATGAATGAACCGGGGATGGTTACTACCTCAACGGGACAGTGAGAGAACCTTGGACGATTACTACCTCAACAGGAACGCTGAGAGAATCCTGGGCGATTAATAGCTCAACAGGAACGCTGACAGAACCATAGGCGACTTCAACCTCAACAGTAACGCTGAGAGAATCTTAGGCGATTACTACCTCAACAGTAACGATGAGAGAATCTGGGGCGATTACTACCTCAACAGTAACGATGAGAGAATCTTGGATGTCTTCTACTGAGTCTTCATTGGGAAAATCTTTAAGAATCGATTTAACTAGACTAGAGAAGGCCTTTGACTGGATAAGAATCAGGAAAATCTTAGGGTCGATTTGACTGAACCGGACAAGGTCTTGAAATCTTCAACTGGATAAGAATCAGGGAGATCTTAGGGTCGATCTGACTGAACCAGAGAAGGCCTTTGACTGGATAAGAATCAGGAAAATCTTAGGGTCGATTTAACTGAACCGGACAAGGTCTTGAAATCTTCAACTGGATAAGAATCAGGGAGATCTTAGGGTCGATCTGACTGAACCAGAGAAGGCCTTTGACTGGATAAGAATCCAGAAAAATCTTAGGGTCGATTTAGCTGAACCAGGCTAGGTCTTGAAATATAGCTGAGAACTTAACTGGATCTTTCCTGAAAGGTAAAGGTCAGTCACATGCAATGCATGATGTGGATCAAGCAATGATGTTCTCAACATAAATGAGACTTGTAAGATATGATGCGTATATGCATGCTATAATGTATGGAAATGTGATGTTTATGAATGTATCTTTTCGTTTTAGGAAAATAAATCCTTGATGGGTGCCGGGAAGTCACTCCTTGGCTGATGTTGAAGAATAGATCTTTGCTTCCGCTGGGGATGATAGTTACAAGAATACCGGTAGGAGAATATAACTCCGTTGGGGAATAAACTTGGCGAATGGATTACTCTGCGGGGAGAAAAGTACTCTAACGATCTTGCTGGGGAACAATACTCTGTGGGGAGAGAGATACTTTGCTGGGATGTTGATGGTAACTTTGCTGGGGATACCATTGTTACGTTGGAAGTGTTAATAGACTTCGCTGGGGATAAGAAGACTTCGCCGAGAACGATCTTTCCGTGGCTTTTGGCTGAGGATAACCCAGTTATATCCTGGTAGGAAAATAACCTTTGAATAAAGCCGGGAGGCGCGTTCATGCTCTGTAGGTGATAAGCTTCCAGAATCTACTGGGGATAAGCTTACTGCTCGGGGAGAGGGATCCCAACTTTCCTGGGGAAACTGGATTGGACTCTCCTGGGGAAAATTTGAACTATATTGGGGAAGTGACTCCATTGAATGTTTGATATACCGCAGGGGAACGATCTTTAGGCCAAGACTGTCGGGGATGCTTGTTAAGAATGCCTGTATAATGTGCCGGGGAATGTTGAGATCTGCTGGAGGATACCCAACTTCCTTAAGGCTGATAATATAGCTTTGCTTGAGGAAAGAGTATTGACTTGCTGACTCACTCTCTGGGGAATTAAGGTATATTGGTTATGTTCTTCGGCTGAACTTACCTTGATGCCTTGGTGGACAGAGCAACTAGATCGTTTGGACAACTCATCCTTGCCCCTGTTTCCGAGGTGGGAGAGGAAGACCTGTGAGGCGCTGATAGCTGTTGATGGACGAACCTTCTTCTGGTAGGCAGGTGACAAGATGACAAGACATAGTCGTACGTTTTGATCCCTAACTTTTGCCTGGACCGCCCTTTCGGGTTTTCAGTCCACCGGGATACCCATTTTTGCCCAAGCCGCCTTTTCAGGTTTTCGACTTGCCGGGTGTACAGATTATTTTCATTTCATCCCTTATTTTTGCCCAAACCCTTTTGGCTCGCCGGGAAGCCCTTATTTTTGCCTAGGTGTGTCAACCTAACGGGTCTTTGATGGTGCGTAGTATTTTTCGACTATGTCCGCGCTCTCAGAATATAGGGAGTTGCCCCTGTTAGAAGTGTTTTGCCATGCCACCAGAAGGTGTTTGATCAGGCAAGATTCGTTGCTGGAGTGCCCCCCAATTGACTCAGGCGGAGATTTGCCCTAGGCAATTTGGCCTTTGAGAGATTCTCCGAATCTTGATTGGACTGCCCCAGATGATGGACAATGATCAGGCCATGCCCCTTGATTGGAAGTGCTTTTGTTCACTAGGTATTCATCGTGCGAATTTCCCTGCTGCTCAAACAAATATTCATATGCAAACAAAGTTATGTTAAAAATGCAAAGCTTATGTCTGTCTTGAAGATTTTGAAAATGCATTCTTTTCATAAAACAAGTGAATGTTTGTAAACGTGATGTCAACTTCGTATTTACCGTAGGCCTTAAGGAGTCAGGATACCTTTCGTGACAGTATGCTTTCGAACTAACCCATGCTTCAGCTAGGACTTTTTAATGGTTATAGCGTGGCCTGGTTCACGGTTTAAGGAGCAAAGGATAAAGGCTCAAATTATTTGTACCCACCCGCTCTTCGTGATGTTCTTCAAACCTAAACTCAGCTGATCATGCGTTAGACCTTGTTTGAGTCTTTGCTCTGAAATTCCAGTGATGATTCGGATGTTGATGATTTATTTTGAATAGGCGGTCATTTTTTGTCGAGGGTTTGTAAGACCTCTTACTTTTTCTGTTTTTTGTTATCCCTAAAAATTTTTTTGCCTGAACTGTTCTTTTGTGATTACAGTCAGCGGGATGCCCCAGTTTCGTAAGTCTCCTTCATAGGTTTTGACTTATTGGGTTTTTATATTGAGAAGTAATGACTGCCTGTCTGTATGATTGTTCGGAACCATCACTGTCTTTTGTTTTGTAAGGACCTCTTTGGTGCCATTCGTTATGCACTTGGATCAATTGAGAGAACTACACTGCCCCAGGTTATAATAAAGGGTTTTAATTTTCGAAAAGAAAAACTCCTACTTCTTTGGCTCAGAGGGGTTGACGAGGGATTATCTTCCTTATAACTCCAGCGTTTAGGGATTGAAACAATGCTTGTACCTCATCAGCGGGGTCTGTTCAAAAGCATACTGTAAGTGTCGTGGTATCGTTTTCGTCATCCTCCCTGATAGCATTTACTCCATGGTTAGGCATGGGACCAGTCACCACATTGGGCTTCTCAGGCGCCTCAAACTGTACCTCCTTGGCGTCAATAAGGTCCTGCACTTTATTCCTTAAGGCCCAACAGTCATCAGTAGAATGCCCCAGGCTATCGGAGTGATAAGCACAACGGGCATTTGGATTGTACTTGGGAGAAGCCATATTCACAACCTTCGGGGCCTCTCTGACAGTCACCAAGTTGGTGGATAGCAACTGCGGCAAGATTTGTGATAGAGTCATACTTAGACGGGTAAACTCTCTTCTGGGTCTTTCACCCCTTTGTGGATTGGTTTGCCGAGGAGCGGCAGCAGGCTTAGCAATCATCATCGCATTGACAAATTGGCGGCGCTCTGGTTTATCATGCCTTTTAGGCCCATACACAGCACTGGCCTCCTTTTTGAAGGGTTTCTTCTCAGAGCTTGCAGATGCACCCTTCTGAATTTTTCCGGACTTCATTCCAGCCTCTATTCTCTCTCCAGTTAGAATAAGATCAGTAAACCCTGCAGACGAGTTCCCGATAAGATGATTGAAAAATGGCCCAGATAGGGTCCCCAAGAACATGTCCACCAGCTCACGGTCAGTTAACGGAGGCTGCACCCTGCAAGCCAGATCCCTCCACTTCTGTGCATACTCTTTGAAACCTTCGCTTGATCCTAGCGACATACCCTGGAGTTGGGTACGTGTAGGAGCAAGGTCGGCATTATATTGATACTGCTTGTAAAAAGTAGTAGCCAACTCCTCCCAGTTACGAACTTTGGTGCCATCCAGCTGATAGAACCATTCGAGATGAGTCCCTGAAAGACTCTCCTGGAAGAAGTGGATCCACAAGTTCTTGTCCATTGTATACGGCTGAATCTTCCGCACATAAGATCTGAGGTGTAGCTTGGGACAAGACGCCCCGTCATACTTGGTGAAAGATGGTGCCTTAAACTTGTGAGGAATGATCACACCAGTAGATAAGCCCAAGTCTCTAAAATCCAGCCTAGGCACTTGTTGGATCTCCATTGCATTCAGTTTGTCTTCCAACTGCTTATACCGGTCTTCAGCAGGAGGATACTGTTCCTCATTGAAGTCAGTCTCATTGTCAGAGACTACTGGACTAGGACCTTTTCCCCCTTGGGGACTGCTCTTGCCTATAGAAGAACCAGCTTCCTCATTCTGCAGAGTATTGCCAAACCTTCGGCCCGAGTTGAAAAGAACAGTTATCTTCTTCTTCTTCTTCTCCTTCTTCAGGAGTAAAGCCTTCATCTCTTCTTGGCCTTGAGCCAAACCCATGATCAGCTCCCGAAATTGCGCGTTCTGCGCCTGAAGAGCCTTGATAGACATCTCAGTTGATGATGAGTCAGGGTTCATGATGCTGAAATAAATAGCGAAGAACAGTAAGCAACCTGAAAAGAAGAAAACCTGCTATGCACATGATGAATGGAATGCGTATGATTTATGTTTTCAAAGACAATCAGGAATCAACTTTGTAAACAAAAAAGGAACACACTTCATTAGATTCAATTTTGAAATTTAAATTGTTCAACAGGTTGCCCTTAGGCGTTGCATAAAATGGAAATACTGAAAAGGGAAATAAAACTGTAAAAGAACATCCAGAGCTCCTCATTGATCCCATGGTCTCCTCTTCTCAGTGCGGATGTAGTCATTCAAAGCTCGTTCATTCTCCAACTGCTTTGTCAGCTTCTGGATCTTCAATTCCTGCTCGTTGAACTTTTCCCGATAAGAATCCCGTTCTTCTCGCAGTTGCGACCAAGACCTCTTTAATGTCTCATAATCAGTAGGTATCTGAGGAGGGAGGACAGTTGGAGGAGCCCCATCTTTGTCAGGATACTCAAGAATGACGGGTCTGACATCTTCGTATGGCATACTTAACTTCTGAGCACGGATACAAACCCATTTGTAGTAGGGTTCCATAGGTAGAGAAGTCTTTGGCCCCAACTCTTGTGGGTCAGCTTTATGAACTCTGTCCCAAGCCTTGATGAACCTACGACGTAACTCATCACTATCCACCTGAAACTCAAAACTGATGTGAGGCACCAACATCTCATGAGGCCCTGCTCTTCTGGCCCTTCCAAACTGACGAAGCGCTAGACATGGATTATAAGAGATTCCTCCTTGAGTACCAATCAGAGGAACATTAGGGTATTCTCCGCAACGATCAATAACAACTATCTCATCCAAACCTCTGAAAGTCCAAATGATGTCTTTATCAGTGAGAGACATTAACCTATGAGCCCAACCTCTTCCTTCTTGGTTCTTCAGTACGAACTTAGGGAGGTGCGAAATAAACCACCTCACCAACAAAGGGATACAACACCATAGAGTTCCTCGTCTTCGGGCAGTACGAGCATAAAGTTGTTGCAGGATGTCACCCAAGAGAGTGGGCACAAGATTCTGAGACATGAAGATCCTTATGGCAGTGACATTGATGAAGTTTTCAGGATTAGGAAACAAGACTAGCCCATAGATTAAGAGAGCCAAGATGTCTTCATATGCCCTAAAGTCCAAGTCATTCCAGAAACTGTTAGCTTTACCAACCAGAAACTTGGCCAAGAAACCCTTAACTCCGCTTCTAGTCACCCAGTTGTCCATTACTTCTTGATGGGTCAAGGGAAGAGCTGCAACAACCTCCTCAAGCCTAAGAGTCTTTTCCCAACCAGTGAAGGGAGTCTGATCCAAGATAGGGATACCAAGCAAATCAGAGAACTCTTCCAGGGTAGGGACCAGCTAGAAGTCTTGAAAGGTGAAACACTGGTACAGAGGGTCATAGAACTGGGTCAGGACACTCATCAACTGTTGATCCCGCTTTGTAGTGACTAAACTGAGAAGAGAACCATGCCTCTGAATAAAGGAAGTGGTATTTGGAATCCTGCTAACCAACTCTTCAAGCAACTCAGGTGGGTGAACAAAGTTAAACCGGATAGTATTCCTTCGCACAGGCATCATGATGTCCTACAAAACAGAGCAAAGGTGAAACCCTCTTGTCTTTGAAATGGTTAGTCCTTATGCAGGATGCATGCAATGCTCATGATGTTATGATGTTATGATAAAACACACCACAACTATTTACAAGGACACACATGTAAGACACACAAGTCACACAAGGCAAGCCCTTAAAGTTTAGGCCAGCATGAGGTCTAGGTATTACCCTCTTTCAGTTTGTTGGTTCATACATGTCCTATCAAAAGTAACCGGGTTCTTAGAGGATCCCAATATCATTGACTACCCTCAATCGGTCATAACTCCAGCATCGCAATCTTTTCTTGCAGCCAGAACCATCACGAGAGTTTAGCCTCAATGGGCGTAGCATACTGCTACTGTTCTATTGGCCAAGTTGTGTCATTTAAGGTTCTAAGGTCTGTTGGTGCTTAATGACTCCTCAGAAGACCCATATTCTCCTCGTTGCGACACAAGGGATGTCGGTACAGACCAAGGTGTCACACCAACGTAGCCACTGCTTCACTCGTGTCGGTCTATGCCGGACAGGTCCCTCACAGCTTATGCTACCTAAACAGGGTATCCCCAGATCCGGGTTAGGATCTATGTAACTCCCATGCAACCCACAATTTAAAGCAAACAAGTCAAAGCAATTGAAAACACAGTGATCTTAGTCCTAAGGTACACCTCACTTTAAAGTATCCCCAGCAGAGTCGCCAGTTCTGTGATCGGTGGATCTGGAACTGACTGTTTAACGCTGGTTCGCGAAATGTCGCGGAAGCAAGAGTCGCCACCGTCTTTTATTTTCTCCAAATGGAAAGGACAAAAGCACAGAAAAATTCCTTATAGAGATTGCTCTCGGTTCGGGAGGTAGATTTATAGAAAGGGAAGGTGTTAGCACCCTTTCTATCCATGGTTATCCATGGGCTCTTAGATACTTGCTCATTGTGTTTTCAAAATGGTTTGTTTGCTTTTCAACTGTGGGTTTTAAAAAGTTTCTTTGAAAATTTCAGTTCGACTCTTGTATCAGTCCTCAAGAGTGTTTGAAAAATTGCTTTTGAAAGCTTTTTGAAAGGTGTCGGTGTGAAAAGAGTTTTTGATTTTGTTTTGAAATTAGAGCAAGTATCTACGAGTTCTCTACCTACCCTAAGGAATTCGTCTGTGTAAATGTCCTTAAAGTAGTGCCATCCCACCATTGAGAGGTAGGTAGCACCACCGTTGGAGGTATTCGGGTCAATTCGAGGGTTCGGGACAGTGTGGTCACCAGAGCAATAGGAAGACACCTTAGAAGCTACCCTCATGCCATGTTCATGGACATGAGGACTTACTAAAACATCCTCTACTCGACGACCACTTTTCGAGGGGCAAGGCAACAGTGAGACGTACCCTAGGGGTGGTGTGTGATTTGTGTGTCGTTTTCAATTATGTTTGTCTTGTTCATGCATTGGTGTTCTACGCTTTGTTTTTACTTTTGGCATTCATTCTTTCATGCAAATTATTAATAGTTAAAAGATACGAGAAGGTAAAAGTCCTACGCTATTACAAAGGCGCGGGTCCACATCACCAAATTAATCCAGAACCCGATTTGAAATAAAATAAAATGCGGAAGGAATAAATATCCTAATTAATCTATTACAAGGCTTTGGGATAAATACATGAGATTCACAAAAAGAAATAAAAGCAAAATGCGAGAAGAAGTAAAGTCGGGAATGCGAGGGCGTTGGACCCTTTTAAGGAAATTAAATTACAATTAATAAATTAATTAAGTTAAATGAGAAAAGGAAATTATTTTTGAGTTTTTGTATTTATGGAATTAGTAAGAAAATTAAATGAAATTAAAACCCTGATTCTAAACTATTTTTAATTCATTAAAAAAAATGTTTAAATTTAACCTAGTTTTAACCTAATTATTTAATGGCAAATTTATTTACAAAATAATTAATAATTAAATATGGTAAAAGAAAAGAAAAAGAATAAAAGTATTTAAAACCCTAATTCTACATTTTTTAGTTTAAAAAAAACATTAAAATTAAACCTAGAATGAAAACTAAATTAATTGTTAAATTTATTTACAAAATAAAAACATTAGTGAATTAAATAATAAAATATATTTTTTATTTTTATAGTTTCTGATTTTTTGGTATTTTTATGTTAAAGAAAATTAATTTAAGGAATTAAAATAAAACAAATAATGTAATTAAAATAAATAAGAGAAAAAATAAAAAGAGAGAAAAATGCAAACCAATGGGGGGTGTTGACCCCAATTTTGGAGGTAAATTGCCAGCAATCTGGCCCATTTATTGGAGGCCTGGTTGACTTTTCTGGGATGCGTGTGGCTCCATTGACCTATGCACATGGTGGTCTGCAGCTTCTGACCACTGGATTGATCTTATTGGGCGCGTGGCAAACACAGACATGAAGATGCATGGTAGGCCCTGGGGTAGGAACTACATGGAATCACATTAAAACAAAATATATTGAGGAAGTGAGGGGACCTGGGAATCGAACCCAGGTCCCAGTGCTTGAGGGACAACGCATCAACCAACTGTGTCAAGCGCGCTCTTTGTAATATTAGTGGAACCTGATGCATATGAAAGAGAACAAGTACTATTGGTATGAAACAAAAATTCAGCACGAACATTTGAATGGCCCTATCACATTGAGACAACTCAGCGTCTTTCTCACGTTGTACCTGCAAATAAAGCAAATAGCGGGGGTTTTAAACCCCCACTAATCCTGAAACTGGAAAATAGCGATTAGGCCATCGTCGCTCATAAATTGAGCGTGATATGTGTAATGAATTCGTATGAAGGTCGTGAGTTCAGTGGTCCAGGTCTTGTTGGCCAATTTTTCCCCAAGCGCAAAGCCCTAATTTTACAGCTTTGAAAACCTAGCGAGCTCCAATGGTGGATTCATATATAAGGCACGAAAACTCAATTGAAATACACCATTAGTTTCAGGGAGTGCATATTAGTACAAAACGATCATTAAAATGTATGAATATGGCATATAAATCAAAGCACGAATATGAGAAAAGTTTGAGAAAATTTCACTTCTATATACCAATTCCTGAGGTTAGGAGCGTGGAAAAGGATTCAGTTAGGTTCAGGGAGACCTCAGCAAGCTTTTTGGATGGATTATATGCTTTGAATCACGCCCTATGAGTGTTTTCAGTTTTGGAATTTTTGACAAAAATTGCAAAGTTTGTATTTGATATGAGGCGCAGCTTCAAGGTTGTGAGCATTAGGGTTGTCATCTGCTTATGTATGCCAATGGATTAGGGTAGAAATTCAAGCCAAGAGATCAATGTTTTGATGAATCAAATATTTGATCTTTAATGAAATCTTTTCAAATCTTTTCCATGTGCTTTTGATACCAATCATGGCCAAATCTTTCCAAATTGAGGGTGCACGAAATCTTGAGGTTATGTTAGACCTATTAGCTGAATAAAAAGATTTAGAATACATGCTTGAGTATTTTTTTCATATTTTATTTAATTAAATGAATTAATGGTGATTAAAAATTCAAATAAATAATAAAAATGATGAAATAAATCCCCTTTGGGTCAAATGGTCGTGCATAGCCTTTGGATAATGATTCTTGGAAGAAAATGTGGCCCATTAGCAATTTTGAGGCATTTGAAGCAAAGTTGACTTTTCAAAATTCCCAAAAATTTCCCAACTTCCACAAGGCATATCTTGCTCAATTTTTAAGCTTTGATCATGTTCTTGGACTTTTTGGAAAGGTATTGAAGTCCTCTAACCAATGCCTTTGGTCCCATGTAATTTTGATTTACCAATCTCAAGTTATGGTCTTTGACTTAAAGTGCCTTTTTGTTGACTTTTGAAAATGACCTATAATGTTGAGATTGATAACTTTTTGTGAGAGAATTTCTTGGACTTGAAGTGTGAAGAGGAGTTGTAGGAAATTTCTTTCTCTTAAAAATGAGCTTTGGATGGAATTTTTCTGATAAACCATGTGGAAGTTATGCCTTGGTCAAGTTACAGTTGACCTTTTCAACTGTCCAAATATGGAAGCTTTTGCATCTTGAGACTTTTTGAGCCATGCCTTGAAAATCATGATCAAGAATTGATCGAATGATGTTTGTGGCTTCAAAATGAGATGTTTACCAAAAATTTGAACTTTTGACTGTCAAATGACCATTTTGCCCCTACAGTTGACTGTTGAGCAATTAGGGTTTTTGACTGTGCAATTTTGTGCTGTAAGTCTTGAAACTTGGCATGAAGATGCTTGACCATGTTTGTAGGCGTGTGGGACTTGATTGGACCCTTGAAAACTTCAATTTCTTTGCCAGAACCAAACCCTAGTTTTTGACTGTTAGGAGGCCCTTGAACTGTGCAACCCTTGGGAGATTTTGAAGCATGCTTTTGGCAAATCTTGAAGAATATGGGAGGGAAAATTTTGGGGTACAACAGGAAGTAACCCAAAAAGTGCTGCTAAAAGCAAACTTGAGAAGCATGATATCTTTGCTCTAAAGGAAGTGGAAAAAGAAAATGTTGAACAAGATGTTGAAGAGAACTCTCATACTAAGGAAGATGCTGCTGCCTCCAAGGATGCAGAAGGTAAAAATGTTGAGAATATAGTTAATATAGATGAGCTATCTGATAATGAGCTCACTATTAATGTAGTGCTTGGTATTTCAAGAAGGCTCAAATCCAGGAAAGTGAAGGATGCAAGTGTCACACCCCCTGCCAAGACAACCAAGAAGAAAATCATGTATGGACCCCTAAAGACAGGAAGTAAAGTGGTTCCTCCCTCTAGCAAAAGAAAAGCTAGACCTGATAGCTCCACTGGTGATGATGATGTTGTAAAAAGATCTAAAAGTAAAAAGAAAGTTGTGGTAGTTGAAGAAGCTGACTAATAATATGATGTCGAGCAAGATGTCCTGGACATCTCTCCTATCAAAAATTTTGCAAGCAAGAAGCTTTCTATTAGGGTTTCTGATGCTCCCCTTGACAACATTTCCTTCCATTCTGTTGGGAATGCTTGTGATACAGTGGCAGAACCGACCATTTTTACTGGTTTGCATTTTGCATTTTTTGTTTGCAAAATGTCGCGGTAAGCAGGAGTCGCCACCGACTTTTATTTTATCCAATCATAGAAAAGGAAAAAGAACAGAAAAAACCTTTTTTCGAGATATTCTGAGTACGGGGGGTAGATTATAGAAAGGGAAGGTGTTAGAACCCTTTTTATCCATGGTTTTCCATGGGCTCTTAGGTACTTGTTCATTTTCAAATTGCTTGTATGTGTTTGTCTTGAAAGTATTTTACTTCGTGATAATCCTTTTATCAGTCCTCAAGGATGTTACGAAGTTGTTTTGAAAAAATGTTTTGAAAGGTGTTTGTGTGGAAAGTATTTATTGAGCAAGTGCTTAAGAATCTACCTACTCGAAAAAAGATTGTTCGCTCTATTTCCTTTAGACAGCGCTATCCTACTATTAAGGAGTAGGTAGCACCGTCGTTGGAGTTGTACGGGACATTCGAAAGGGACAAGTACAATCACTAAGAAATAGTTAGAAAACTTTAGTAGTAACCCTAAAGTCTCAAGATCTTTCCGAGGTAACATTTCCGAGGCAACACTTCCGAGGCAACATTTTGATCTTTTAGACGGGAGAGCGACCACTAAAATCTCCTATGCTTAATGATTGTTTACCGAAGGCAACCGAAGTGAGGTAAACCATAGGAATTAACATGTGCATGTGAACTAATTCAGCTATTTAGTCTTTGCACATTAGGTGATCTACCGTTTTAAATTTCAAGCATTCTTTTCATACAATCCTATTAGCATACATCTAGACAGTTAAATATTTGTGGGAATTAAACAGTAAATAAAAACCCTAGATTAACTATTACAAACCCTGAACAGTTACAAAATAATGGACAAATAATTAACAGGCGCACGACAAATTAAATGCGAGGATGACTGAAAAAATCTAAAACCTTAATTTGAGAGAAAAAGTATTTTTTGATTTCTATTATAGAAAATGTTTAATGGCAAATTAATTAAACCTAATTTCTAATTTTTTTTAAATTATGAAAGGAATTAAATTAATCTAATTTTCTAACCAAATGGTCTTGTATGCTAGCTGAAAAGGGGGTGTGGAATTGAATTTCCAAGCCCATTAAGCTCCAAGCCCAGTCAACCACGCTGGATCCTGTGCCAGCGTTGACTTGAGGAGCACCATGGACCTCCATGGCTAGAAGCATTGGATCTGGGTAGAAGTGCATCCAGTGGTCAGGAATTGCTAGCGCATGGTGGATGGTTGAGAGCATAGGACACCTGATTACATAAGAAAAAATAATACAAGGAAATTGTTGGGACCTGGGATCGAAACCAGGTCCTCATACTCGCCTCCAACGATGCATTGCCAGTTGCGCTACCTTGTTAACTTGTTAGTATAATGAGAACAAAATGTAATAAATAAAATAAGGCAATAGCTTCAGAAAGGCGCGCAAGTTTCAAATGAACCAATGATGGGCTACCACATACTATCTTCTTTGCTGCAACCGTCGTATTAGGTGAAAGACTTTTACCTACAGATACAAGTCTGTAGCTATAACCCCTGCAAATTTCAAAAATGCACCATACGCACAGTAAATGATTTCTAATTACATAGCTTCATGCATGGTGGTCTCGTGAACACTCTGGTATCCTTCTTTTTGGCTAATTTCACCTGTGTAAGAAAGCCCTAAATTGTAAAAGTAAACCCTAACAATGGCAACATCGTGTATAGGCTTCAAAAACGCAATCAAATAATACAGTTAGCTTGCAAATATGATGAGGATTACAAATATATGGCTTAAACATGCTAAAGATGCCAAGAATATAGTAATCGATTTTGAGTTTGAGGGCAAACTGTGAGAGCAATTACGCGTGTTTCTGGGTGCTTCAAGCCTTGCAACTGATCCAATTGGCTTCTGGGAAGGTCCAAGAATCGATTAGCAGCATTGGAATGGTCTGAATTGATCTCTAAATGTGAAAACGATCCAGCACTTTTTGCCACTTTTTTGGAATTTGGTTTGTTGTTTTCACGACTGCTCCACCTATTCTCTTGATCTGCAATTGTTGTATACATATAGTAGACTGAATTAGGTCAATAAAATTGTATCATATCTTTGAGAATTATGAAAATGTGATTTGATTTGATTCATGTATGACATCTTTCTAAAACAAGCTTCAATCCAATCTTTTCCAACCCTAATGAGTCTTGCACGAATTGATCATCATGCTAGTTGTACATGGACTCCAAATGTGCACAAAAATCCCAAGATTTGATTTGTTTCCATTATTTTACCATTTAATTTGATTTATTTTTATTTAAATGAATAAAAAATCAAAATAAATGATAAAAGTAATAAAATAATAGGTGGAAAAGCTCAGGGGTCGTGGGTCCTATTAGAAACATGTTTCAAACAAGAAAGCATGGGGCCCTTTGGAAAAATGCAAATTTGATCAATGTTGACTTTTGACAATTTTCCAAAAATTGCCAACTTTGACAATGCATATCTCTCTCAATTTTGACCCTAGGATAAGGTTCTTGGACTTTTTAGAAATCTTAGGATGTCCCCTGAAAACCATTTTGGTTTCTTCTCAATTGGATCTTCCATGTTCATGTATGAAGCTTTGACCCAAAAAGGTGTTTTTGTTGACTTTTCAAAAGGACCTATAATGTAGAAATCCATATCTTTTGATGAGTGCATATTTTGAACTTGTGGGATGAAGATGAGTTGTAGGTAATTGAATCCTCTTCGAAGTGAGCTTCATATGGAAAATTTCTGATAAAAGCATGTGGAAGTTATGCTTGGTCAAAGTTGGGTTGACTTTTACTAAGAGACCCTAATTTAGCAACTTTTGGGTTTTGATGACTTTGGAGCATTCCTTGGGGAATCATGATCAACACTTGATCAAATGATGAAAGTTACTTCAAAATGTTAATGTTGGCTAAAAATCTTGAAGTTTGACTGTATGTGGGTCACAGTTGACTTTTGACCTAATACAGTCAATTCTCAAGCATCTGAGCAGTTGACTGAGCAAGCTTCTTGTGCAAGGCATGAAACTTGTCATGTAGGGTCTTGAGAACATATTAAGACCATGGAGATAATTTGAGGCCTTTTTGGTTCACCCATCTTGATGAAAATAGAAACCCTAATTTGAGGTATACTGCCTTAGGAGAGAGTTTGTCTGGTCAACTCTTGGGCAACCTTGAGCAAATTGAGGATCTTAATGGGAATGTATTGAATAAAATGAGAGGGAAAATTTTCGGGTACATTAGCTGCCCCTGCTTCGATATGAAAAGCCTGGATAGTAGGTGTTGTACCCCAAAATTTGCCCTCCCTTTTCATCAACATTTTCCCATCACAAGACTCTTGGAACTCAAGATCAAGTTAGGGTTTGCTCTGCTCAAGACCCCTCCTTGCACTGTTGACCCAAATTAGGGTTTGAGTTTTCACAAGGATGTTTGACCTAAAAATCCCAAAGTGACTTTCATGCTTCATGTTGGACTTACAAGTTTATCCATACCAAGTTTCAAGCCTTGATTCCAATATTTGCCCAGTCAATTGGACAGTTGACCTAGAAATCAGCTGTATTGGGAAAAAGTCAATTGTGGCCAATTGACAGTCAAACTTCATGAAATTTGACCCACATCAACATAATGAACTCATATGAACCATTTGGTCAAGTTTGGATCACAATTCCATAAGAAATTTGATCAGATCACCAAAAGGGCAAAATGATCATTTTTAGGGTTTTGACTGCACAAAGGCAATTTTTGACTGTTTGACCTAACCAATGGCAAACCAAGCTCATATATGGACTCAAGGACTCAATGGAATTGTCTTGACCCGTTCAACAAGTTCAAAAGATCTCAAATGCATAGGATTGACAGATGAATTTTTTTAGTCAACTGATCAAAATTTGACTGTATACTGAAAAGTCAAACTTTGACTTTTTGGTCAAAATCAAGTGCCAAGATTCATTTTTCATCAAGACATGTCCAATTATGAAACTTGTTCATCAATAAACCCAAAATTACAAATTAGGGTTTAAAATGAAAAAATTTCATAACTTAGAATTTTTCTAAGTTATGAAATTTCTTTATTTTTTCCTAACTTTGTCCCATTTTTTCACCAAGATGCAAATGGATTCAAACAAAACTTGAAACATGAAAGTTGTAGTCCATTGCAAAATCTACAACTTTTATTCACAAATTTTTCTCAAAGGAAGCTTGTATCTCAAGGTATGATTTTTGGAACAAGGGTGCAAAACATTTTTAACTTAGAGAAATTTTGCCCTATTCTAGGCAGGATTTTTGTCCAACTTCTTGGCCATTTTTCACATGGTTACACTTGGAGTTTCAATTTGTACTACAAATATGGATTGTAGTACACATTCCAAGATTTCCAAATTGTCCAAGAAATTATCAAACACCCTTGTGGTTAGAGAGAATCGAATTTGCAAAGTTGGCCAAAACTCACTTTTGTTCATGGCCAAGGCATGTTCATCACAACTTGCATTTTCAAATCAGCTTGTACAATGCTAGCTTGCAGGACTCAAAACCAGTTTTACACACCTTAATTTAATGAATAACCATTGAGTTGAGGGTTTATTTTGTTCATTTGGACAATACATGCTAAATTAATCCTTAATTGGAAAAAGCAAACTTGCCATTTTAGAAAAGTGATACTTTATGTCAAAGATGAATCCTTGAGACATGGGGCCAGATCTTTGAGGCAAGATTGAGTCCACAAATTCCAGTTACCAAGAGCCAAATTTGCAGCATACTTTAGGGCATTGTACAAGCCTGTATTGAAACTTGCACTTTCTTACTTCAAGTAGAAGAAACTTGGCAAAACTGAACCAACTCTCGTTTCCTGCAAACAAGAGCTTAAGCAAACTTTGTACACAACTTCCATACCTCCCAACTGACCTAAGACACGACTCATTCATCCTCAATACCTCCTCATTCACCAAATCATAGTTTTGCTGCAAAACAGGGCACCCCCTGCAGATTGAAGTCCACAACTCAATCCACTCGTGCACTTTGGCCAAAAACCTTTCAAACACCTTCCATATCATCAACTGAAACTATCCCAAGCCTTGAACTCAAGCTGTAACACCCCTAACCACGTTTTCCGTTTTTACTTTCAAGCTGTGCAGGTGGACTTCCATAGCACGATACAGTTGGTTTCAAAGCAAGCTAGGCATTTGGGAAGCATCCTTGGACCTCAGGCAAGCTATACAGAAGCTCAAACTCCATTGAAGTTGGCCACATTGCTCTGCACGATTCAAGCTGAGACAGGTAATCCACGGACTTCTATCTCTCAATCTAGAAAGAGTTAGGCTTAGGTTTGTGAATGAAACATAATCTACTCATAGCCCTGAAGCCATACATGTGTTCACTTTTCATTTATATTAAGCATGCTGTGAGAATTTTAGCCATGAACATTGAAGAAAAACTAGGTCAGAAATTAGGGGTGAAGAAATTCTCCCTGGTTTCTTAGAGTTAGGTCAAGTTTTTTACATATTTGGAATCATGAATTGATGCTCTACATTATTTGTGTTATGAGTTTTGCATAAAAGTCAAAGAATCAGAAGTTGGTGTTTGATCAAAGAAGCGCGCGTTTTTGTTTCAAATAGGAGCTGGAGGTTGAAGATGATGGCTTGGGTTGGGCCTGAGTCAACTTGCTTTTTGCACCCCTTTTTTTCCATTTGCACCCCCCTGGCCCATTATGTGAAATACTTGTTATTTTTGACTTTTTGTTTTTTATTCTGATTTTATATTTTTTGCCCAAACATAAAAAACTCCCAAAATATTTTTCCACATTTTTTTACATTTATTTGGTATTTATTTGCTTTATTAGAATATAAGTATGTGAATAAATATATTTCCTTTTCATTTTAAAACCCTAAAAATAATGCAAAAAATATTTATTTTTAGTTATTATTTTTTATTTACATTTTGAAAACATTTTCTATATACATTTTTGTAAATAATTAATATTTTATTTTTGTGCATATTTAGCATATTTAATATATATAATATATACATGTACATATTTTATTAAATAATTAGGGCAAAAATATGAAAATAATACATTTTTATTTTTATTAACATATGACACTAAAAATACTTTTTTTTTACAATACACTTTTTATTTTTAATATATATTGTACATAATTAATAAATAAATACTATTTACTTGGAAATTAGGGTTTTGCCCTAAACCATAAAAATAATCAAAAATATGACTTTTTCTTATTTTGTTTATACTTCAAACATGAAAACCTTTTTACATACATAACAAAAATAATTTTTGTGCATAATACATTTTGTATATTTATTGTATTCACTTAAATATTATACAATTAAATATTTGTATCCTATACTTTCGATATGGTTGTAATAACTTAGATTTTATTTCCTTGTCAAATATCCCCAATGCAAACTTGTATCCCCCTCCCTATATCTTGTTGAAATAGCTTAGCATTTAAATTTCCGTATTTAAAAGCTTTCAATTATGCCATGTTTAGACTTAGGGTTTGTATGCAAAATCAATCAACAAATAGCTTGACTTAATCCAAGATAAGCATGCATGAAAAACAAACACAATGCACACTTGCACCCTTAGGGTTACTTCACTTGTTGCCTTCAAAAATGGGTCATGTTTGCATGTCAAGTACTTTGGCAAAACAAAACAAAACAAAAATAAACAAAATGATCATAGTCCCTCGATGACGCTATCTTGTTGCCTAAACAAAATGATCATAGTCCCTCGAGAAAATTGCCAAAAATACTTGACACTATTGCATTTATGGTCTAAACGATGACCCGCGCCCGTCCCGTTAACATCCTAACACAAGGTTGTTCACCAAATACAATGGTGACACAACACTGTTAAAAGGGTTAAAACATGAGAAAGATCTTTGAGAAATTTAAGGTAGATAGCTCTTGGTTACTTGACCAAACTTGCAAAACAATCCTTGCCATTTTTCAAAACACACATCACAACACAACATCAAAACAAACTTTCAAAAACATTGAAACATCTTTTCAAAAAGACAAACACCCTTGTAAAACATTCAAACAAGAATTGTTACAATGGTTGCCTAGACAAGGCATCTTTTTCAAAACATTTTCAAAACCACACACACAAAGCACCATTTCAAACAATTGAAAAGCAAAGGCAAGTGATCTAAGCAAGTAACTAAGAGACCATGGATAACCATGGATAGAAAGGGTGCTAATACCTTCCCTATCTATAATCTACTCCCTGAACCCAAGAAAACATCTCAAAGGTTTTTCCTGTGCTTTTTAACCTTTCCTTAGGATAAAATAAAAAGTCGGTGGCGACTCTTGCTCAACCGAAACATTTGCGAACACAAACGCAAAACCTCAAGTCAGTTCTCCCACCATATCACAGTAGGGCTGTGAGAAGGAACCTTGGTAGTAGGGTTACTTCGATATAAAAGCCTGTATAGTAGGGTTGTGAGAAGGAACCTGGATAGTAGGGTTACTTCGATATGAAAGCCTGGATAGTAGGGTTGTGAGAAGGAACCTGGATAGTAGGGTTACTTCGATATGAAAACCTAGATAGTAGGGTTGTGAGAAGGAACCTGGGTAGTAGGGTTGTGAGAAGGATCCTAGGTAGTAGGGTTACTCCGATATGAAAGCCTGGATAGTAGGGCTGTGAGAAGGAACCTGGGTAGTAGGGTTACTTCGATATGAAATCCTGGATACTAGGGTTGTGAGATGGAACCTGGGTAGTAGGGTTACTTCGATATGAAAGCTTGGATAGTAGGGTTGTGAGAAGGAACCTGGATAGTAGGGTTACTTCGATATGAAAGCCTGGATAGTAGGTTTGTAAGAAGGAACTGGGGTCAGGTTGCTTGGTGATAAGTTCGTGTAAAACTTCAGAATGGACCGGGGTAAGGTTATAAGTTTGTGTAAAACTTCAGGACGAACTGGGGTAAGGTTACTTCGTGATAAGTTCGTGTAAAACTTCAGGATGAATCGAGGTAAGGTTACTTCGGGATAAGTTCGTGTAAAACTTAAGGATGAACCGGGGTAAGGTTACTTCGTGATAAGTTCGTGTAAAACTTCAGGATGAACCGGGGTAAGGTTACTTCGTGATAAGTTTGTGTAAAACTTTAAAATGAACCGGGGTGAGGTTATAAGTTTGTGTAAGACTTCAGAATGAACCGTCGTATTAGGTGAAAGACTTTTACCTACAGACACAAGTCTGTAGCTATAACTCCTGCAAATTTCAAAAATGCACCATACGCACAATAAATGGTTTCTAATTACATAGCTTCATTCATGGTGATCTCGTGAACACCCTTGTATCCTTCTTTTTGGCTAATTTCACCTGTGTAAGAAAGCCCTAAATTGCAAAAGTAAACCCTAACAATGGCAATATCGTGTATAGGCTTCAAAAATGCAATCAAATAATACAGTTAGCTTGCAAATATGATGAGGATTACAAGTATATGGCTTAAACATGCTAAAGATGCCAAGAATACAGTAATCGATTTTGAGTTTGAGGGTAAACCGTGAGACAATTACGCGTGTTTCTGGGTGCTTCAAGCCTTACAACTGATCCAATTGGCTTCTGGGAAGGTCCAAGAATCGATTAGCAGCCTTGGAATGGTCTGAATTGATCTCTAAATGAAAAAATGATCCAGCACTTTTTTCCACTTTTTTGGAATTTAATTTGGTGTTTTCACGACTGCTCCACCTATTCTCTTGATCTGCAATTGTTGTATACATATTGTAGACTGAATTAGGTCAATAAAATTGTATCATATCTTTGAGAATTATGAAAATGTGATTTGATTTGATTCATGTATGATATCTTTCGAAAACAAGCTTCAATCCAATCTTTTCCAACCCTAATGAGTCTTGCACGAATTGATCATCATGCTAGCTGTACATGGACTCCAAATGTGCACAAAAATCCCAATATTTGATTTGTTTTTATTATTTTACCATTTAATTTGATTTATTTTGATTTAAATGAATAAAAAATCAAAATAAATGATAAAATTAATAAAATAATAGGTGAAAAAGCTCAGGGGTCGTGGGTCCTATTAGAAACATGTTTCAAACAAGAAAGCATGGGCCCCTTTGGAAAAAATGCAAATTTGATCAATGTTGACTTTTGACAATTTTCCAAAAATTGCCAATTTTGACAATGCATATCTCTCTCAATTTTGACCCTAGGATGGGGTTCTTGGACTTTTTAGAAAGATTAGGATGTCCCCTAAACAACCCTTTTGGTTTCATCTCAATTTGATCTTCCATGTTCATGTATGAAGCTTTGACCCAAAAAGGTGTTTTTGTTGACTTTTCAAAAGGACCTATAATGTAGAAATCCATATCTTTTGACGAGTGCATATTTTGAACTTGTGGGATGAATATGAGTTGTAGGTAATTGAACCCTCTTCAAAGTGAGGTCCAGATGGAAAGTTTATGATAAAGCATGTGGAAGTTAGTCTTGGTAAAAGTTGGGTTGACTTTTACTAAGAAACCCTAATTTAGCAACTTTTGGGTTTTGATGAGTTTGGAGCATTCCTTGGGGAATCATGATCAACCGTTGATCAAATGATGAAAGTTACTTCAAAATTTTAATGTTTGCCAAAAATCTTGAAGTTTGACTGTATGTGGGTCACAGTTGACTTTTGACCTAATATAGTCGATTCTCAAGCATCTGAACAGTTGACTGAGCAAGCTTCTTGTGCAAGGAATGAAACTTGTCATGTAGGGTCTTGAGAACATATTAAGACCATGGAGAGAATTTGAGGCCATTGTGGTTCACCCATCTTGATGAAAATAGAAACCCTAATTTAAGGTATACTGCCTTAGGAGGGAGTTTGTCTGGTCAACTTTTGGGCAACCTTGAGCAAATTGAGGATCTTAATGGGAATGTATTGAATAAAATGAGAGGGAAAATTTTAGGGTACAACAGCTTCCCCTGTTCAATCTTCTTAAACCTGTAGATGTAGATTGGCTTGTCTGCCTTTCGTAATCTTAAGGTGGAAGATGATTGAACACTAAAGTGCCTAGAAATTTGCACTCACATGAAGTGGCACTCGACTTGTGACATCAGGAATGGGCTTACAGATGCCATTTGGAGGTTGATGATAGAATATTATCGGATATGGGCATAAAGATGCCATCCTGGATGCGACGAAGAATTGTCGGAGATGGGCTTAAAGATGCCATCTAGAGAATGTGGATTTCCTGATATATTCCTTTGACGAGTGTCCCTGTTGCTGTTGTTGATGAGGAATTTGCTGAGGAATGTTGATATCTATCTTGGGAGAAATAGAATTTTAGGAACTTCAGTTGTCCATTACTCTACTGGGGAAATAACTCATGCTTGAGGAAGCGAAAGTGAACTATATATCTGGTCAGGGTACAAGTTGCACCGCGACTTACTGGGGAAATGAGAAACCAATCGTGTTTGATCATGTTCTAGTCTTACAGTGTTGTGGACTGCTGTTTGGAGATAAGAGAGGGGGAACCTGGATAGTAAGGTTATGAGAAGGAACCTGGATAGTAGGGTTGCTTCGATATGAAAATCCTGGAGAGTAGGGCTGTGAGAAGGAACCTGGGTAGTAGGGTTACTTCGATATGAAAGCCTGGATAGTAGGGTTGTGAGAAGGAACCTGGGTAGTAGGGTTACTTCGATATGAAAGCCTGGATAGTAGGGATGTGAGAAGGAACCTGGATAGTAGGGTTACTTCGATATGAAAGGCTGGATAGTGGGGTTGTGAGAAGGAACCTGGATAGTAGGGTTACTTCGATATGAAAACCTAGATAATAGGGTTGTGAGAAGGAACCTGGGTAGTAGGGTTGTGAGAAGGATCCTAGGTAGTAGGGTTACTCCGATATGAAAGCCTGGATAGTAGGGTTGTGAGAAGGAACCTGGGTAGTAGGGTTACTTCGATATGAAATCCTGGATAGTAGAGCTGTGAGATGGAACCTGGGTTATAGGGTTACTTCGATATGAAAGCCTGGATAGTAGGGTTGTGAGAAGGAACCTGGATAGTAGGGTTACTTCGATATGAAAGCCTGGATAGTAGGTCTGTGAGAAGGAACCGGGGTAAGGTTGCTTGGTGATAAGTTCGTGTAAAACTTCAGAATGGACCGGGGTAAGGTTATAAGTTTGTGTAAAACTTCAGGATGAACCGAGTTAAGGTTTCTTCGTGATAAGTTCGTGTAAAACTTCAGGATGAACCGAGGTAAGGTTACTTCAGGGTAAGTTCGTGTAAAACTTAAGGATGAACCGGGGTAAGGTTACTTTGTGATATTTCGTGTAAAACTTCAGGATGAACCGGGGTAAGGTTACTTCATGATAAGTTTGTGTAAAACTTTAAAATGAACCGGGGTGAAGTTATAAGTTTGTGTAAGACTTCAGAATGAACTGTCGTATTAGGTGAAAGACTTTTACCTACAGACACTAGTTTGTAGCTATAACCCCTGCAAATTTCAAAAATGCACCATACACACAATAAGTGATTTCTAATTACATAGCTTCATTCATGGTGATCTCGTGAACACCCTGATATCCTTCTTTTTGGCTAATTTCACCTGTGTAAGAAAGCCCTAAATTGCAAAAGTAAACCCTAACAATGGCAACATCGTGTATAGGCTTCAAAAACGCAATCAAATAATACAGTTAGCTTGCAAATATGATGAGGATTACAAATATATGGCTTAAACATGCTAAAGATGCCAAGAATACAGTAATTGATTTTGAGTTTGAGGGAAAACTGTGAGAGAAATTACGCGTGTTTTTGGGTGCTTCAAGCCTTGCAACTGATCCAATTGGCTTCTGGGAAGGTCCAAGAATCGATTAGCAGCGTTGGAATGGTCTGAATTGATCTCTAAATGCAAAAACGATCCAACACTTTTTGCCACTCTTTTGGAATTTGGTTTGGTGTTTTCACGACAACTCCACCTCTTCTCTTGATCTCTAATTGTTGTATACATATAGTAGACTGAATTAGGTCAATAAAATTGTATCATATCTTTGAGAATTATGAAAATGTGATTTGATTTGATTTGATTCATGTATGATATCTTTCTAAAACAAGCTTCAACCCAATCTTTTCCAACCCTAATGAGTCTTGCACGAATTGATCATCATGCTAGCTGTACATGGACTCCAAATGTGCACAAAAATCCCAATATTTGATTTGTTTTCATTATTTTACCATTTAATTTGATTTATTTTTATTTAAATAAATAAAAAATCAAAATAAATGACAAAAGTAATAAAATAATAGGTGGAAAAGCTCATGGGTCGTGGGTCCTATTAGAAACATGTTTCAAACAAGAAAACATGGGCCCCTTTGGAAAAAAATGCAAATTTGATCAATGTTAACTTTTGACAATTTTCCAAATATTTCCAACTTTGACAATGCATATCTCTCTTAATTTTGACCCTAGGAGGGGTTTCTTTGACTTTTTAGAAAGCTAGGATGTCCCCTAAACAACCCTTTTGGTTTCATCTCAATTGGATCTTCCATGTTCATGTATGAAGCTTTGACCCAAAAGGTGTTTTTGTTGACTTTTCAAAAGGACCTATAATGTAGAAATCCATATCTTTTGATGAGTGCATATTTTGAACTTGTGGGATGAAGATGAGTTGTAGGTAATTGCATCCTCTTAAAAATGAGCTTTGGATGGAAAATTTCTGATAAAGCATGTGGAAGTTATGCTTGGTCAAACTTGGGTTGACTTTTATTGAGAAACCCTAATTTAGCAACTTTTGGATTTTTATGAATTTGGAGCATTCCTTAGGGAATCATGATCAAACCTTGATCAAATGATGAAAGTTACTTCAAAATGTTAATGTTGGCCAAAAATCTTAAAGTTTGACTGTATGTGGGTCACAGTTGACTTTTGACCTAATACAATCAATTCTCAAGCATATGAGCACTTGACTGAGAAAGATTCTTGTGCAAGGCATGAAACTTGTCATGTAGGGTCTTGAGAACATATTAAGACAATGAATAGAATTTGAGGCCTTTGTGGTTCACCTATCTTGATGAAAATAGAAAACCTAATTTGAGGTATACTGCCTTAGGAGAGAGTTTGTCTGGTCAACTCTTGGGCAACCTTGAGCAAATTGAGGATCTTAATGGGCATGTATTGAATAAAATGAGAGGACACATTTTGGGGGTACAACAATGCTGAAAAGTGGAAGTATGTGTTTCAAAGAAGAATTTCTATGAAAAGAGAATTGGGAGTTGGTGCTATGGGATGAAAATAAATCATGGAGTTGGTATCTTATGCTGGAATGATGAAAACTATTACCAAGTTTGCCAAATTCTATGAAAATCTTGTTAAGGAATTTATTGTTAATATTCATGTTGATTGTGCTGATCATAAAAGTAAGGAGTATAGAAAGGTGTATGTTAGGGGTAGGTGTGTATAATTTCCCCTGCTATCATAAACACATTTCTGGGTAGGTCTGAAGATGACTTTTGTGAGCTAGAAGTAACGGATAATCAAGTGTGCAGAGCCATCACTGCCAATCAAGTAAGTGAGTGGCCCTTGAAGACAAACTTCCTATTAGCAAGCTAAGTGTGAAATATGCTATTTTGCACAGAATTTGAGCTGCAAATTGGGTTCCTACAAATCATACTTCAACCATTACTATTGGCTTAGGAAAGTTTATTTATGATGTTGGAAACAAGAAACTATTTGATTATGGTAATTACATCTTTGATCAGACTATTAAGCATGCATGAACTTGTGCCATTAAGATGCCAATTGCTTTTCCTTCCCTCATCTGGGGAATTATTCTTAATCAACATCCTAGAATTCTAAGTGGAAATGATGTAGTGTGCAAGAGGTAGTCTGCTTTGACCCTTCATTTTAAGCTTTTTTTTCCAGGAAAACATGTCCCAGACATTGTTTTGACATCTGCTCCTGCTGAAAACAAAACCTCCACTTAGGATGACATAATCAATGGATTAAGAGAAGCCTGCAAGGAATTATATGATGTGATCATAGTTATCTCATCAAGGAAGATAAATTTTGAAAAGATGATCAAAGAGCTGCAGAAGGACAACATCTTTGATGATAGAGTGAGCTCTGAAGAAGAAGATTCTAGTGAGGAAGGAAATTCTGGCTCTGCCAAGTCTACTGGTCCTGAAGATAATTAGACTATTTGTTGTTTAATCATTTGACCCATTTGTTTCTTTTTGGCACTCGTATGTGCTTGACATTTGATTCATATGGTCTGTACCTAAATTACTGATACACTCTTGACTGCATCCTTTTATTTGGTATATCATGACTAAAAATGGGGAGAAAGTGACTGAATGACCACTGACTGACGTCTGATTGAGGGGGAGCCTCATGTCTCAGAAGATGTTTTGACATCTTCCTTTGCTAACAACTAACTTCTAACTGAGTTTTTTTTCCTGTTTTGCTTGCTTTTCTTATTCTGCTGCTCTGTTAATGCTCTGATAATGTTCTGATAATGTGCTCTGATAATGTTTTAGCCAAAATTTGCCAAAGGGGGAGCTTGTAAGTGCTTGTTGGCAGCAATTTTGGTAAAACAATGACTTGATAATGTTTTGCTAAATGTCTTGACATTTGAAGCAAAACTGTTTTAAATGATGTCAAAGCAGATGTCTTGACATATGCCTCCTAAACTGAGCTCAAACCAATATCAGTTTAAGTTTTTTGTTTCCTGATTTCCTGTGCACCATAATTTAGGATTTGTGACTCATAGACTGCGAAAAATATAGAGGAATATTTTTCTATTTTAATTATCTTTATGGATTATATCTTGGTCTATTTTCATGGAAATATTCAAAAGATTTGAATATTTGTTTTTTAACCCAAGCGCACTACTGCGCATATATAAGGACTTTCTTCCTTATTCAAAACTACAATTTTTGAAGAAGAATACCTTCTTTCTGTTCTAGAAGTCTAAGTCTTTTAATTTTCAAACACTATGTTGTTATTTGGATTGTTAATTGTGTATCATTCATAAGCTTTTAAGCATTGAATGATTGAAGTTTTTAAACTTATTATTTCTGTTGTTTCTTCACTATAAGTGATTGAATAGATTTGAGGAGCCTCATACCTAGGTGAGTCTTAGGTAGAAGTATATCACGGATAGTGATTAAGTGATTATATCGTAAAATGGTTGTTTACTGAGGGTATATGAATTGATATTATTTAGTGGACTTGTCCCTGGCTTGGTAGCCCCCTGAGTAGGTGTTATTGTACACTGAACTGGGTTAATAATCCCTTGTGTTTTTACTGCATTTATTATTGTTACACTTTACTTTGTTCCTCAGACATTTGTATCGTGACATCTCATTCGAAATCACATATTTGATACCTGAATTTCAACTGTCAACTCTGAGCCGGTATTATCTTGCCATTTCGGGTTGGTAGTTTACAATCCCCCGTGGGTCGATGTTATTCTCTTTTTGCTATCTCATCTATGAGTGGGTAGTTCATAGTTATCTATCAGTCGTTGTGATGCGTTGGGAGAACTGACTTGAGGTTTCGCGTTTGTGTTTGCAAATGTTTCGGTTTAGCAAGAGTCGCCACCGACTTTTATTTTATCCAAAAGGAAAGGTAAAAAAGCACAGGAAAGACCTTTGAGATTGTTTTTGGGTTCGGGGGGTAGATTATGAAAAGGGAAGGTGCTAGCACTCTTTTCATCCATGGTTTTCCATGGGATCTTAGTTACTTGTTTTAGATCACTTGCTTTTGCTTTTCAATTGTTTGAAATGGTGCTTTTGTGTGTGGTTTTGAAAGTATTTTAAAAAGAGGCCTTTGTTTAGGCAACCTTTGTAATGATTCTTGTTTGAATATATACAAAGGTGTTTGTCTTTTGAAAAATGTTTTAATGTTTGAAAGTTTGTTTGGAAAGTATTTTAAAATTGTTGTGTGATGTTTGAAAATAGCAAAGATGTTTTGCAAATTGATCAAGTAACTAGGAGTTGTCTACCCTACTCAAAGATCTTTCCTACACATTTTTATTCCTTTGACATTGTTGTTTTACCATTGTATTTGGTAAACAAACCTATCTTTGGATGTTAAACGGGACGGGCGTGGATCATCGTGTGACCATGATAGCAATGGTGCCAAGTATCTTAGCAAGCTTTTTTGAGGGACAAGATCATTTTTGTTTATGCAACCAAGATAGCATCATCGAGGGACTATGATCTTTTTGTTTTGTTTTGTTTTGCCAAGATACCTAGCATGCATACCATGGCCATTTTAAGGCAACAAGGTGGATGAAACCCTAGGGCTGCTTGTGTGCATTGTGTTGTCACTTTTCATGCCTTTTCGTCTTGTGTTTAGTCATGCTATTTGTTTGATTTTGGTCTTTGCATACAAAAACCTAGTTTACTAATCATGGCATATAAAACAATAAATGCGTGAAGTAAATCTAATACTATTACAACATTATTATGGGGAGGGAGATACAAGTTTGAATAGGGGGATATTGCTCAAAATAAAACCCTAAAACTATTACAACCATATTGAATTTATTGTACAAATAAATAAATAGGCAAATATGCAAATATGCAAATAAATGTAAATATGCAAAAATGTTTTTGTATTTATTTTATGTATGTAAAAAATAAGTTTATTTATGTCCTAAAAACAAGAAAATAAAAATAATTATTTTTGGAAAGGGTGGAAACCCTAATTTTTTATCCAAAAGAAATATTGTTTATATTGTTTATTTTTTATTCAAGAAAAATAATAATAATATGTACAAAAAATGTTAAAAATTAAATATTGTATGAAAATATTAATTTAAGTGTATAAATAATAAAAATAAAAACATATAATATTTTAATATTTTTTACAAATTTATTTAAGAAAATAAAAGTATTTAACCTAATAAACTAATTTTTGTAATAAAAAATAATAAAAATAATAAAATAAAAATGTAAAAATTAGGAAAATATTTTTGGTGATTTTTAGTATTTATAAAAAAATAATAAAGTCAGAAATCACAAAAGAAATGAAAAAATAATACAAAATATAATAAATGGGCCAAGGGGGTGCAAAAAGCAGAATGGGGGGTGTCAAATGTCAAGCAAGCCAGGCCCAGTCCAACTCAATTCGTCCCTGTCCTTCAAACCAGAAAAAACGCGCGCTTCATGTACAAACTTGTAACTCCTGCATACGTGCTTAAAAACAAAATCTTGCAACATGAAAGTTATAGCTCATCATCACACGATTCTAATGATATAAAAAACTTGATCTAACTCTCAAAGACCAGAGAGAATTTAATCACCCCTAATTTCTGACCTAAAAATTCCAGCATGTTCATCATCTAAATTCTCCTAGATCAGTTGATATAAATAAGAACTATGCATATGTACAACTTGTTGCACCCCAAAATTTGCCCTCTCATATTTCCCAAGACATTGCAAGAATAATCTCCAACTTATTCAAGATTGCTCAAGAGTTGGACAATCAAGCTATCTCCTAAGAGAGTCAACCTCAAATTAGGGTTTTGTGTTGCATCAAGGTCCTTGCATCCAAATGACCTCAAGTGCTCCCCAATGTCCTATAATGTTCTCAAGCTCATCCATGTCAAAATTTCAAGCCTTGCAGAGGAAGTTTGCTCAGTCAATTGCTCAAAGGGTCTAAAAATCGACCGTGCTAGGGCAAAAGTCAACTGTGACTCAAATACAATCAAACTTCAAGATTTTTTGTCAACATTCTTATTTTGAAGGATATTTCATAATTTTATTAAGGGTTGATCATGATTCATCAAGGATTGCTCAAAATTCATCAAGACTCAAAAGTTGCTAAATTAGGGTTTTGTAGGAAAAGTCAACTCAATTTGACCAAGAATAACTTTCTCATACTTTATGAGAAATGACCCATACAAAGCTCATTTTTAAGAGGATGCAATTTCCTACAATCCATATTCATACCCCAAAATCAGAAAATGCACTCACAAGAAGTTACAAATTTGGACATTATAGGTCATTTTTTAAAGTCAACAAAAATGTCTCTTTTTCGAAAGCTTATAACTTGAGCATGGAATATCAAAATGAGATGAGACCAAAAGGGTTGGTTAGAGGACATCTCATGCTTTCTAAAAAGTCCAAGAACACTTCCAAAAGATCAAAATTGAATAAGTTATGCATTGTTGAACTTGTGCATTTTTGCAAAATTGCCAAAAGTCAAATATCCCCAAAACATCAAATTTTGTCAAATGGGCCCATTCTTTTCCACTTGATTTCATCTTGTAAAACTACACATGTGTCCTAGCTTCAGCCTTGTGTCCATTTATTAATTTTTCCATTTTATTTGATTTTTTATTGAATTAATTCATTTTAAATCAATTTAAATCAAATAAAATCCAAATATTGATTACTTAGGATCTTTTTGGTTGTTATAGGTCTTAATTAACATCATGATTAACATAAAATTCGTATCTCACCATATCATGAACAAAAAGATGGATTTTGGAAAAATTTGGAAGGTTTTCAATGGTGAATCAAATCAAATCTCCAAGCCATAATGCACAAGGATTCAGTCCAAAATTGTTGACCTAATGCACTCCATATTACATATTCAATGCAAAGGCGCGAGTTTTAGGGGTTAGAGGCTGCAGAATTACAAAAAGCAAACTTGAAAAATTGTTAAAAAATCTTGAAACTGAAATCGTGCTTAGAGGCAGTTTCAACACCAAATCTCAACGCTAATCCATTGCTGGACCATCCTTGAAGCAAAACCAATCCCTAATAAGCTCTCACACCCTCACAATCGCGCTGTAAGTCTCTCAAAACACCGCCCTGTATTTGAAATCGCAACTCCATGTTCTTGCATTTTTTGACAAAATCTTTGCATATTCATGATCCTTGTTCAATTTGTAAGCTTTCTGCATCACCAAATTGTATTTATATGGTCTATAACCCCCTAGCCGAATCTAGCGTTCTTGGTTTGTATTTTTGGGCATTTCTTGTACTGGTGAGATCAAGGTCCAAGAATGGTATAGGTGTACTCAGGATGCCAAGACGAATAGAACCATGGTCTTGGGGTTCGTTTTCATGGCCTAGGTTCGATTTTTGGAATGGCATACGGATTTAGCTGCGGATATAAATCCGCAGGTAAATAACCAGGTTTCAACGAGGAAGACGATGACGCGTCTCCCTCCCATTGGTTGTTTCAAACATAGCGCACTTTTATTTTTTTTCTGATCCATTAATTTGTTTTTGGTATATTATGATTAGTTTGCATTTTACTAATGAATAAAGCGTAATGGTCCAGTGGTCAAGGGGAGCGTTCTCAAGGCATTGTTGGCTGGAGGTCAGGGGTTCGATCCCTACCTCCAGCGCTTTACATTTTCCTTTATGTTATTATGCAATCAGGTGCAAGCCAATAGTGGAAGCCTATCATGTGTCCTCACATCTCAAAGCACCAGATGACCCAAGGCCAGATCTGATGGTACAAGTTGAACGTGCATCATACTCCCAAGACAACGTGCACACGTGGAATCAGAAAGTCAGCCAGGCCAATGTATTGATGGGCCATGGAAATTGCTAATCTCACCCCCAACAAAACAGGCCCATATATTTCTCACTCTCTCTATTTCTTTTTTATTTATTTAATTATTTATTTAGTTATTTTTATTACTAACCAACCAATCAAAACTTTTTCTTAATAATATTAAAACCAAAAATATTTTCTTAATTAAATTAATTTCCAGCATTTTTATTTTGTTAATAAATATTAATGTAATTAATTTAGTTTAATTAGGAAATAACTTTAATATCTTTTGCAATAATTAAAATAAATTTAGATAATTAGCTTTATTAACAATAATCAAATTATTTTTATTTCTTTAAATATCAAAAACCCAAAAATATTTTTATTATTTAATTTTTTTATTAATTTAATAATTAACTTAATTTAATTTCTTTTAATTCAAAAATAAACCAAAAAAATCTTTTTCTTTAATAATCAAAGGGTCAAAACCCTAGAATGCGCCCGATTTAATTTCACGCACGCGATCCATATTTATTCAATATTGTATATGTTTCCCGGAATGTAACAGTTTAATATAACCTTTATTATTTTTACCGCTTTATTTATTTTCCGCATTTTAATTTCAAGGGTTGCTTTTGGCGATGTTAATACCCGACGCCTTGTAATAGTTAGTTTTAATTTCCGCAATTTAATTTCCGCAACTTATAAACTGTTAGATGTTTGATAATAGGGAATGCATGACAAGATCGAATGTTTAACTTAAAATCAACATAGATAACCACTAACATGTACAAAGATAAAATTAACCGAAACAACACACTCGCACATGCGCACTCTTAGGGTGCACCTCGCTTGGTTGCCTTTAAACGTGGTCATTGAGTATAGGAAGTTTTAAAGGTCGTCCTCTTGTCCAAAGATCATAGTTGCCTCGAAACTATTGCCTCGGAAAAATGATCTAAGACATTAGGGTTACCGCTATGGCGTCCTAACATTTCTTTAGTGACTGCACGTCCCTTAATCGAATTGACCCTTAAAACTCCAACGACGATGCTACCTACTCATCAATAGTGGGATAGCATTGTCTAAAGGACATTAGTACAGATTGATTCCTTTTTCGAGTAGGTAGATGGTTCTTAAGTACTTGCTCTTTCAAAACAAAAACAAAACTTTCCACACTTACACTCCTTTTCAAACAAAAACTTCTTCAAACCCACAAACACAAAGAAAAACAATTTTGAAAACAATTGAGCAAGTACCTAAGAGCCCGTGGATAACCACGGATAGAAAGGGTGCTAACACCTTCACTTTCTATAATTTACCCCCCGAACCCGAGAAATATCTCGAAAAAGGAATTTTCTGTGCTTTTTTTCCTTTCCTTGTTGGATAAAATAAAAGACGGTGGCGACTCTTGCTTACCGCGACATTTTGTGAAAACAAACGCAAAACGCAAACCAGTATTCCAAAAACAGTCAGTTCTCTCCCACCGTATCACAGAACTGGCGACTCTGCTGGGGAAACTTATAAGTGGGGTGTACCTTAGGATTAGATCATTGTGTTTTCAATTGTTTGCTTTGTATGCTTTATATTTGTGGGCTTGTATCGGAGTTACTATAGATCCTAACCCGGATCTAGGGATACGTTTTAGGTAAGTAGCAATAAACTGTGAGGGAACTGTACGGCGTAGATCGATACAGTTGAAGAAGTAGCTACGTTGGTGTGGCACTTTAGATTGTACCGATATCCCTTGTGTTGGAACGAGGAGAATACGGGTCATCTAAGGGGTCATTAAGCACCAACTGACCTTAGAACCTTTAAATTGACCAACTTGGCCATAGAACAGTAGCAGTATGCTACACTCATTGAGACTAAACTCTCGCGATGATTCCGGCTGCAAGAAAAGGTTGCTAAACTGGAATTATGACCGATTGAGGGTAGTCAATGATATTGAGATCCTCTAGAACCCGATTACTATTTTTAAGACAGGTTTGAACCAACTGAACTGAAAGAGGGTAGTACCTAAGCTCCTTGCCAGCCTGAAATCTAAGGGCTCTCTGTGTGAGTTGTGTGCCTTTACCATGTTTGCTATTTGTGGATACTTGTGGTGTGCTTTCTATCATGACATCATAACATCATAACATTGCATACATCTTGCATTGGACTAACCTATTTCAAAGACGTGAGGGATTCATCTTTGTTCTGTTTTATAGGTCATGATGCCCATGCGTAAGAATACCATCCGGATCAACTTTTTCCAGGTTCCCGCTATGCTTAAAGAATTGGTTGCAAAGATGCCTGATACTACCTCCTTCATCAGAAGACATGGGTATCTTTTCAGTTTGGTCACCTCCAAATTGGAAGAGCAGATGATGAGTGTTTTGGTCCAATTCTATGATCCGCTGTACCATTGCTTTACTTTTCAAGACTACCAGTTGGTTCCCACCTTAGAAGAATTCTCTGATCTGCTCGGTATCTCTATTCTGGAGCAGACCCCGTTTATAGGTTGGGAGAAGACCCTTAGGCCGAAAGAGATTGCTTCAGCCCTTCATTTGACCAAGGATGAGGTAATGGCTAATTGAGAGACTAGAAGTGGAGAAAAGGGCTTTCTGACTAAGTTCTTGGTTGGTAAGACTAATTATTCCTGGGATAGTCTAGACTTCAAGGCATTCGAGGATATTCTGGCTCTTCTGATATATGGCTTGGTATTGTTTCCGAATCCTGACTCCTTTGTTGATGTGAATGCGGTGAAAATCTTCATCTCTCGTAATCCCGTACCCACTCTCTTGGGTGACATTCTTCATCAGCTTTATGCCCGTACTGCTCGAAAGTGGGGAACCTTGATGTGCTGTGCTCCATTATTGGCGAGGTGGTTTATTTCGCACCTCCCCAAATCAGTGCTGAAGAACAAAGAAGGCATGGGCTGGGCCTATAGGGTCATGTCTCTCTCTCATAATGACATTATCTGGACTATCAAAGGTATGGACGAGGTGGCCGTTATTGATCGATGTGGGGAATACCCCAATGTTCCATTGATAGGAACCCATGGAGGAGTTTCTTACAACCCATGCTTGGCCTTACGTTAGTTTGGGCGTTCTAGAAGAGAAGGACCTCATGAGCTGCTAATGCCTAGTATCATCTTTGATTTTCAAGGGGATAGCGACGAGCAACGTCGCAGATTCATAAGGGCTTGGGATAGAGTTCACAGATCAGATCCACATGAGCTGGGTCCAAAGACTTCTCTTCCAATGGAGCCATATCTCAGATGGGTCCGTATCCATGCCCAAAAGCTGGGTGTGCCATATGAAGCCGTCCTACCAATCATTGTTGAGGTTGCTAATAAAGAAGGGGTTCTTCCGACCATCCTCCACCCTTACATGCCCACTGACATTGGGGCACTGAAAAGGTCTTAGATGCAGCTGAGAGAGGAACGAGATGCTTACCGGGAAAAGTTTAACGAACAAGAGCAGAAGATCCAGAGGCTGACTAGGTAGTTGGAGAACGAGCGGATTCTCAGCGACTATGTCCGCACTGGCAAGAAGAGACCATAGGAGCACTGATTGTCCTTTGATTATTTCCTTTCCAGTTTTTACTTACTTCTCAGTATTTCCATTCTTGTAACACCTTAAGGGCAATTTGTTGAACAATTTGAATTTCAAAGTTCATCTAATAAAGTGTGTTTGCTTTTTTGTTTACGAATTTGAATCTCCAGATTGTCTTTGAAATCATGTCATACGCATTTCATCCCATGCACTCCATAACAGGTACCCATTACAGGTCTCTTATCTTCTTCGCTGTTTATTTCAGCACTCATCATGTCTGCTGAACCATCAACTGAGCAAGCAATCAAGGCCCTACAGGCCCAGAATGCCAAATTCTAAGAGTTGTTCATGAATCTAGCTAAGGGTCAGCAAGATCTGAAGACCCTGATTCTGAAAGAGAAGAAGAAGAAGAAGAGGACAGTCCTGTTTAGCACAGGTCACAGGTTTGAAAACAGGCTACAGGAGGAAGTTGATTTGACCACCTCATCTGGAGGGAAAGATAGTCAAGAGGAAAGGAGGGCTCCTAGCCCTGTGGTCTCCGACAACGAGACGGACTTCGACGAAGACCAGTATCCTCATGCTGAGGATAGATACAAATAACTGGAAGACCGGTTGAGTGCGATGGAAGTTCAGAAAGTGTCTGGTCTGGACTTTGGTGATCTGGGTCTATCATCTGGGGTAGTGATTCCCCACAAATTCAAGGCACCAGCCTTTGCTAAGTATGACGGAGTTTCTTGTCCGAAGCTACACCTCTGGCCATATGTAAGGAAGATTCAACCGTGCACCGCTGATAAGAACCTATGGATCCACTTCTTTCAAGACAGTCTCTCAGGGACTCAGCTTGAATGGTTTTATCAGTTGGACGGAGCCAGTATCCACAGTTGGGAAGATTTAGCTATTGCTTTCTACAGGCAGTACCAATACAATTCCGACCTCGCTCCCACGCGTACCCAACTCCAGGGTATGTCAATGGGAACGGGCGAAGGTTTCAAAGATTATGCTCAGAAGTGGAGGGACCTCGCCGGGAGAGTGCAACCACCCTTGGCTGATCGAGAGCTTGTGGATATGTTTCTGGGGACCTTGTCTGGTCCATTTTTCAACCATCTGATTGGAAGCTCTTCGTCTGGGTTTACGGAGCTAATTATGACTGGTGAGAGGATTGAGGCCGGTATTAAGGCTGGTAAGATACAGAAGGGTGCCTCATCAAGCATCGAGAAGAAGCCATTTAAGAAAGAGTCAAGTGCTGTCTACAGTTTGAAAATCCAGAGTAGACCTGAACGCCACCAAGCTGTTAATGCGGTTGTTATTTCAAGACCTGTTGGTGCTCCTCAGCACAACAATCAGCAAAAAGACGAGAAACCTCGAAGGCAATTCACCCGTCTCAGTATGACTTTGTCTCAGATTCTGCCACAGTTACTGAAAACCAACCTAGTGATTCTAAGGGAAGCCCCGAAGAATCCAAATACAACGTCACCAAAGTACAACCCTAATGCCCGCTGTGCTTTTCACTCTGATAGCCCGGGGCACGATACGGATGATTGTTGGGTTTTAAAGAACAAGGTACAAGACTTGATCGATGCGAAGGAGATTGAGTTCGGAGCACCAGAAAAGCCTAAACAGGATGTGGGAGTGAATGCTATCAGGGATGACGATGGCGAAGAGTTTAATATTGACAGTTGGATCTACCCGACTGCTGATGGTGGACTAAGCAACTGGACAGTGAAGGATTCTATGCCCGTTTCTGTGATCACCCAGTAATGAAACTTTTTGTTTTGAATTTGTAACAGACAATGTTTTAAAAAATTTATGACCCGGTGTCTTACCTGGGGCACCGTGGCTTCATTTGTGAGGGCTTTATGTGTGTCATTTTCATATATCATTAATAAAAGCATTGGACGTTCTTGCATTTCAAATCTTGCGCTCCTTCTTTTTATTTTATTACATATTGCAAAACAACTATTTTACACACACTCACATATACAGGTCTACATCCACTCTGGATCTCACTGGTAACGACTCTGCTACTGCCGGTTATGACTTTGAAAATCCGATCAACTTAGCCGAAGACGAAGGTGAAGATGATTGTGAAGTGCCTGGTGAACTTGCAAGACTGTTACTTCAGGAAGAGAGGGCTATACAGCCACATGAAGAGCCAGTGGAATCAGTGAATCTGGGTACAGAGGAAGATAAGAAAGAAGTTAAGGTCGGTGCAAATCTGGAGCTTAGTGTGAAGCAACGGTTGATTCAGATGTTGCGTGACTATGTCGAGATCTTTGTCTGGTCTTATGAAGATATGCCTGGGTTGGATACCGATATTGTGGTTCACCGATTTCCTACCAAGGAAGACTGTCCTCTAGTGAAACAGAAGGTCCGCCGAATGCGCCCAGAGATGTCTGAGAGGATCAAGGCTGAAGTTATGAAACAGTTTGACGCCGGTTTTCTAGCAGTTTCTTCTTACCCTCAATGGGTGGCCAATGTGGTTCCAGTGCCGAAGAAGGATGGTAAGGTTCGAATGTGTGTTGACTACAGGGATTTGAACAGGGCGAGCCCCAAGGATGATTTCCCTCTACCTCATATCGACGTTCTGGTTGACAACACCGCTCAGCACCAGGTATTCTCCTTTATGGATGGTTTCTCCGGTTATAATCAGATTAAAATGGCTCCCGAATACATGGAGAAGACAACCTTTGTTACCCAATGGGGTACCTTTTGCTACAAGGTCATGCATTTTGGACTAAAGAATTCTGGGGCAAGGTATCAGCGTGCCATGGTTGCTTTGTTTCATGACATGATCCATCATGAGATTGAGGTATACGTTGATGACATGATTGCAAGGTCCCAGACTGAGGAAGAACACCTTGACCATCTGCAGAAGTTGTTTGACAGGCTGAGGTTGTACAAGTTGAGGTTAAACCCGAACAAGTGCACCTTCAGGGTGAGATCTGGTAAACTGTTGGGTTTCTTCGTAAGCGACAAAGGTATTCATGTGGATCCAGCGAAAGTGAAAGCTTTACAGGAGATGCCAGCTCCCCAAACAGAGAAAGAAGTCAGAGGCTTTCTGGGACGTCTGAACTACATTTCCTGATTCATCTCGCACCTGACTGCTACTTGTGAGCCAATCTTCAAGCTACTGAAGAAAGATCAAGTGGTACGTTGGAACGATGAATTCCAGGCCGCTTTCGAAAGGATCAAAGAGTATCTCCAAGAGTCACCCATTCTGATGCCTCCAGTTGAAGGGAGACCTTTGATCTTATACTTAATAATACTCGACAACTCAATGGGGTGTGTGTTGGGTCAGCATGACGAGTCTGGCCGAAAAGAGCATGCTATTTATTACCTTAGCAAAAAGTTTACCGACTGCGAGACACGATACTCGTTGCTTGAGAAAACTTGCTGCGCTTTGGCATGGGCTGCTCGTCGGCTGAGACAGTATATGCTAACTCACACTACCCTATTGATATCAAAGATGGATCCGATCAAGTATATCTTCGAGAAGCCTGCCTTGTCCGGAAGAATAGCAAGATGGAAGATGATCTTGACTGAGTATGACATCCAATACACGACTCGAAAGGCAATCAAAGGAAGTGTGTTAGCAGATCATTTGGCACATCAAGCGGTGGATGATTACCAGTCTATGAACTTTGAATTCCCGGACGAGAATATCATGTTGGTAACTGACTGTGAGACACCTGGACCGGATGAAGGACCTGAGGAAGGATCCTGATGGTCTATGTACTTTGATGGAGCTTCGAACGCTTTGGGTAATGGCATTGGCGCCATGATCATATCTCCTAAAGGCTCTCATACTCCGTTTACCGCCCGATTATGTTTCAACTGCACCAACAATATAGCAGAGTATGAGGCATGCATCATGGGTCTTCGAGCAGGAATTGACCTAAGGATTAAGTTTCTAAGTGTTTTCGGAGATTCCGCTCTCGTGATTAGTCAGATCAAGGGCGAGTGGGATACGAAACACCCAAATCTTATTCCTTACAAGGAGTATGTATTGACGTTTCTCCCACATTTTGAGGAGATAACCTTTGAACATTTCCCGAGAGAGGAGAATCAGTTGGCGGACGCGTTAGATATGATGTCTTCTATGTTCAAGGTCAACTGGGACAACGAAGCTCCCCAGATTATCATTGAAAGATTGGATGAACCTGCACATTACTGTGATATTGAGGCTGAAGAGGTAACAGAAAAGCCCAGGTATCATGAGGTGAAGAGGTACCTTGAGGCTTAGGAGTACCCCGAGGGTGAATCTGTTAATGACAAGAAATTTCCGAGGAGGTTCGCAATGAAATTCTTCATCAGTAATGGCATTCTTTACAAGCGTAACCATGATTCGACCTTATTGCGTTGTGTGGATAAGAATGAAGCAGAAAGGGTCATGGTGGAGTTACATGAAGGTACTTTCGGGACTCATTCCAGTGGACACACCATGGCAAAGAAAATCCTTCGGGCAGGATATTATTGGTCCACAATGGAAGCTGACTGTTATCAGCATTCTCGGACATGTCACAAGTGCCAAGTCTATGCTGATAAGGTGCACATACCTCCAGTTCCTCTGAACATCTTGACGGCACCTTGGCCTTTTGCAATATGGGGCATTGATATGATCGGCGAGATCAAACCTATAGCATCCAACGGACATCGTTTCATCCTGATAGCTATTGATTATTTTACAAAGTGGGTTGAAGCAGCTTCCTTTGCTACTGTAACCAAGAACGTTGTGGCACGTTTCATTCGGCATAATCTGATTTGTCGATATGGTGTACCAGAGAGGATCATTACAGACAATGGTACCAATCTCAACAACAAGATGATCACTGAGCTCTGCGAGCAATTCAAGATACAACATCATAACTCTTCTCCTTACCGACTGAATATGAATGGGGCTGTTGAAGCGGCTAATAAGAACATTAAGAAGATTGTGCAGAAGATGACAGTGACATACAAAGACTGGCACGAGATGTTACCATTCGCTCTTCATGGGTACCGTACCTCAGCACGGACGTCAACAGGGGCAGCACCCTATTCCTTGGTATATAGTATGGAGGCTGTCTTGTCCATTGAAGTTCAGATACCCTCTCTTCGGATCATGAAGGATGCAGGTTTGAGCGAAGATGACTGGATTCAGACCCAGCTTGATCAACTGAATTTAATCGACGAAAAGAGACTTACTGCTATTTGTCATGGTCAGACATATCAAAAATGGATGATCAAGGCATTTAACAAGAAAGTTAGATGACAAGAGTATCAAGTCGGGGATCTGGTTATCAAGCGCATCATCTTACCTCAAGGTGATCCCAGGGGAAAATGGACCCCTACTTACGAAGGGACATTTGTGGTTAAGAACATTTTCTCAGGAGGAGCTATGATTCTAACCACCATGGATGGTGACGACCTTCCTCACCCCGTCAATGCAGACATAGTGAAAAGATACTACGCATAATCAAAGACCCGCTAGGTTGACTGACCTAGGCAAAAATAAGGGCTTCTCGGCGAACCAAAAGGGTTCGGGTAAAAATAAGGGATGAAATGAAAAATCTGTACGCCCGGCAAGTCGAAAACCTGAAAAGGCGGCTTGGGCAAAAAAGGGTTTCCCGGTGGACTGAAAACCCGAAAGGGCGGTCCAGGAAAAAATTAGGGATCAAAGCGTAACACTATGTCTCATTGGATCACCTTGCATCCAGAATTCGGTATCAACTATCAAGCTCGGACGACACTAATCAATCTGATCTACCTTCAACCAAGTAGCAAAGTGATGAGATGCTCGAGGACATAAAGGCAATAGCAGAGTTGGAACCCAGTGGGATCAATCACATAGTTGTTTTGTTTAGTTTTTTACAAATTGTATAAATTCTATTTGTTCGGCGGCGTTCTCTTACTAGGACGTCAGCTTCTTGTACAAAAAACGCCTATTTATAGGCCAAACTTCAAAATCAATACAAATTCATTTTCAGACAAATTTCAAACTATTTTTTCCTTAACCTGTTTTGTTTTGCAAAGAACGTCCAATGTTTATTTTTGATATATGCATTTGACATTAATTGCTGCTCATAAATATTTACATGCGAAACAAAAGACGAATTACTGGTAATATCAGAAACAGGGGCAATAGAATTGTCCAAACTGTATAGTTTCTCTGTCCACCAGGTACGACGGTAAATTCAGCTGAAGAACATGGCTAAGATACCTTCATTCCCCACAAAGTAAGACAGTAAGGGTAGCTTCTCCCCAGCTGAGAATTGCAACTATGAACGAATCATCAATGCTCTCCCCAAGCAGAGTTTATCTACCATCAGCACTAAAAAGGCTTGATATCCCCGACAGTCTTAATATTCCCTGGCAGAGTATAAGAATGTTCCCCGGCAGAATACAAGATACCCCCCAGTTGAGTCAATATTTCCCCAGCACGGTCTGGAAAAGCTTCCCCAACAGAGTCGAAGCATCATCTCCAGTAGACTCTAGGAATTTATCCCCAGCAAGTTACAACTGAAATATTATCCCCAACGGAGTTCTTGCCTTTCACGAACAGGAATTCAATCCTCGACAGGCTCAATATCACCAGCAACGATAATTCATCTTGATAGAATTTATCAGTGGAATCCTCAGCAGAGCATCTCTTCCCTACAAAGTAATCTCCTCATCAGTTTATTCCGCGACAGAGTCATCCTCTCCTGCAGGTTTATTCTCTTTGTTCGTCATCCCTAGCGGAAATGAAAAATCCAGCTCTATTCTCCAGCAGCTATCCGTGATTTATTTTCCCCTGCTAAAACATTACATTTCCATACATCATGATACATGCATATACGCATCATACCATACAATCCCATTTATGTTGAGAACATCATTGCTTGATCCATATCATGCATTGCATATGACTGACCTTTACCTTTCAGGAAAGATGCAGGTAAATTCTCAGCTATGTCAAAGACCTCCTCTGGTTTAGTTAGATCGATGCGAAGATCTCCCTGATTCATATTCCAGTTGAAGTTATTTCAAGACTCTTGTCTGGTCCAGTTAAATCGATTCCTAAAGATTTTTCTAATGTCGATCCAGTCAAAGTTAATCCAAAACCTCCTCTGGTTCAGTTAGATTGCCGCGAAGATCTCCCTCGTATTCCAGTTGAAGTTATTCCAAGACTCTTATCTGGTCCAGTTAAATCAATTCCTAAAGATTTTTCTGATGCCGATCCAGTCAAAGTTAATCCAAGACCTCCTCTGGTTCAGTTAGGTAGCTGATAAGATCTCCCTGATTCGTATTCCAATTGAAGTTATTCCAAGACTCTTGTCTGGTCCAATTAAATCAATTCCTAAAGATTTTTCTGATGTCGATCCATTCAAAGTTAATCCAAGACCTCCTCTGGTTCAGTCAGATCATTGCGAAGATCTCCCTGATTCGTATTCCAGTTGAAGTTATTCCAAAACTTTTGTTTGGTCCAGTTAAATCGATTCCTAAAGATTTTTCTGATGCCGATCCAGTCAAAGTTAATCCAAGACCTCCTCTAGTTCAGTTAGATCGCCGATAAGATCTCCCTGATTTTTATTCCAGTTGAAGTTATTCCAAGACTCTTGTCTAGTCCAGTTAAATCGATTCGAAGATTTTTCTGATGCCGATCCAGTCAAAGTTATTCCAAGACCTCCTCTGGTTCAGTCAGATCGCCGCGAAGATCTCCCTGATTCGTATTCCAGTTGAAGTTCAGACCACCTATCAAAAGTCTCCAAATGGCATCTGTAAGCCCATTCCCGACATCACAATTCTTATACCACTTCATGCGAGTGCAAATTTCTAGGCACTCTAGTATTCAATCATCTTCCATCTTCGGATCACGAAAGGCCCGAAAGCCAATCTATATCCTCAGGTTTAAGGAAATTGAACAGGGGAAGCTGTTGCACCCCAAAATTTTCCCTCTCATATTTCCCAAGACATTGCAAGAATAATCTCCAAGTTATTCAAGATTGCTCAAGAGTTGGACAGTCAAGCTATCTCCTAAGGAAGACAACCTCAAATTAGAGTTTTGTGTTGCATCAAGGTCCTTGCATCCAAATGAACTAAAGTTCTCCCTAATTTCCTAATATGTTCTCAAGTTCATCCATGTCAAAATTTCAAGCCTTGCAGAGGAAGTTTGCCCAGTCAATTGCTCAAAAGGTCCAAAAATCGACTGTGCTAGGGCAAAAGTCAATTGTGACTCAAATACAGTCAAACTTCAAGATTTTTTGTCAACATTCTCATTTTGAAGGATATTTAATCATTTGATCAAGGGTTGATCATGATTCATCAAGGATTGCTCAAAATTCATCAAGACTCAAAAGTTGTTAAATTAGGGTTTTGTAAGAAAAGTCAACTCAACTTTGACCAAGCATAACTTTCTCATACTGTATGACAAATGACCCATCCAAAGCTAATTTTTAAGAGGATACAATTTCCTACAATCCATCTTCATACCCCAAAATCAGAAAATGCATTCACAAGAAGTTATAGATTTGGACATTATAGGTCATTTTTGTAAGTCAACAAAAACATCTCTTTTTCCAAAGCTTATAACTTGAGCATGGAATAACAAAATGAGATGAGACCAAAATGGTTGGTTAGAGGACATCTCAAGCTTTCTAAAAAGTCCAAGAACACTTCCAAAAGTTCAAAATTGAAGAAGTTATGCATTGTTGAAGTTGGGCATTTTTGCAAAATTGCCAAAAGTCAACTATCCCCAAAACTTCAAATTTTGTCAAATGGGCCCATTCTTTTCCACTTGATTTGATCTTGTCACACTACACACGTGTCATAGCTTCAGCCTTGTGTCCATTTATTAATTTTTCCATTATATTTGATTTTTTATTAAATTAATTCATTTTAAATCAATTTAAATCAAATAAAATCCAAATATTGATTACTTAGGATCTTTTTGGTTGTTATAGGTCTTAATTAACATCATGATCAGCATCAAATTCGTATCTCACCATATCATGAACAAAAAGATGGATTTTGGACAAATTTGGAAGGTTTTCAATGGTGAATCAAATCAAATCTCCAAGCCATAATGCACATGGATTCAGTCCAAAATTGTTGACCTAATGCACTCCATATTACATATACAATGCAAAGGCGCGAGTTTTAGGGGTTAGAGGCTGCAGAATCACAAAAAGCAAACTTGAAAAATTGTCAAAAAAGCTTGAAACTGAAATCGTGCTTAGAGGCAGTTTCAACACCAAATCTCAACGCTAATCCATTGCTGGACCATCCTTGAAGCAAAACCAATCCCTAACAAGCTCTCACACCCTCACAATCGCGCTGTAAGTCTCTCAAAACACCTCCCTGTATTTGAAATTGCAACTCCATGTTCTTGCATTTTTTGACAAAATCTTTGCATATTCATGATCCTTGTTCAATTTGTAAGCTTTCTGCATTAGCAAATTGTATTTATATGGTCTTTAACCCCCTAGCCGAATCTAGGGTTCTTGGTTTGTATTTTTGGGCATTTCTTGTACAGGTGAGATCAAGGTCCAAGAATGGTATAGGTGTACTCAGGATGCCCAGACGAATAGAACCATGGTCTTGGGGTTCGTTTTCATGGCCTAGGTTTGATTTTTGGAATGGCATACGGATTTAGCTGCGGATATAAATCCGCAGGTAAATAACCAGGTTTCAATGAGGAAGACGATGACGCGTCTCCCTCCCATTGGTTGTTTCAAACATAGCGCGCTTTTATTTTTTTCTGATCCATTAATTTGTTTTTGTTATATTATGATTAGTTTGCATTTTACCAATGAATAAAGCGTAATGGTCCAGTGGTCAAGGGGAGCATTCTCAAGGCATTGTTGGCTGGAGGTCAGGGGTTCGATCCCTGCCTCCAGCGCTTTACATTTTCCTTTGTGTTATTATGCAATCAGGTGCAAGCCAATAGTGGAAGCCTATCATGTGTCCTCACATCTCAAAGCACCAGATGGCCCAAGGCCAGATCTGATGGTACAAGTTGAACGTGCATCATACTCCCAAGTCAACGTGCATAGGTGGAATCAGAAAGTCAGCCAGGACAATGTATTGATGGGCCATGGAAATTGCTAATCTCACCCCCAACAAAACAGACCCATATATTTCTCACTCTCTCTATTTTTTTTTATTTAATTATTTATTTAGTTATTTTTATTACTAACCAACCAATCAAAATTTTTTCTTAATAAAATTAAAACCAAAAATATTTTCTTAATCAAATTAATTTCCATCATTTTTATTTTTGTTAATAAATATTAATGTAATTAATTTAGTTTAATTAGGAAATAACTTTAATATCTTTTGCAATAATTAAAATTAATTTAGATAATTAGGTTTATTAACAATAATCAAATTATTTTTATTTCTTTAAATATCAAAAACCCAAAAATATTTTTATTATTTAATTTGTTTATTAATTTAATAATTAACTTAATTTAATTTCTTTTAATTCAAAAATAAACCAAAAAAATCTTTTTCTTTAACAATCAAAGGGTCAAAAACCTAGAATGCGCCCGATTTAATTTCACGCACGCGATCCCTATTTATTCAATATTGTATCTGTTTCCCGAAATCTAATAGTTTAATATGACCTTTACTATTTTTACCGCTTTATTTATTTTCCGCATTTTAATTTCAAGGGTTGCTTTTGGCGATGTAAATACCCCGACGCCTTGTAATAGTTAGTTTTAATTTCTGCAATTTAATTTCCATAACTTATAAACTGTTAGATGTTTGATAATAGGGAATGCATGAAAAGATCGAATGTTTAACTTAAAATCAACATAGATAACCACTAACATGTACAAAGATAAAATTAACCGAAACAACACACTCGCACATGCGCACTCTTAGGGTACACCTCGCTTGGTTGCCTTCGAACGTGGTCATTGAGTATAGGAAGTTTTAGAGGTCATCCTTTTGTCCAAAGATCATAGTTGCCTCGAAACGGTTGCCTCGGAAAAATGATCTAAGACATTAGGGTTACCGCTAAGGCGTCCTAACATTGCTTTAGTGACCGCACGTCCCTTAATCGAATTGACCCTTAAAACTCCAACGACGATGCTACCTACTCATCAATAGTGGGATAACATTGTCTAAAGGACATTAGTACAGATTGATTCCTTTTTCGAGTAGGTAGATGGTTCTTAAGTACTTGCTCTTTCAAAACAAAAACAAAACTTTTCACACTTACACTCCTTTTCAAACAAAAACTTCTTCAAACCCACAAACACAAAGAAAAGCAATTTTGAAAACAATTGAGCAAGTACCTAAGAGCCCGTGGATAACCACGGATAGAAAGGGTGCTAACACCTTCCCTTTCTATAATCTACCCCCCGAACCCGAGAAATATCTCGAAAAAGGAATTTTTTTGTGCTTTTTTTACTTTCCTTGTTGGATAAAATAAAAGACGGTGGCGGCTCTTGCTTACCGCGACATTTTGCGAAAACAAACGCAAAACGCAAACCAACATTCCAAAAATAGTCAGTTCTCTCCCACCGTATAACACAGCTCAAGGACATTAAGGGCTACATTTTTGCTTCACAAACCTAAGCCTAAAGATGTCTAAATAAGGAGATAGAAAGTTGGAAATTACCTTGTTCAGTCAAGTTCGAATATGGCAATGAAGCAACTTTGAATGAGGTCTGAAGGACTTTTGAGCTTGCTTGATGTTCCCTTGACCTTTCCCAATGCTTAACTTCCTTTGAAATGGCCTGAGCCTCCTTGTAGAACTCAACCGGCAAAGCTTCAAAATGAAAATGGTGAAGTGTGAAAATGGAGTTACAGTTGCTGGACAGGTGCTTGGATAGTTCAGGTATGATGTTTAGAATGTGTTTGAAATGATTCCAAGCAAAATGCACGAGGGAATATGGATTTGGCCAAAGTTCTGCAGTGATTGCACTGTTTGGGCAGAAAATGGGGTTTTTTGTGCTTAAGGGTGTTTGAGATGATATGAGCTCATGTTTCTGGCTTGGTATAATGTGCTGAGGTTGTTTCAAATGGTCACAAAGCTTGGTTTTAACAGATGCACAAGTTGTGGACCTTTTGTAAAGTTTCTTGAATTTGAAGCAAAAGGTGAGTTGAAAAAAGCCAAGGTTGTACAAGCTAGCTTGAGGCTTGCTGAGAGTTGGTGAGATTTTCCTGATCTTTGTGGATGTTGTTTGTGTCAAGAGATCAGGTCCATGGCTCAAGAAATATAAAATTTCAAAAAGTGTGCTTTATGGAAATGGTATTGCAACCTTTATGCCATTTTTGGAATAATTCCTTGTATAATGCTCCATAACTCAGAACAATGCCAATATCCATTGTATTTGCATTAAACTAAGGAGTGTGGAAAGGTTTAAGACCTGTAAAACAAGTACAAGTATGCTTTGGACAGATTTGCAAGTTGTAGCAATGTGCAAAATGCCTTGGACAAAAGTGATAATTTGCCATTTTCAAACTTTCGATTCTCCCTAACCACAAATGATCTTGGAGAGTTCTTGGACATTTTGGAAAGCTTGTATCATGCTCTACAATCCATCTTTGAAATGAATTTTTATATTCCAATTGGAACTATGTGAAACGTTTCCATGAAGATAGGTCAAAGTCCTGCCTAAACTAGGGCAAAATTTCACTAAGTTAAAAGTTTCATGGACCCTTATTCACAAAATCATAACTTGAGATCCAAGCATCCTTTAGGAAAACTTTGTGAATAAAAGTTGTATATTTTTTGGAGGACTACAACTTTCATGTTGGAAGTTTTCTTTGAATCCAATTGCATCATGGTGAAAAAGATGGGAAAAAATAAGAAATTTTCATAACTTAGAAAATTTCTAAGTTATGAAATTTTTCAATCTTAAACCCTAATTTCCAAAATTAGGTTTCTTGGTGAACAAGTTTCATGTTTTGACACATCATGATGAAAAATTACCCTTGGAACTTGATTTTGACCAAAAAGTCAAAGTTTGACTTTTCAGTGTACAGTTGATTTTTGATCAGTTGACTGGAAAATTCATCTGTCAATCCAATGCATTTGAGATCTTTTAAACTTTGTGATTAGGTCAAGATGATGCCATTGAGTCTTTGAAACCATGCTTGAACCCAATTTGCCATTGGCTAGGTGACAAATCAGAAATTGTCCTTCTGTAGTCAAAACCCTAAAAATGACCATTTTGCCCTTTTGATGATCTGATCAAATGTCTTGAGGAGTTGTGGTCCAAACTTGATCAAATGGTTCATATGAGTTTATAATGTTGATGTGGATCAAAAATTATGAGGTTTGACTGTAAATTGGCCACAATTGACTTTTTTCCCCAATACAATTGATTTTTAGGTCATTTGTCCAATTGACTGGGCAAAAATTTGATTCAAGGCTTGAAACTTGGTATGAGCAATCTTAGGGGTCTAACATGAAGTATGAAAGTAACATGAGGCATTGAATGTCCAAAAATCCCTATGCAAACTCAAACCCTAATTTCAGGTCATCAGTGCAAGGAGATGTCTTGAGCTGAGCAAACCCTAATCTGGTCTTGAGTCCAAAGAGTCTTATGAGGAAAATCTTGATAATATTAGAGGGCAAATTTTGGGGTACAAAAGCTGCCCCTGTTCAATCTTCTTGAACCTGAAGAGTTAGATTGGCGAATTTTGCTGTTCGTGACTCAAAGGTAAAAGATTATTGGACACTAGAGTGCCCGTAAATTTGCCCTCGTCAGATTGTAGTTGAGGGAATGGGCTAAAAGATTCCATTTGGAGATGTGAGAGAATCTTGTCGGAGATGGGCTTAAAGATGCCATCCCAGAATGTTTGTTGAACTGTATGTTGTAAGTCAAAAGAATGAGTATCAGAATGGTATCCGCGTCTGGAATGTATCTGAACTGTATCTGGAGACTGAATCTGTATGAGCAATGGAATGGCGTCCGTGTCTGGAGCGTATCCGAGCTATAACTGCATTTGATTCTTGAATGAATGACATAATGACTTCCGTGTCTGGAGTGTATCTAAATCTGAAATATGAATAGGCGACATAATATCATCCGTGTCTGGAGCATCTCTGAGCTGGGAAAAAGTCAGAATAAGTGACAGCATGGCTACCGTGTATGTAGCGTATCTGGACTGTATCTGAAGTTGAGATCTGTATGATTAGCAGAATGACTTTCGTGTCTGGAGTGTATCTGAACTTGACATTGATAGTTGAATCTGAATGAGAAATAGAATGGCTTCCGTGTCTGGAGTGTATCTAATCTGTATCTGATAGTTGAAATCTGAATAAGTATTAGAATGGCGTCCATGTCTGGAGCGTATCTGTACTGTTGAAATCTGAATAAGTATCAGAATGGCATCCGTTTCTGGAGCGTATCCGTACTGTATCTAAATAAGAGATCTTGAATGAGTAATAGAATGACTTCCGTGTTTGGAGTGTATCTTTACTGTATCTGAAATCTTTGAATATTTATTAAAGATAGCTTTTAACCTTATCCTGAAAAAGGGTAAAATGTTAGCTGAAACACAAAGTTATGTTGCATGAAATGTATGATGCAATAAATGTGTTTTATCAATGTTTATGATATATGAATGTAATGTATGCGCATGTAAGATGATTAGCTGCATCGCTGAGGAAAATAAATCCTTGATAGCTGGGGATAATGAAATCTTTGACTGCTGCCGGGGAAAATAAATCCTTGAGTGCTTCTGGAGATTAAAAATCCTTGACAACTTCTGTGGGGATGTGAGAATCCTTCATGACTTTCCTGGGTATATAGGGATCCTTCAAGTCTTTGGCGTTGGAGGATGATAAACATTTTGTTGTGAGAATAATGCCAAGTGTTGTTTAAGAAACCTGCTTGGGGAACCCCGAGAACTTTAATGACTATGGCTGGGGATTAAACAATGGGAATCCTTACTCGGCTGGGGAATAAGGAAAACTCTGGCGATCTCTACCGGGGATCAGACAAAGGAAAAACCTTGATCTGCTGGAGAATAAGGAAGACTCTGATGGCTTCTGCGGGGAACTAAGAATGAGAATCTTCGATCTCCTGGGGAACTTGAATCCTTGGGGACTTCATGCTGGGAAGTCAAGAATGAGAATCTTCGATCTGCAGGGGATTAAAAATTCTGACAGATTCATGCTGGGGAGTAATGAAAATTCTGGCAACTTCACTGGGGAATCAAGAATGAGAATCTTCATTCTGTTGGGGAGTAAAAACTCTGTGGAGAGTAGTTATACTGCTGGAGAGTTAGTTCAGAGCACTGGGGGAAAAAGCTATACTGCTGGGGAGTAGCTACCCTGCTGGGGAGATCAGGAGTTTGGGTTGTATGCCAATCTACTGGTGAATTATCCTAGGTTAGGGATAAAAGTTAATTGTTATCTGGTTGGTTCTTAGACTTTAAGACAACTTGCTGGGGAATTTGGGGAAAACTAAATGGATCCCGCTGGGGATTGATAGTTTGAAGTTTGTAACTCGACTGGGGAAGAAGGTTTCATCTCCGCTGAGGGTCTGTAGTTCAAAGTTTTTTCTCCACTGGAGATTGGGAGTTTGAAGCTTTAACTTTGATGGGAATTAAGGGTTTGAAATTATAACTCCGTTGGGGGTATGTATTTCAAGGTTTTAGCTCCGCTGGGGATCTAGATGATGTACTGCAGGGGATTACTCTTGGAATAGCATAAAGACGTTTTCCTATACTTTCAACCTGTCAGTAATTATTCTTTCCCGTTTCGTTTATTTGTAAACAATGATTATATTCAAATGCATATGCTCATTTAATAAATCATTGGACGTTTTCAAATAAAACACAAGTGTAAAAAAGAAGAAAAGGCAAATAGTTTTCTGCACTTTAAAGTATCTTTGTATTAACTTTGTGTAAGTATTTTGTACAAAGGAGATAAACATCCTAGTAAGAGAACGTTGTCATAAAAATGAGAAAAATTTATACAAAGAAAGATGGCTATGTGTAAAAATTCCACGGGGTTCCCATTCTGTTATAGCCTTCGTAACTCTGGATATCTTGTCCATTCGTTGCTTCGTCCGAAGATGATTGGGTTGATCAGAAGTTCGGAGCTTGTCCGTGAAGAGATTGTCCTTAAAGTGATCCGACGAGACATAGTCATACGCTTTAATTCCCTAACTTTTGCCTGGACCGCCCTTTCGGGTTTTCAATCCACCGGGAAACCCTTTTTTTGCCCAAGTCGCCCTTTCGGGTTTTCAACTTGCCGGGTGTACAGATTTTTTTATTTATCCCTAATTTTTGCCTGAATCTCCCTTTCGGGTTTTTGATTCACCAGGATGCCCATTTTTGCCCAAGTCGCCCTTTCGGGTTTTCAACTTGCCGGGTCATTTATGTGTAGTATCTTTTGACTATGTCTGTGTTTGCAGGGTGCGGTAGGTCATTTCCGTCCATGGTGGTTAAAATCATTGCCCCACCAGAAAAGATGTTCTTGATCACAAACGGTCCTTCGTAGGTAGGAGTCCATTTTCCCATGGGATCACTCTGCGGCAAGATGATCCGCTTGATTACTAAATCCCTGACTTGATATATCTGGCGCCTGAATTTCTTGTTGAATGCCTTGATCATCCGTTTTTGATACGCCTGACCATGGCAAATAGTAGTAAGTCACTTTTCATCAATCAAGTTAAGTTGATCAAGCCGGGTTTGAATCCAATCGTCTTCACTCAAACCAGCATCCTTCATGATTCTCAAGGAGGGAATCTGAACCTCGATAGGTAAAACAACTTCCATGCCATATACCAAAGAATAGGGTGTTGCCCCAGTTGATGTGCGTGTCGTGGTACGGTACCCGTGGAGAGAAAACGGTAACATCTCATGCCAGTCCTTGTAAGTGACTGTCATCTTTTGTATGATCTTGTTGATATTTTTGCTCGCAGCTTCGACAACACCGTTCATCTTTGGCCGATAGGGAGATGAATTGTGATGTTGAATCTGGAACTGCTCGCATAAGGCGGTGATCATAGTATTGTTAAGGTTTGTACCATTGTCAGTGATGATCCTTTCGGGGATGCAGTACCGACAAATGAGGTTCTGCTTGATGAAGCGGGCAACAACATTCTTTGTGACAGATGCGAAGGAAGCTGCTTCGACCCACTTGGTAAAGTAGTCAATGGCCACCAGGATGAAGCGATGTCCTCTGGATGTTGTAGGCTTGATCTCTCCAATCATGTCGATTCCCCACATAGCGAATGGCCAAGGAGCTGTTAAGACATTGAGAGGAACTGGAGGTATATGCACCTTGTCCGCATAGATTTGACATTTGTGGCAAGTGCGGGAATGTTGATAGCAATCAGCTTCCGTGGTAGACCAGTAATAGCCCGCCCGTAGAATCTTCTTAGCCATCATATGTCTGCTAGAGTAAGTGCCAAAGGTACCATTATGCAGTTCAGCCATGATCTGTTCAGCTTCAATCTTGTCCATACAACGGAGCAGAATGCAATCATGATTGCGCTTGTATAGGATGCCATTTCTCAGGAAGAACTTGGCAGAGAATCTCCTCAAGAACTTTTTGTCATTGACTAAAGCTCCTTCAGGGTATTCTTGAGTCTCGAGATACCTTTTGACGTAATGAAACCAAGGTCGGTCCACTACTTCTTCGGTATTAATCTCGTGACAATGTGCAGGTTCGTCCATCCGTTCAATGGTGATTTGGGGAGCCTCATTATCCCAGTTAAGTTTAAACATGGATGACATTCTAGCTAGAGCATCTGCTAGCTGATTTTCTTCTCGCAGGAGGTGCTCGAAGGTAATCTGCTCGAAATGTGGTAACAATGTCAAGACATGTTCTTTGTAAGGGATGAGGTTTGGATGTTTAGTATCCCACTCTCCTTTGATCTGACTGATGACCAAAGATGAGTCCCTAAACACAACCAAATATTTGATTCCCAAGTCAATAGCGGCCTTGAGACCAAAGATATAAGCTTCATACTCGGCCACGTTGTTGATTCAGTTAAAGCAAAGTCTGACTGTGAAAGGTGTATGGCAACCTTCTAGAGAGATGAGTACCACGCCGATACCGTTGCCAAGTGCATTGGAGGAACCATCAAAGTACAGGGTCCATCGGGATCCTTGTTCAGGTCCGTCATATGGTCTGAAACCTTCAATGTTGTCCAATGTCATAATGTCTTCGTCGGGGAAGTCGAACCTCATGGGTTGGTAATCTTCGACAGCTTGATGTGCCAGATGATCAGCTAGCACACTCCCCTTTATAGCTTTTTGGGCCGTGTACTGTATATCGTATTCCGTTAGGATCATATTCCATCTAGCGATTCTTCTAGATAGAGTAGGCTTTTCAAAGATGTACTTGATCAGATCCATCTTAGAGATCAGCAAAGTGGTATGAGTCAACATATACTGCCTTAGTCGGCGAGCAGCCCATACCAAAGCACAACAAGTTTTCTCAAGGAGTGAGTATCGGGTCTCACAGTCGGTAAACTTTTTGCTAAGGTAATAAATGGCATGCTCTTTTCGGCCAGACTCGTCATGTTGACCCAGTACGCACCCCATTGAATTCTCTAGGATGGTCAGATACATGATTAGCAGTCTTCCTTCGACGGGAGGCATCAAGATAGGAGGTTCTAGCAAATACTCCTTGATTTTATCGAAAGCAATTTGACAGTCATCATTCCATCTAACCAACTGATCTTTCTTCAACAGCTTGAAGATCGACTCACAGGTAGATGTTAGGTGAGAAATGAACCTTGCAATGTAGTTTAGGCGTACTAAGAAACCTCTGACCTCCTTCTCAGTGCGAGGGGCAGGCATTTCTTGTATAGCTTTGACTTTGGCAGGATCAACCTCGATGCCTTTGTTGCTGACAATGAAACCCAAGAGCTTACCGGACCTGACTCTGAAAGTGCACTTGTTAGGGTTCAGTCTGAGCTTGTACTCCTTCAAACTGACAAACAGCTTTTGCAGATGGTCGAGGTGTTCTTCTTCAGTTTGTGAACGGGCTATCATGCCATCTACGTAGACCTCTATCTCATGATGTATCATATCATGAAACAAAGCTACCATGGCATGTTGATAGGTTGCCCTGGCATTCTTCAGTCCGAATGGCATCACTTTGTAGCAGAACGTACCCCACTGTGTAACAAAAGTATTTTTCTCTATGTCCTCAGGGGCCATTTTGATCTGGTTATAGCCTGAGAATCCGTCCATGAAAGAAAATACCTTGTGCTGAGCTGTGTTGTCAACCAAGATGTCAATGTGCGGTAGTGGAAAGTCATCTTTATGGCTAGCCTTGTTTAAGTCTCTGTAATCCACGCACATTCTCACTTTGTCGTCCTTCTTAGGCACGGGCACAATGGTAGCAACCCATTGTGGATAGGAAGTAACAACAAGAAATCCAGCATTGAACTGCTTCATAACTTCTGCTTTGATCTTTTCAGACATGTCGGGCCTCATGCGGCAGACTTTCTGTTTAACTGGTGGACAGTCTTCTCTTGTGGGTAGACGGTGTACCACAATGTCTGTATCAAGTCCCGAAATGTCTTCATATGACCAGGCGAAGATCTCAACATATTCATTCAGCAGCCGAATTAAGCGCTCCTTAACACTTGGCTCTAGGTTGGCACCCACTCTAACTTCTTTTCTGTCTTCCTCAGTTCCCAAGTTGATTGTCTCTAACAATTCCTCATGAGGTAGAATAGCCCTTTCTTCCTGTTGTAGCAGTCTAGCCAATTCTCCCGGCACCTCACAATCTTCCTCATCTTCGTATTCGGCGTGGTAGACCAGATCTTCAGAGTCACTGAAGGCCATAGATAATTCTTACCCATGGAATCCGGAATGTAAGGGTACCTGTAATTGTGAGTGTGGGTGTGTGTAAGGGATAGCCACCTTTAAACAAATAAAATGTAAAAAGAAAGATAGTGAACACAAAAGTTTATATATGAAAACGTCCATGATTCATTAAAATGGCATATGAAGATGAAAAATCAAACCCTTACAAATGGACCTATGTGCCTCGGGTAAGGCACAAGGTTAAAAGTGTACGAATTATTTAAGAATTATTACAAACCGACAGAAATGTTTGAAAGATAAGTTACTGATTTATGAAAGTAATGGGAACAAAGTCCTTTGCCTCCCAATTGCACAATCCTCCGTCAACAGTAGGGAAAATCCAGTCTTCCAAATTGCTCTCCTCTTCACTATCCTCCAAAGCATTGACTCCATGATGGGTGATCTTCACTGGTGGTCCTCCAGCCCGGGAGCGATGCACAGCCTTTTGAGCAGAAGCAGTGAAACCCAAGCCAAATTTATCAGATTTAAAGGGAAAGTCGAGAAGCTTCCCCCAAATTGTGCTTCCCCCTTCTTCAATCACATCCTTTGCATCTTTGAGAGACGACATCCGAGGCGGAGGTCTGGTAACCACGGGTGCAGAAGACACTGTCTTGGTTGCCGCAATCTCCTGGGCTACCTCTTTAAAATGCTGAAACGGGGTTTCGATGAATTCGCCATCCAATTCAACATAGCAGAAAGAATTTAGATGGCTTATCATGTATTCATCTTCGTCGTGAACTGTTACAATTTTCCCATGGACAAGGTACTTGAGCTTTTGATGCAGAGTAGAAGTGACGGCTCCAGCATTGTGAATCCAAGGTCTTCACAACAAGCAAGAATAGGAAGGACGGATGTCCATCACATAGAATGTGGAGTTGAAGGTTTCAGTTCCCACTTTGATCGAGATGTCCACCTCCCCGTGGACCATCCTTTTAGAACCATCAAAGGCTCTGAAAATGATGTTGCTGGGCTTCAAAGTTAAACCTTCACAATCTAACCTATCCAATGCCTTCTTTGGCAAGACATTCAGCGATGAACCAGTGTCTACCAGAACGTGTGCTAGAGTAGTCCCTCTGCATTCCACCGAGACATGAAAAGCCTCATTATGTTTTCTCCCTTTGATTGTTAGATCAGCATCGGAGAATCCTAGACCATTGTCAACTGTTAGGCTAGCTACATATTCCTGGAACTGATCCGCGGAGGTTTCATGTGGCACATGGGCCGTCTTCAAAAATCTGATCAGAGCTTTAGCATGAGCTTCTAAACAAAGTAGCAGGGCTAGCATAGAGATTTTTGAGGGGGTTTGCCACAGTTGCTCCACAACATTATAATCACTTTTCTTGATTATTTTCAAAATCTCTTCCATTTCTTTTTGGGAGGTCTCAGGGATGACCATTGGCTGAGCCCTCGTCCTGACAGGCTCTTCTTGGATCGCTTTACCTCTATCATTAGTAGCAGTAGAGGGAACAACCATAGGAGTTACAACTTCTTTAATAATTGGGGTTATTGCAGATATGTTGATCGGCGCAGGGTTAACCTTAGGAGTAGTTGAGGGTCCAAAGATTGCCTTTGGAGGGGCAATCTCCGGAGAGAAAATTCTTCCACTGCGGGTGATTTTACTCGTTCCAACAATGTTTCCAATGTCAGAAGTCTCTTCATCAGAACTCTCTTCAGTTGATTCAATTTGTTTAACACCATGGTAAAAGATCTTTCCCCCATAGTTCCACGGTATTGATTTGTTCGACTTGTACGGGATAGGCCCCGACATGGTTATCTTCAAAGGTGCAATCTTCAGATCGGATGTAATCTTAAAAGGTCTTTTGGAGACCTTGGAAAGATTGGCGGATATGGTAATAATTGAAATATCATTGACAGGAGTCGGTGTAACAGGAGTCTTTTCAAAAAGGATTTCTTGGTTATCCATTAGGCGTTGGATGCCTAACTTCAACAATGGACAGTCGGTTGGTAAGGATGAACAAACGCAACAATCTTCTTCACAACCTGGGAAAATCCCATCCCTCAGCAAATTCAACTTGATTATCGGTAGCGGAGTCATCAAATCATCAATAGTATCAACAAATAGATCTTCTTCAACAGCATGGGCATTGTGGCCATGCTTTGGCATCAGAGCATAGATCACATTCGACTTTTAAGGGGCATCGAATTCAACTTCTTTGGCATCTATCAAATCCTGAATCTTATTCTTGAGGGCCCAACAACTGTTGGTGTCGTTCCCCAGGCTGTCTGAATGATAAGCACACTTGGCATTCGCATGGTAGAACGGAGAAGATGTATTCGGATTCTTCGGAGCCTCTTTCAAACTTGCAAGGTTTAACTTCAAGAGATGGGGTAAAACCTGAGCAGGAGTCATGTTTATCCAGGTGTATTGCCGAGCAGGCCTTTCCACCCTTGTTTGGTTGGTTCTGGGTTGATTGTTTCTAGGCTGATCAGCTACAGACTTCTGAATCATTATTGCCCCCACCGCTGGCCGACGCTCAACTCTTCCTTGACCTCTTTGGTAGTAGACAGCTGAGACTTCTTTCTTTGCTGGAAAAGTATTTTTGATGGCAGCGGAAGCAGATGCGTCCTTTTGAATTTTACCGCTCTTTATGCCGGCTTCAACTCTCTCACCAGTTAGAATGAACTCGGTGAATCCCGCAGACGAACATCCAATCAGGTGATTGAAAAAGGGGCATGACAGTGTACCCAAGAACATATCAACTAGTTCCCTCTCAGATAGAGGTGGTTGTACTCGTCCCGCCAAGTCTCTCCGTTTCTGGGCATACTCTTTGAAACCTTCATTTGAGACCATGCCCATACTCTGTAATTGAGTACGGGTTGGTGCTAAGTCCGTATTATATTGATACTGCTTGTAAAAGGCAGCTGCCAAATCCTCCCAATTATGCACATCAGACCTCTCTAGCTGGTAGAACCAATCTAACTGCGTCCCCGAAAGACTGTCCTGGAAGAAATGAACCCATGGGTCTTTATTAGAAGAATGCGGTTGAATTTTTCTGACGTAAGATCGCAGATGCATCTTTAGACAAGACAAACCATCGTACTTAGCAAATATAGGCACCTTAAACTTAGGGGGAATCACAATTCCAGAAACCAGCCCTAACTCTTCAAAATCCAGCCCAGGCACTCTTTGTATCTCCATGGCCGCTAGACGCTCTTCCAGATTCTTGTATTTGTCATCTGCGGGAGGGTACTGCTATTCAGAATAGTCTTCATCCTCTTCTTCCTCTTCTTCCTCAGACTCAGATGGCACTACAACTCCCTTTCCTTTTCCTATCCCTTCATCGGATGTTGAGGGGAAATCCATGATCCTTCTAGCTTGACCTTCAAATCTTCTACCCATGGTAGCCACACTAGCCATCTTCTTTTTCTTTTTCTCTTTTTCCTTTTCCAGTAGAGTTATGAGCTCCTCCTACCCCTTAGCCAAGGTCAGAAGTAGTTGTTGGAACTATGAATTATGCGCTTATAAGTCTTTAACCGTCTGCTCAATATCCATCTTGCTGAAATAAACAGTAGAGAGATAAGGAAAACTGGTGTGAAGACCTGCTTATGCATATGATGAATGATATGTATTCATGTAATGCATTCAAGGATTCAGAAATTCAAATTTGTTTTAAACAAAAAGGAACACACGTCATATTAATAAGATAGAATTTGTTAGTACATCAATGCCCCATGGGCAAAATAATACAAAATTCTAAGGTAAAAAGACGTTGCACATCCTCTTTGGAGCAATTTAGGTGTTGAGAGTCTGCTCTTCGTGAAGTTGACGAGTAAGTTCCAAAACCTTCTTCTCACTTGCGTAGAATTGGGCTTCAAAATTATCGCGCTTTCCCTTGAGCTGTATCCAACTCCTTCGCAAATCTTCGAGTGATGTTGGCATGTCAGGATGTAGGAGGGTGTATAGAACCTCTCCTTCCATAATAGGCTCTTTAATCACAGGGAGAATGTAGGGGTAAGGCATCATAAGACTTTGGGTGCAGGTTCGTACGCACTTGAGGTAAGGCTTAAGGGGGATGGAATTCTTGTGTCCCAAGGTCTTATTGTCCACCTTGTTAGGCATCCTCCAAGCTCGGATAAACCTTTGTCAGAGTCCTTGATCGTCATTATCGAAGTCGAAAACCAAATATGGAATCAGCATGTCATGTGGGCCATCCCTTCGGGCGTACCCAAAATGTCTCAGAGCCAAGCAGGGGTTGTAGGTGATGCCTCCCCTAATGGCAAGTAGAGGGACATTAGGGAATTCCCCACAATGATTAATGATGATAACATTTTCTCTGGGTCGAGAACACCAATGAACATCTGAATGTGTAAGGGTCATCAATCGTTGTGACCACCTCAAACCTTGCTCATTCTTCAAGACCGATTGGGGAAGATGAGAAATAAACCATCTTGCCATTAGAGGAGTACAGCACATGAGAACACATTTTTTCCTTATTGTTTAAGTGTGAAAAGAGTGGAGGATATCCCCAAGCAATGTAAGCACCGGGTTGTGAGCCATGAAGATTTTGACAGCACTGACATCTATGAGTTGGTCAGGATTAGGGAACAAGACCATCCCATAGATGAGAAGAGCTACAATTTCCTCAAAAGCTTGTAAGTACAATGAATTCCAGCAACTTTGGGCCTTCTCAAACTGAAACTTTGACAAGAAACCTTTGACACCACTTCTAGTTTCCCAATGGCCTATGATATCAGATGGTTGCAAGTGTAGGGCTTGAGCAACATCTTCAGGCTTTGGATCTCTTTCCGTACCATTGAAGGGTAGTTGATGGAGAATAGGAGTCCTCAGGAGTTGAGAAAATTCCTCTAAAGTAGGCACAAGCTGGTAATCAGGAAATGTGAAGCAGTGGTGTAGGAGGGTCAAAGAACTGGAAGAGAACTTTCACCATGTCTTCCTCAGTGTTGGTGTTGACTAAGTTGAGAAGACGACCATGCTTCTCGATGAATGGAGAATTTTCAGGAATCCTTGAAGCTAGCTCCTTGAGTTGAGGAGGAATTATTACAAGGTTGATCTGGATAGTTTTCCTGCGAAGTGAATCCATTACCTACAAAACAGGAACAAAGATGAAAATCCAAATCCTTGAAATGGTTAGTTGATGCATATGATGCTTCATGTTGTCCATGATGTTATGCACAAGTATATATGTACAAACAAGTCACACAAGTTCCTAGTTTAGGCTTGCATGGGGTTTCATAGGTAAGTACCCTCTTGAAGTTTAGTTGGCTCAACCTGTCCTAGAAATAGTAATCGGGTTCTAATGAGCTCAATATCATTGGATTGTTTTCTGTGTTCATTGTTTCAGTTTAGCCACTTTACTGGCGACCGAAATATTCCAAGAAAATAACCCTCAATGAGTGTAGTATCGAGTATCTACCAACTTCGGGCTGCACCAAAGCCGGTCATCTCACTACATCCTAAAAGGCCAAGTTGGTCAAGTAAAGGTTCTAAAAGTCCATTAGTGTTTCATGACATCACTCAGCGGCCCCATATTCTCTTTGATTAACTCAAAGGCTATCGGTACCCACAAATATGTCGCACTAATATAGCTATTGCTTCAACCATTTCGGTATACCCTGCACAGTTTCCATAACGTATTGCTATTTACCTATGAATGTTTCCCAAATCCAGGTAGAGGATTCAAACCCAAACAATAGAACCAAAGTGTAAATCATACAAGTCAAGCAAGATAAGCATGTAAAGGTGATCTAAACCCTAAGGTAACCCCACTTTTAAGTTTTTCCCCCAGCAGAGTCGCCAGTTCTGTGATGTGGTGGGAGAACTGACTTGAGTTTATTGCTCAAAATAAAACCCTAAAACTATTACAACCATATTGAATTTATTGTACAAATAAATAAATAGGCAGATATTTAAATATGCAAATAAATGTAAATATGCAAAAATGTTTTTGTATTTATTTTATGTATGTAAAAAATAAGTTTATTTATGTCCTAAAAACAAGAAAATAAAAATAATTATTTTTTGAAAGGGTGGAAACCCTAATTTTTTATCCAAAAGAAATATTGTTTATATTGTTTATTTTTTATTCAAGAAAAATAATAATAATATGTACAAAAAATGTTTAAAATTAAATATTATATGAAAATATTAATTTAAGTGTATAAATAATAAAAATAAAAATATATAATATTTTAAGATTATTTACAAATTTATTTAAGAAAATAAAAGTATTTAACCTAATAAACTAATTTTTGTCATAAAAAATAATAAAAATAATAAAATAAAAATGTAAAAATTAAGAAAATATTTTTGGTGATTTTTAATATTTAGAAAAAAATAATAAAGTCAGAAATCACAAAAGAAATGAAAAAATAATACAAAATATAATAAATGGGCCAAGGGGGTGCAAAAAACAGAATGGGGGTGTCAAAAGGCAAGCAAGCCAGGCCCAGCCCAACTCACTTCGTCCCTGTCCTTCAAACTAGAAAAATGCGCGCTTCATGTACAAACTTGTAACTCCTGCAGACGTGTTTAAAAACAAAATCTTGCAACATGAAAGTTATAGCTCATCATCACACGATTCTAATGATATAAAAAACTTGATCTAACTCTCAAAGACCAGAGAGAATTTTATCACCCCTAATTTCTGACCTAAAAATTTCAGCATGTTCATCATCTAAATTCTCCTAGCTCAATTGATATAAATAAGAACTATGCATATGTACATATGTACAGCTAAAGGACATTAAGGGCTACATTTTTGCTTCACAAACCTAAGCCTAAAGATGTCTAAATAAGGAGATAGAAAGTTGGAAATTACCTTGTTCAGTCAAGTTCGAATATGGCAATGCAGAAACTTTGAATGAGGCCTGAAGGACTTTTGAGCTTGCTTGATGTTCCCTTGACCTTTCTCAATGCTTAGCTTGCTTTGAAATGGCCTGAACCTCCTTGTAGAACTCAACCTGCAAAGCTTCAAAATGAAAATGGTGAAGTGTGAAAATGGAGTTACAGTTGCTGGACAGGTGCTTGGATAGTTCAGGTATGATGTTTAGAATGTGTTTGAAATGATTCCAAGCAAAACGCACGAGGGAATATGGATTTGGCCAAGGTTCTGCAGTGATTGCCCTGTTTGGGCAAAAAATGGGGTTTTTTGTGCTTAAGGGTGTTTGAGATGCTATGAGCTCGTTTTTCTGGCTTGGTATAATGTGCTGAGGTTGTTTCAAATGGTCACAAAGCTTGGTTTTAACAGATGCACAAGTTGTGGACCTTTTGCAAAGTTTCTTGAATTTGAAGCAAAAGGTGAGTTGACAAAATCCAAGGTTGTACAAGCTAGCTTGAGGCCTGCTGAGAGTTGGTGAGCTTTTCCTGATGTTTGTGGATGTTGTTTGTATCAAGAGATCAGGTCCATGGCTCAAGAAATATAAAATTGCAAAAAGTGTGCTTTATGGAAATGGTATTGCAACCTTTATGCCATATTTGGAATAGTTCTTTGTATAATGCTCCATAACTCAGAATAATGCCAATATCCATTGTATTTGCATTAAATTAAGGAGTGTGGAAATGTTTAAGACCTGTAAAACAAGTACAAGCATGCTTTGGACATATTTGCAAGTTGTAGCAATGTGCAAAATGCCTTGGACAAAAGTGATAATTTGCCATTTTCAAACTTTCGATTCTCCCTAACCACAAATAATCTTGGAGAGTTCTTGGACATTTTGGAAAGCTTGTAACATTCTATACAATTCATCTTTGAAATTAATTTTTATATTCCAAATGGAACTATGTGAAAAGTTTCCATGAAGATAGGTCAAAATCCTGCCTAAACTAGGGCAAAATTTCACTAAGTTAAAAGTTTCATGGACCCTTATTCACAAAATCATAACTTGAGATCCAAGCATCCTTTGGGAAAACTTTGTGAATAAAAGTTGTAAATATTATGGAGGAATACAACTTTCATGTTGGAAGTTTTATTTGAATCCAATTGCATCATGGTGAAAAAGTTGGGAAAAGTTGGGAAAAAATAAGAAATTTTCATAACTTTGAAAATTTCTAAGTTATGAAAATTTTCAATCTTAAACCCTAATTTCCAAAATTAGGTTTCTCGGTGAACAAGTTTCATGTTTTGACACATCTTGATGAAAAATGACCCTTGGCACTTGATTTTGACAAAAAAGTCAAAGTTTGACTTTTCAGTGTATAGTTGATTTTTGATCAGTTGATTGGAAAATTCATCTGTCAATCCAATGCATTTGAGATCTTTTGAACTTTGTGATTAGGTCAAGATGATGCCATTGAGTCCTTGAAACCATGCTTGAACCCAATTTTCCATTGGCTAGGTGAAAAATCAAAAATTGCCCTTCTGCAGTCAAAACCCTAAAAATGACCATTTTGCCCTTTTGATGATCTGATCAAATTTCTTGAGGAGTTGTGGTCCAAACTTGATCAAATGGTTCATATGAGTTTATAATATTTATGTGGATAAAAAATTATAAGGTTTGACTGTAAATTGGCCACATTTGACTTTTTTCCCTAATACAGTTGATTTTTAGGTCATTTGTCCAATTGACTGGGCAAAAATTTGATTCAAGGCTTGAAACTTGGTATGAGAAATCTTAGGGGTCCAACATGAAGTATGAAAGTCACATGAGGCATTGGATGTCCAAAAATCCCTGTGCGAACTCAAACCCTAATTTCAGGTCATCAGTGCAAGGAGATGTCTTGAGCTGAGCAAACCCTAATCTTGTCTTGAGTCCAAAGAGTCTTGTGAGGAAAATCTTGATAATATGAGAGGGAAAATTTTGGGGTACAACATTCGTTGTTACCCATTTCTCTTTTTCCTCATTTGTTAAGTTGATGATAATTTGTCCCCTCTTTGGGATTTACCCCAGTAGAGTTGAGTCTTCTTTTCCTCAACGGAGTTGATTTTCGTCCAATGGAGTTGAGTTTCTTTCCTCCAGTCGAGCCGGTAATCCTTTATTATTGTCTACCTCCTTGATAGCTTGTAGCTTGGATTGTTAAGAATTTTTGTCAGTGAAATATTACTATCCATTTGGTTTCTTTAATCGTGATTTTCGTTTTGCCTATTTATAGCCATCCATAGAGTCGTGTTGTTCCCCATCGATTTCTTTTCCTGGTCGAACTCTCTTTTTGGTTCTGTGGTTTTATTTTCTGCTTCCTCAATTGTGTTCTGTATCACCTATGGAGTTGGTCATTTGCATTCGTAATCACAAGTATTTCATGGCATATTAGGGCCAAAAATAGGGTTTCTTTTGTATTTAAGTATCTTCAATCACGTCGAGACGAATATTTTAACCTTTGTATCTCTGGATAGAAGACACTTAAATAAGGGAAGTTGTTATACCCCAATTTTTAAGTTTTCTCTTGAGGGATCACCAAGCACCTTGAATTGTGTATCTTGTACATGTTTTTTTAGGTTTATTAAATCTTAACTAACATCAAAATATGCATACATGTTTATTTGGATGTTCATATTATAGGTGATGACACAATTGCATCCATCTCACCATCTAACCTAGGGATGGTCCTCAGTAAAATGGTTATTCAATTGATGGCAAGAGCTTAAGCTTTAAGGATATGTCTATGATATCAAAGTTTTTTGTTCAAAGAGCTCTCTCACTTTATTTTGGTCAAGTTTTCCTCAAGGTTGGTGGTGGCATTCATCAAGAAGATTCATAGGTTCATGTGTTTATTTCCATGCCTTCTTCAACAAGTTTCATTGAGATTCAAGCTCCATCTTTGAGTGTGATTCAAGACAACATAATTTCAAGGGATAATGTGATTCATCACGCTCTATTTTGCAAATAAAGTTAAAAATATTCATGATTGATTCAACAAGTTTGACCTAATTGAGCAAGTGCTTGATTCAGTGATCACAAGTACATAAATTTCTCAATTTTTAATATTTTGAGTTGTTTCTTTTTGCTATGGGTTATTATCATCATCTACAATAACTTCTCTTCACATGACAAGCCAATTGTGCAAGAAAAATCATTAAAAGTTAAAAGGGGTTCCAACTCATTTTGACACTCTTTGAGCTAGAGTTTGCTGACTCCCAAGGACCATATCTTGCTCATTTTTTGAGATTTTTAATTGATTCCAAAACCATGATTCTCGTTGAAGAGTAATTAAAAACTTCTCTTCAAGGATCTATAGATAGTTTTTAATGGAAGATCACTAATGATTTGGAAAGATTACAAGTCCTTTGGGAAAGCTATCAAATTCTCTTGTGTAACTTCAAAGGATCATAATGTGGTCAATTTTTATCTCCTTGAGCTCATTATTTTTCCATAATAATCTTTGGGATGTCAACTACAAATTTGTTTCAATATGCAAGACTTGAAAATGCTTGGAAAATTGTTTAAGAATTGAAAAGATTATAGGTCTTTTGTGAATTTCCCCAAATTTGTTCATCATCTTCCAAAGACTATAACTCTTTCAATTTTTATGATTTTTGAGTGATCTCAATTCCAAAATTCAATTCAAGAGGTCTATTTCATTTCATCTTCAAGTATCAAGAGCTATTTTTGAATGGAACAACATGTAATTTTGAAGAACATTATAGGTCATTTTGAAGCTCAACACTTAGAAATATTTCTAAGTAGAAGTACCTGTGTGTTTTTTCCTGATTTCAAACTTGAATAACTTTTTCCTCAAGCATCCAAATGCTACCTTTCTTGACACATTGTGAAGTTTGTTGTGAGATCTTTCCATTGTAAAAAAGAATGACATCATAAAGCCTCCTACGTTGTGTGCCCCATAATCTTGAAGTTACTTCCATGAAGCTAAGTTTTCTCTCAAAGTCAGAATTTGATTTTCATAATGTGCACTCTAAACACAAATTTTGTGCGTGTTTTCCACTTAAACATGTTTAAAAAAGTTACTAAGGTTGGATTAAAGGTTGAAACGCAAGAGTTATCTGAGTTTTGATAAGTTAGAAGTCACACTTTTGTCGTGCTCAGGGTGCACACGATTTCATCTAATTCCTTATCATTCACCTTCCCTCAGTGTTGCATCACATTCTCCTATAAATAGAGACCTCGTCTACTTCATTTTATAAGCTTTAGAGAGCAAGAAAACCTTTGTCAAACTTCCTCCACACCTCTCAATTCTGCAACTTTGAATTTGATTTTATAGAACTTCCATTTCTAAATTCTTGAGCTCTTCACCTTCATTGAACTTCTATAAAGCTAACCACATAAAAAAACAAGCCAAATCATTCATTGAATCGAGTTATCCAAGTCCAGTTTCAGAGAAAATTTCTCTTTGTTCAGGTAGAATTCTCTATCAGTTTGCTTTAAATAAGTTTCTAAGTTGTATCCTCTTCTTCTTTGAAGCTCATGCTTCTTCTGGTTTGTGATTTCAGGGAGAATTGAGCATTTAATTTCAAAACTCATTTTAACTTTTTCTTATGGTTTTTTCAAAATCGAGTGAGCTACAGGTTATATAAATTTTTTGCAAGGGGTTGGTTGGAATCATATGGATGAGGTGAATTCAATGATACCACTGTGAGATTCTAACATTTCCGTTTAAAGAATCTCACAAAATCTCAATTCGCAGGTGATTGGATGTTGAAGGCGACCTACGTGTCATTCTCCAACCAATGAACCTTGGCCAATTGTTTTAATTTGATTGACTTGACTATTTTGTGTTACAAACGCGCGCGTTGACTTTGTCTCACCGTGTGTCCACGCCTTTGGTTTGTTCAGATTGCCAACGTGTTTTAAAATACATTTAGATCCAACGCTCTATATTTTTTTCTTGTTTTATATTTTATTTTTTTAAACTAATGATCCAGTGTGAAATTCAGGGATGACCATAACATGCACAGCGCGTCAGATCCATTAGATCTGCTTACTAATGCATTTTGACAATGATCAAATGGTCCCAAAAAATTTAGTTTTTTATTTTATTTTCTGATTTTTGTTTTAATTATTTTAAACTTCAAAAATTCATAAAAAATTCATTTCAACTTCTAAAATTGTGAAAAAATTATCAAAAATACTTTTGATTTTTCTCTTCTGATTTTTATTTTTTCATAATTTTATTTTATTTTGTGATTTGATTTTTTTTAATGATTTTTCACTTTATTTGATTTTTTTAATTGTTTAAAAATACTTTTTGATCTTTTAAAATTCTGAAAAAAGTATGAAAGGATCCAATGACCTTTTGACAAATATTGGTGACCTCATTTTATTTTTATTTTTGATTTTAATTTTTTCCCACATATTTTGGCTTATTTTTCTTAGTTCTTTATTTTTTTAAAATAGTTTCTTACTTTAAAAAATTCTTAATAATTTTGTCAACCCTTGTTAACTCATGTTTGACCTCTGATATTTTTTTAGAATTTTTATTTGCTGTTTTAATACCTCTTGTATACTTTATCAATTATTTCCTTTTTAAATCATTTAAATTTTGTTTTATATTAAATATATTTTATTATTTTTGATTGGTCCGGATTTGGAGACACCTGGATGTTATTTTGGGAGAAGTTCCTCAATCTCATTGGATCTTGGGGTTGATAGGTTGAAAAAACTAAATCCACTAAAATGGATGAATGATGTCAATGATATTTGAAACCCTAGTTTCATCTGATACATTGGTTACACTATCATTTCCCTCCCTATTCATCTTATCCATTTCTTTTTTTTACTTGTGATTTATGTTTTTAGAGAATGATCTATATATCATTTATCTAACATGTATAAAACATATATTGCTATTGACCGGCCTCAAAATAGGTGTGGCTTCTATATAAGTCCACTTATAATTGCTTAACATAGCGTTAAATTTGTCCCGATTCGAAAAAAATGACCATTCGTGGCCCAAACCTATGTTTACAAGCCCAAGCATGTTTAATTTGAAACCTTGGATCCAATAACTTTGAAGTTTAGTGTTAGGAGGATTTGATCCTATCAATCTTTTGAACTTCATGAATTTTGGTCTAAGTGAATCATTTGAACATCGTTGATCATATGTGGTTGCTTTGAGCACTTAAAATAAATGATATACTTGACAAAAAGCAAATGAAACTTGTTGTTGAGAGTCTTTGATTTTATCAATCTTCTAATGAGTTTTCAAAAGCAAGCTTCAAGATGGTCATTCTGTAGGTCTCAGAGTGCCTAAGAGGGGGGGGGGGGGTGAATTAGGTCTTATAAAATTTATTCGGTTTTATGAGAATGCTTGGTAGTAATTTTTGGTTAAGTGTTTGAAGGTTTTGATTATATCTTTATCTTTTCCTGATTATGGTGATGAAAGCGATAAATGCGGAAAAGTAAAGAACACAGTGATATATCCTGGTTCCCCTCACAATCCGAGAGTACTCCAGTCCCCTTTCCAACATGAAAGAGATTTCACTATAGTTAGAATGATTGTACAGCCTATGCTTACTATCTAACCTATAGGGTGATCAAAGGTTCTTAACACCTTTAAGACCAAACAAACACTAATGTGAATGAAGAACAATCCTCTTCAAATCACAACACTTACTTCCAACAATCCTGGATAGTAAGGGAAAAACCTTTAAGTAATACAATGATTTAGTTTGAAGTATATGGAGAGCTTTATCAATCTTCAATTGATCTTCTTCTTCAAGATAAAAACAATTCTCAACAATGTATATAAATGTTCACAATGTATGAATGAAACTTGTAATGATAAAGAAAGTGTATATGGCAAGTTTCACAAAATTATGAACACATGAAAGTATAATTTCAAATGTGAGTAAATGAGAAAATTGTTAATGAAGAAGTATATTTGTTAATTTGAAAATTGAAGCATTCTTGTATATTTTTGAAATAAGAAAATCTGCATTTTATAAAGTTACAAGAACCTCTTCATTCATGCCAATTCATATGAAAAGTTGCAATGCATTCATGAAAAGATACCACTTGAAAAATGTTCAAAAACAAAGTAAAAGCTGCATTGGTTCGCTAGGAACCGGTTCCGACACTGACAGAACCCGGTTCTTAGTGAACGTTATAAGTTGGAATTCAAATTTATCACGCAGGAACCGGTTCCCCTATTGGTACAACCCGGTTCCTGGTACAAAATCCAGGGACGTGTTTTTTGAGAAAAGCTGGAACCCGGTTCCCTGTTAGGGAGGAACCGGTTCCTAAAGGTTTATTTTCAAAAATACTTTTTGAAAGATATTTCAAACAAAGTTTTTCTTGATGTTAAAGTTATGGAATATGTATATGTTGATGAATGCATATTGTGAACATCTATATTCAAGATTTTAAGAATTATTTATACCATATTGACATTTGATGATTTCTTCAATAATTCTTCAATAATCTTCAAGACTTTTATTTGATGTTGATAAGCTTTTTGCACATCCTTTGATGTCCATGTTGTCTTCATCAAAACACATGCTTTAAATATGACTTGAGAAGCTTGCAATTACATTCTCCCCCTTTTTGATGATGACAACCAAGTCTTGAAAATGATTCTTGAAATGTTCATGTTGTTTTGTGTAGCAAACATGTTGAGCAAATGCAAGGCTCCCCCTAAATTGTATGCTCCCCCTAAGTCCATGATTCTTTGAATTTTGGAGAGAGTTTGATATTTATTTGGGCCTGCAATTTCTTTGAAACAAAACAACACACATGCATACTCTTCTCCCCCTTTGTTAACATCAAAAAGGATGGGGAAAAAGAGTGAAATAGATACATATAAAAATTAAGACGTGTATCTTAAGAGAAACATTAGATATCACCTTCATCCAAAATACCAAGTTCTCTTCGGATTTTGAAGAAAGGTTCTCGAGCAAGCGGTTTAGTGAAGATATCTGCGAGTTGGTTATGAGTATCCACAAAAGTGACTTCGACATCTCCTTTAAGTACATGATCACGGAGAAAATGATGTCGAATATCTATATGTTTGGTTCTTGAATGCATGACCGGATTCTTTGTAATATTGATAGCACTTGTAATGTCGCATCGAAGAGGAATGCATCCGAGATCAAGTCCGTAATCACGGAGTTGTTGCTTGAGCCAAAGAATCTGTGCACAACAACTACCCGCTGCTATATATTCTGCTTCGGCCGTGCTAAGAGCAACACATGCTTGCTTTTTACAAGCCCATGATACTAATGCATTTCCAATAATGTGACAAGTACCACTTGTGCTTTTACGATCAGTTTTACAACCTGCATAATCCGCGTCAGAATAACCAATTAAAGTGCAAGTACTACCTTTTGGATACCATAGGCCGACATTGATTGTTCCTTTAAGATACTTCATGATCCTTTTAACTGCCATGAGGTGTGATTCCTTTGGATTTGCTTGAAAGCAAGCGCAAAGACAAACACTAAACATAATGTCAGGACGACTTGCCGTCAAGTATAATAAAGAACCAATCATACCTCTGTACTTTGTAATATCAATTGGAGTACCGGATTCATCTTGATCAACATATGTTCATGGCTTTACAATTGTCCATATCAAACTTTTTCAATAATTCTTTGCAATACTTAGATTGATTGATGAAGATTCCATCTTCTAGTTGCTTGATTTGTAGTCCAAGAAAGTAGTTCATCTTTCCCATCATAGACATCTCGAATTCTCCTTGCATCATCAATGAGAATTCCTCACACATTTCTTTGTTAGTCGATCCAAAAATGATATCATCAACATAGACTTGAACCAATAAAGTGTTACTTTGGATTTTCTTAATGAACAAGGTTTTATCAACCTTACCCTTTTCGAAACCTTTTTCACACAAAAAATTTCTAAGTCTATCATACCATGCTCTTGGTGCTTGCTTTAAGCCATAAAGAGCCTTTCTCAACTTAAAGACATGTGAAGGATGTTTGAAGTCTTCAAATCCCGGGGGTTGTTTGACATAGACTTCTTCATTGATGTATCCATTCAAGAATGCGCTTTTGACGTCCATTTGAAAAAGCTGAAAATTTAATGAACAAGCATAAGCAAGTAAAAGACGTATAGCTTCTAACCTTGCAACCGGAGCAAATGTTTCTTCAAAGTCGATTCCTTCCTCTTGATTATAACCCTGATCATCTCCTAAGGCTTCATCAACTTTGGTAGATTCAATTTGAGAAACAAACGCCATGTTTAAGCAAGCATCTTTTAGATTCAATCTTGTTGATACTCCTTGGCTAATGTCACCAATAATTTTGTCAATAGGATGGTCTCTATGAGTTCTCAATTCTTTTGGTAGATCATTGGTTTTTGAATCTTGTTGAACAATGTTTTCTGAATTTTCCGGTGATTTCTTAATTTGATCAAATGAAAGATCTTCCGGGGGTAAATCTATAGGATCATCATCATCACAAACAACTACTTCCTCCTTAGAGGGGTTAGTTTCATCAAAAGATACATGCATAGATTCTTCAATAGTTAAAGTTCTTTTATTATAAATTCTATATGCTTTACTAGAAAGCGAATAACCAAGAAATATACCTTCGTCGGATTTCTCGTCAAACTTACCGAGATTATCCTTGTCATTGTTAAGAACAAAGCACTTGCATCCAAAAATGTGAAAGTGAGCAAAATTTGGCTTTCTTCCTTTGAAGAGTTCATATGGAGTCTTCTTTATTATAGGTCTAATGATAACTCGATTTCCAACATAACATGCCGTACTAACCGCATCCGCCCAAAAATATTTAGGAAGATTTGCATCACTAAGCATTGTTCTTGCAAGTTCCACTAGAAACCTATTCTTTCTTTCAACTACTCCATTTTGTTGTGGAGTTCTAGGTGCTGAAAAATTATGAGAGATACCATGTTCTTCACAAAATTCTTCAAATTAAGCATTTTGGAATTCTCCACCATGATCACTTCTTATGGATACAATCTTTAGTGATTTTTCATTTTGGATTTTCTTAGCATACTTCTTAAAGGCTTTGAAAGCATCACTTTTCTGCACAAGAAACAAAGTCCAAGAATATCTAGAAAAATCATCAATAATGACTAAAGCGTATACATTATCTCCGAAGCTTTTTGTTCTTGATGGACCAAAGAGATCCATGTGTAACAATTGTAGTGGTCTTGTAGTAGACACCACATTCTTAGATTTGAAAGTTGTTTTGGTCTGTTTTCCCTTTTGGCATGCATTACATAATTTGTCCTTGATGAACTTCATCTTTGGTATACCAATAACTAAGTCATGCTTAACCAATTTGTTCAAGTGCTCCATGTGAATGTGAGCGATCCTCTTGTGCCATAACCAAGCGTCATTGTTGTTTACCATAAGACATTGTACCTTCATAGACAAATCATCTAAAGTAATCATAAAAATATTGTTAGTTCTTATACCTTTGAGTTTTACCTCATTGGTTGCCTCATCCATAATGAGACATTCATCTTTGTTGAATTTGATCTTGAACCCTCTATCGCAAAGTTGACTTATGCTAAGAAGATTGTGTTTTAATCCTTCAACATAGAGAACATCCTCAATTTGAATGGATGGAGGTGTGCCAACTATTCCAACGCCAAGAATCTTTCCTTTGGTGTTGTCTGCATAGGTGACATACCCTTTGGCTTTATGTACTAGATATGAAAATTGGTGTACATCTCCTGTCATATGCTTTGAACATCCACTATCAAGATACCAAACATTTGATGTGGATTTCAAGCATACCTACACAAACAAATTATTCTCTGTTAGGTACCCAAGTTGCCTTGGGTCCTTCATAGTTAGTTCCCTTTTTCACCCACACATAATGCCCACTTGCTATACTAAAGTTTCTAACATAGCAAGCATTAGGTGTATGGCCTTTAATACCACAATAAAAACAAGTAGATTCAAAGTTACTTTTATATCTAGAAGGATAAGATTTCTTCTTAGGAAATGTTTTCTTTTTCGATACATTAGCCTTTTCCTTTTGATGATTGTGAACAACTTGCTTCTTTTCTACTTTCTTGGGATTGGAACTATTACTAGCCTTTACAAAAACAGTGGGATTGTTACTTGGTTTCTTAGAATTCACATAACCAAGACCCCTTTTATCATTTGGATAGCGTTGTTGGCTTAGTAATCCTTCCAATCCTATTTGTCCTTTTTCATATCGTTCAATGACTCTTTTCAATTGAACAATTTGAAAGGCATTTGATTCACACTTGGAGCATGCAAAGTTTTCTTTTTCTTTAATAAAATTCTGTTTTTGAAGATCAAAATCTTTAGTCATGGTGTCAATTTTTTCTAAACAACTTAGAAGTTCTTTTTCTTGATTTGACACCTTTTTGTATAAACTTTTGCATTCTTTCAAGAGTTCATCAATAGCATCTTGAACATCATCATCAAAAAGATTAAATTCATTACTAACCTCTTCTTCATTGTCGGAGTGATGTGAAGCCATTAATGCTAGATTTGCACATTCCTCGCTTTCCGAATCGGATGAAGAACTTATCTCATTATCTTCCCATGCAACATAAGCCTTTTTGTTCTTGAACTCCTTTTTGCCTTTGAATCCATTTTTCTTGGATAGTTTTGGATAATCCGGCTTTATGTGACCTTGCTTTCCACATTCATAACATGTGACATCTTGTGTTGATGTGGAGGCTTCTTTATCTTTATGATTATAAAATTTCTTCCTCTTGACAAAGTTAGCATTATGAAGATTATTTTTATGACCAAAATATTTTCCTAACCTTTTTACAAGAAGCAAGAAGTTTTCATCTTCCTCCGATGCATCTTTATCTTGACTTTCCTTTGAATCAACTTTCAAGGCAATGCCTTTGGATTTCTTCTCTAAATTTTCATGTTTTTCAAGTCTACCGAGTTCCATTTCGTATTCTTGAAGTTTGCCAAATAATGTAGCGGAAGTCATTGCGGAGAGACTCTTCTTTTCCGAGATTGCCGTTACCTTTGGTTGCCATTCCCTAGTCAATGATCTAAGGATTTTCAAGTTGAGTTCATCATTTGTCAAGGTTTTACCAGGAGCATTTAAGTGATTTGTCAAATGCACAAATCTCTTTTGTAAGTCAAGAATGGATTCTCTGGGCTGCATTCGAAATAGTTCATATTCTTGACTCAAGGTATTTAGCCTTGATCTTTTTACTTCAGCCGTTCCTTCATGAGTTTGAACCAGGGTATCCCATATTTCTTTTGCTGTCTTGTAGTTCGAGACACGGAAAAATTCGTCCATACTGAGTGCACCTTGAAGAAGGTTTATTGCCTTTTTGTCATAGAGAACTTTCTTTTTATCATCGTCGTCCCATGCAGTTTTGGGCTTTGCAGAACCAATGCCATTGATTACTGATATTGGGATAAATGGACCATTTTCAACAACATCCCATACTTCCTCTCCTTGTGCTTCTAAATGCGCCTTCATGCGTATTTTCCAGAAGTCAAAATATTCACCACAGAATAGAGGAGGCTTGTTATTACTACCACCATCTCTGAAGACTGGTTGATGATTTGCGGAAGCCATTCTGGATCTTTAGGAACAAGTTACCTATAACTTGCTCTGATACCAATTGTAAGTCTCGGAGTGCCTAAGATGGGGGGGGGGGGGGGGGGGGGGGGTGAATTAGGTCTTATAAAATTTATTCGGTTTTATGAGAATGCTTGGTAGTAATTTTTGGTTAAGTGTTTGAAGGTTTTGATTATATCTTTATCTTTTCCTGATTATGGTGATGAAAGCGATAAATGCGGAAAAGTAAAGAACACGGTGATATATCCTGGTTCCCCTCACAATCCGAGAGTACTCCAGTCCCCTTCCCAACACGAAAGAGATTTCACTATAGTTAGAATGATTGTACAACCTATGCTTACTATCTAACCTATAGGGTGATCAAAGGTTCTTAACACCTTTAAGACCAAACAAACACTAATGTGAATGAAGAACAATCCTCTTCAAATCACAACACTTACTTCCAACAATCCTGGATAGTAAGGGAAAAACCTTTAAGTAATACAATGATTTAGTTTGAAGTATATGGAGAGCTTTATCAATCTTCAATTGATCTTCTTCTTCAAGATAAAAACAATTCTCAACAATGTATATAAATGTTCACAATGTATGAATGAAACTTGTAATGATAATGCAAGTGTATATGGCAAGTTTCACAAAATTATGAACACATGAAAGTATAATTTCAAATGTGAGTAAATGAGAAAATTGTTAATGAAGAAGTATATTTTTTAATTTGGAAATTGAAGCATTCTTGTATATTTTTGAAATAAGAAAATCTGCATTTTATAAAGTTACAAGAACCTCTTCATTCATGCCAATTCATATGAAAAGTTGCAATGCATTCATGAAAAGATACCACTTGAAAAATGTTCAAAAAACAAAGTAAAAGCTGCATTGGTTCGCTAGGAACCGGTTCCGACACTGACAGAACCCGGTTCTTAGTGAACGTTATAAGTTGGAATTCAAATTTATCACGCAGGAACCGGTTCCCCTATTGGTACAATCCGGTTCCTGGTACAAAATCCAGGGACGTGTTTTTTGAGAAAAGCTGGAACCCGGTTCCCTGTTAGGGAGGAACCGGTTCCTAAAGGTTTATTTTCAAAAATACTTTTTGAAAGATATTTCAAACAAAGTTTTTCTTGATGTTAAAGTTATGGAATATGTATATGTTGATGAATGCATATTGTGAACATCTATATTCAAGATTTTAAGAATTATTTATACCATATTGACATTTGATGATTTCTTCAATAATTCTTCAATAATCTTCAAGACTTTTATTTGATGTTGATAAGCTTTTTGCACATCCTTTGATGTCCATGTTGTCTTCATCAAAACACATGCTTTAAATATGACTTGAGAAGCTTGCAATTACACATTCAACTAACCTTTTGTTATATTTGACCTCTAACTTCTCATGTCTTTTTTTTTCTCACTTGAGCATTTATTTTTATGTCATTTTTTCTTTGCTCACTTGAGCTTTATTTTCTTTTAAATACACTTAAGAATCAACTTGAACATTAAAAGATTTAAGGTTACTTGGACTACTTGGTTACTATCCTTAGCATTGTAGATTTGAGGATCTCTCAGACTTAGGATTAGAAGCCTTGATACTTGGGGACCTTGTTGCTCTGTTGTTATTCTGCCTAAAATCCTGGGGTTTACTCCGTGTTATTGGTTTGAATTTTTCTGTGTGCAGGTTATTCGAATTTTCATGCTTTGTATATGATTGAGAATTCCTCTGTATACAGTTGTTACTCTGGCCAAATTTTATCAATGAAGACTTTGTTTGGTTCTTAATTCATCTAATGCTTGGTATTCATCAGAGATTTAGTATTTTAGCTTTCTTAGTTTCAATCCAAAGGATGTGAATTCTACATTGACTTCTTATGTCAAGTGTTAGCTTATTGTTAGTTAGACCATTCTTTTCCTTAGCTTTACCTTATGCTTTAGGATAGTCCCTCTATCTCCTCTTATCTTCTTTAATTTCAAAAATCTTCTTCCTCCTTTTTAAAACTCTTCTTGTTTTCTAACTTGAACCACTTTTATAATAAACTTGGACTTAGGTCCATGCATTTTCAAAAACCTTTTCTTAATCCAACTTTAATAAATTTAACAATACTTTTACATCTTTCTCAAGACTAAAAGTCAATTAATATCATTCAAACCATTTTTCCACTTTTGCTTTTTACTTTTAAACGTTTCTCAAAAGATTAGACTCTTGTCGATTCTTATAGTGATGTGAGCTATTATACTACTACGTTATGTAGTGAAGTGAGATATTTTATACTCGGGTGTTGAGTGAGGCTTTGTTGATTTTAAAATCCAAGCTATATCCTCAACTTTGAGATGATACAAATTCTCCTTTCTCATAATCATGGGTAGTAAGTATACTTTCCACTCAGATATGAAGATGATATCTTTTCTCTTAAAATTAACAAACACACGTGTGTTTTAAAATTTTTAAGGTGAACTACGAGTATCCTGATCCCCTATTGCACGAAAGGTGGTACGTAGGCGCTAAAGGTTCTAAATCGCGGCGGGTGTAAAAATTGTAAAAACCACTTCTTTTCTCATCTTCACCATCTATTTTTTTGTATACACCTTTTATAGCCAAAATACACAGATTTTCAAAGAGGTTCCTGCGGAGTACCATAGATAATTAGGGTTCTAATAGCTTCCCTTTGCATAACCAACCCCCGTACCTAGATTCTCCCCCCTATTTTTTAGGTTTATTCGCTCTTTTCCTATTTTCTTTGGAAACAATAAAGCACGGCGGCGGTTTTTATTTGATTCGTACGAGTTAAGTCAATCCAGTGGCTTAATTTCAAAATTCCTACCGCTCTAATATCATGAAATGGTGTTTAGATCTGAGTAGGGTTCTGTTTGGATCATTTGGATCATGAGAGTGTATGGGAATCATCACATTGGGTTTAGGAGCAATCACAAAAGTGAAAGAGATATTACATATTCATTCAAAACTTTAAGGTGATATGTGTGTGGGTTCTGTCACTTATAAAGTCTTCAACATTCACTTTTTCATCTAATGTGAGACTCATAATCACACTCCATATACCAATAACTTCTCCTTCAAATGTAAATTTATCCATTATTATGCGTATGCTCCCCCTTAAATGAAAGCTTTTCATCCATATCTACTTTCATTGTCCTTGTGTTAGCTTAACGAAACACACTGCATGAACATCCTTGTTAGGAAGACTTTTGATACAAGGATCTCCAATCAAATCAGACTCTAATACTACTGTTGGGGTCACGAGGGGGTCCGAGGATCATCATATCAGGCTTAGGATCAACCACACAAGTGAGAGAGACAACATATATTCACCCAAAATCTTAAGGTGATAGGTTTGTGGATTCTCTCACTTTTAAAGTGTTCAACATTTACTTTTCCATCCGATTTGGAACTCATACTCACACTTGATATACCAACAGGTTCTGCATGGTATAGTTTAGTGAGAAAACTGAACCAAACTAAATCAAACTATAGTAAAAATTTACTCAAATTGAATCAAATCGTTTTAATTTATTCAAAACTCTAGATATGAGATCTTAGATGAGGAGGGGTGTTGTTTCTTGAAGCATGAGATGTTAGATTCAAGTTTGAGTGGTTAAAAGTCTAATATTGTCTATGAATGAATATAATATTAGAATTATGAAAAAGAGGAATCAAATATCTGATATCTTATAGTTTGTTTGAATGAGATAATTGGAAATTTTAATGAATTTAGAATTCCAATCAATTCAAATGATTTAATTGAAATTTATTCATTTTCAAATTATTTTATTTGGATAAATTTATTTTTTAGGTAAATTTAATAAAATTTAGAAATTTTTGGCCAAATTTAATATTTGAAAAATAAGCACCAATTTGAAATTTTTAAAAATTTGAAAGATCAATTTGTAATTTTAAAAATTATGAAGGACCAATTTGAAATTTTTTTGCAAAATTTTAGAGGTCAATTTTAAATTTTTTGAAAATATAAGGATCAACTTGCAAAATTTGAAACAATAAAAATAACTAATTTGACATTCATATAATATGGAGTATGAGAAGAATTACAAATTCTTTGATTTTAAGTATCATTACAAAATCATTAAATTGAACTTAGACAAAATACTTCATAAATTTTCATCAATTTAATAATTCTTCATATTTTTTTATCCAAATAATGAAATTTGTCCGAATCATTTTACATTACCTCAAAACATTATATTTTTTCATTAAAATACTTCATCTAAATATACTCTTAAATTTTTGATGGAGATATGACATCTCTCTCTTGTGATCCTTGAGCATCAAGTATTCGTTGGTGTTTTTTGTGTTTACAGACTCCCCAACAAGTGATATCAGAGTCTATGATTAGGCTAAATTCTTTTTTTAATAGCAAAGGTTAGAGCCGACTTAACTTTGATTTGATATTGCAAATTGTAAATATCAAAATTACCTCATATTCTCAACTATGGCAAAGACAATGATAAAAGAGAAACTCGTGGATATAATAATCTTCTTATTGTGTGCTTAATCAGATAGAGTCTTGTTCATTATTTTAAAATCCATTTTTGGAAAGTGATATTTTGTGTTAAGAAATATGGCTGGGTCTAACTCAACCTTATAAAATCGGCTTGTAAGGTGAGAATTATCTCCACTTATAAGAACATGTTCAGATCATATATTTTTCGAGGTAGGACTCTTAACACACTCCCTCACGTCTAAAACTGGACATCTAGAGCGTGAAAATAAATAGTTGGTGACTCGATAGTGAAAACTTGATAGCAGATGTCTCATCAGATCTTAAATTACACTCTAATAACATGTTAAGAAAAATTATTGGACCTAATTCAACCATATAAAATTGACTTGTAAAATAAGGACCGTTCTCGCTTATAAAAACATGTTCATTATCATATATTTAATTTTAATTTTATCAATATGATATATGAGTATTTATCTTTATGTTTAACCAAATGAAAAGAAAATAGTTTTCACATATTTGTTAAATGATCTGTTTTCAATGATTTTTTTTTCCTCCTCCTGAATTCAAATAAACTTTGGTGGTAGGAGCTAGTGAAAGGGAACAAGATCATCTTAATTGACATATCTAACTATTCCAAAGTCCCTACCTACAAAAACTACAGCTCAAAAGTTCAAATGTGAACTATGCAAATGTCACCATGGAATAACTCTCTGCATACATGTGCACTACGAGTCCTACAGACTACAGTTAATTTTGCATTGTAGAGTCAAAAACCAATTTGAAATATGTGTACTGCGGAAATAATTAATACACCTTTATATTATCTCATTTACTAGCTAGAAACTAGGATAGTAACCCTTCATTCCAAAATGGTTCCTATTCATTGCATTAAACTGTTGTTGTTCAGATCTGCATGGGACCAGAACTTAAACTCTCTTAATTTCATTGACTTATTCTTTTTTGGTTCCACTTGTTGGTCGCTCTCACTTCTAGCTTGTAGAAAAAAGAAGGGAAAATTTGCCAATCTCAATCACATTTTGTATATTTTCCACTAATTTTGTTTGGACCAAAAAAATACAAAAATACAAATTGTATGGCTGATGTTCTATAATCCAAGCAAGGTATCTTAAGACAAAAAAAAAATGACACCTATTATGATATAGAAGGAATATAATTTTACTTTCAACACCGCAGTTATTAAGGGTGACAAATTTCAACCGCCCGATTGAAATCAATTAATCTATTGTGTTTTTTTGTACAAACTTTTTGAATTGAGTCGGATGTCAGGTTGATTTAGTTGTTTAATTTGAATAATATAATATTGATTCACTTGAGTTCGAATGATTAATTTGAATCTGTCGAAAATCAAACCCAATCGAATGCAATTAATATTTTTATTTTTTTATTTTTATTATTATAAATTGATCCATTATAAAAATGAGGTTCATAAAATTATTATGTTATTATCATTTTTATAATCTAATAATGATATTGTTTATTCACAAGAATACAAGAACCTATAATACAAAATTTTGAATGTTATTTAGTTTAAGGTTTAAATTATGATAATGATTAAATTAATGTCAAATGTTATTGAAAATATTATTATGTAATATTTTTTTTCAATAATAAAAAAATAATTCTATTTTGTGTTTTTCTAAAATTTTGATAATTTTTTTTAAATTAAAAATAAATATCTGTGAATTTTATAAAAAATAATTTTTATGATTTTAGTCTAATAAATATTAAATCGATTAAATTCATTTGATTTATCCGACAAACTGATTTAATCGACTCAACCAAAAATTAAAATTATATCAATCGGAATTGGACCTTTGGAATGAAATCACAGTTGGTGTCTGATTTAAATTTTTAGCCCGATATCGACTCAAACCGACCAATAGTCCAATCCTAACTGTTATTAATAATAACCTTTTAGCTACAATATTTTTTGTTACATGCAGTGCGTTGTGTGTGAAGCCTGAAATCTGACCTACTGCGTGTGTGTGCCAATCAATCAATAGAACTAAAAACTAACTTCTATTGAACATTCGAATCCATCCCATTCCAAATTCGTTGCAAAAATCAATCATTCACCCTAGATCAATTTAGAGGATTAGTGTCAATCAATCAATAGAACTAAAAACTAACTTTCGTTGACCATTTTTTCCATTTTTAGTTGTGCTCTTTCATTGTTAAAAGTCACAACAGTCTATAGTGTCTGGAGATTTATCTCCAAATATATCTTTTTCACACACATCTCTGATGAAATTGCTGAGAAACGCCTATTTTATTAAAATTTAGTTCGGAGATGCATTTCTGTATCCACAAAAGGTTAATTCGGATATGTATTTCTGTAACATTCATTAGTTTAATTTTTCATGGAGTTTTTCGAAGATGCATCTCTGAAAATACTTTGTTAGTCCAAACCAAAAACAAACAGGAACAATGGCTAAATGAAAAAACAACATAACTTCACATCAAAATAAACATTACATAGATAATTGTTAAAATTAACATGAATTTAACATTACATGTTATTACAAATGGGTGATTCAGAATGTTGCATCATTCTTATAATATCTTCGGCTGATCTTGCAATTGACGCGTCCCCTTCAATTGGACCCTTTGTTAAGTAAGGGTAAATGGTACTCCACATAACCTTTAAATCATCATCCTTCTTCAATTCAAGCATGGTGAATTGTATATTCCCTTTGTTATTAATCGAGGGTAAATAATATTCGAGCTTGACAACTCTCCGATTTTTTAGATATTACAGGAGAGTATTCACTTTGGATTTCAAATTGACGCAAAGACCCTGAATTGAAACGGATGATTTGCGCCACTGAAATACAAAAATGCAGATATGTATTCATTTTGTTTTTTGTAAAGAAAGATGGAATAAGAGACCCTATTTATAGAAGTTGTAGATCAATAAAGACCTTACAAACCCTATCATATCATCAGGACATATTTCAGTGATGCATCTCCGGATATACCCTATTTTTTAAAAAATAAGGGTCTTTACAGAGATAAACATCTAAGCATGGCAACAAAACCCAAGCACGCGGGTACCCATCCAAACCCTCCTCGAAGTTGACGGGGAAAACCCGTTTTAACTTAATTTGGGTCCAGGTTTTCTCCGATTACAAATCATAGGGACGGGTCGAATAATATGGACACTAGCCCCCACCCCAAATCTGCCCCGATTATTTTATTATGTATACTATTATTTATTTTTGATAATTTAGAATATTAAATATGTGGAAAATATTTTGATCATTTAGAATATTAAATATGTGGAAAATATTTTGATAATTTGATTTGTATTTATTATTTAAAATATTTGAAATGTATGTGAAATTCTGGTATACAGATTATAAATGTCCTAACACATGTTGAGACACTGATCTCTGCATAATAATGCATAGATTGAACACAGCAGACTGATACAAAACTTATCAGTTCAAAGTCTTGACAAATGTTCCAACCTCTTATACGACATGTTGATAAATCAAAAACAAAAATAAACAAAACATAAAGATAATAAAACACAGATATGATGACACAGTTAGTGGACACACGCCTACTCTGGGGGATACCAAGTCAGGAAGGAAGTCCACTATCAGTAGTATTAGTTTAAAGCTAAACTCTCTCGTTTACAACTTCTCTCCTAATCCCTACCTAATAGAACTTCTACCTAAGAACATCCTAAATATTAGAAATCAGCATCTCACTTCCCAAATCACCTCAGTGGTATTTTTATCAATTACAACCTATTCATTCAAGACTCTTGACTAACAAACATACTTGGATTTGCTTCAAAGCTTCATCCAAGAACAATATATGATTCATTACCTAAAGGCTTTTGAATCTGCATAAACCATGTCAACCACAATGTATCAAATCGATATAAAGAGTTGTTAGACTACGACACCAGCTCTAGAGGGGGTGAATAGATCCTCAAATAAAACTTACCTTTCAAAAAGATTATTTATAACTTATTTGAAAAACAATATTGAGCGGAATGGTTTTGGCTTAGATCAATGTAGTAGTCTAAACGAACCTAGTTATTGGAAACTCGAATATGCACGAGCCATATGGAATTAACATAATGATAAAATCAATTAACATAATACTATCTCAATCAACTATTTAATATTCAACATAACTATTTCCTATTTACAATGAAACCATATTAAAACATAACATGACAATCTATCGAACATGTGGTGTGAAAGCAATTTTTTACAATTTTCTTTGCGATTTGTTGATATGTAAAAGCACTTATAATCAAAGTGATTATAAGCTAGTCAACAAAGCAATTTAAACGTTAATAATCAAAGAAAAATTATATATGAATCAATCAATCAAACAACACATTCAACACATTGCATATAGAGAGTAAATGAAAGTAAGAGATAGAACGTTATAATTTTTCTTTGAATTAAACAAGTTAAACAATTTGTCAAACACTTGGCGTGAAATCAAAGTTTCAACATTTTCCTTGGTGTTTTGTTGATAAGAAACTCAACACACAATTCAAAACAAAAAATAGTTTTGGAAAATTCCTACACATTAATAAATTACTCAATGTTATTTGACAAATCGATGTATGAAGATTAAAGCAAGTAAAACAATGAAAGAAAAGAGACACAAGGATTTGTTTAGGAAGTTCACCAATCATCCTCGTTATGGCTACATCTCCCCCCAATTCGAAATTTAGAGTTAGGATAATTTCTTACTTTGCAAAAGTATGGTTACAAGAGAAGTGTTCAAGAGAAGTCCTACAAACCCTAACCATTTGATGTTAATTCAATCTGTTATCTTCTTTTGATCTTCAACAATACCAAGACCTATAGATATAATGTATTTGCTGCTTAAGTTACTTCCATGAAAATATTTCAAACACTCTAAGGTTCCATGCAAAGATTTCAAACACTCCAAGAGTTTTTTCACTCTAGTAAATTCGATTGCACACTATCAACACAAGATCACTGATTCTATCATCCAATTCTTGATACTTCCTTAAAAAGATTTCAAACACTCTAAGGACCCTTGAAACGATTTCAAACACTCCAAGGGATTTTTCACATGGACGATTCCTTCTCGCAAATCTTACACGGAAACCCCCAATTCAACAAATGATTTTGGAGGACAAACCCGATGGTTTTTCCCGAATGAATACCCCTACAAATCTCAACATAAACCAATTGGAAATCCACAATTATTCATCTAGATGGAACCCCGACGGAACATCATTACAATGTAATGTTAATGTGTATGCATATATTAGAAGGTTGAAGAAGAAGAGGAAATGTAGGCTAATTTTATGTTATCATCAAGTTGGAATGATGCATGAATGATATATTTATAGTTGGAAATATTTAGGGCAAAAAGGACAAATTCAGAATAAAAGAAATTGAAAATTTGACCAAAACAGACATTACGTGTCGACCTCAAATTTTTATGTGTCGACACATACGTTATAAAAATAATGCATGTGTCGTCCTGAAGGACTCTATGTGTCTACCTGAACAAGTTATAAGCTACAAGCTTTAAAACGTGAGTAAATGTGTCGACCTAAACAAGTTAGAAGCTACATACTTTAAAACGTGAGTAAATGTGTCGACCTGAACAAGTTAGAAGCTACAGACTTTAAAACGTGAGTAAATGTGTCGACCTGAAATATGGATGTGTCGACACATAAAATAAGAATATCTGCAATTTCATAAATCTTTTAGTATGGGTCGACCTGAAGGTTGTATGTGTCAACCATTGACTTACAAAATCTTACTGGCTTAAAAGCTGAGTTACATGTGTCGACCTGAAAATCGAATGTGTCGACACATGCAATGCAAAAACATGCAGAAACTGTTTTTCAATGTGTTGAGTTAATTTCTAAGTACTTTTTTATGATTCCTAAAACTTATAATACAGAGGAGTGAAACAAGATATAAAGATACCGTCTACTAGGGGTGGCAAAGTGGGCGATCCGTCCCATTTAAGCCCGTACAAAAGCGGGGCAGGGCGGGAAAACTTAGGCATCCGAGCTCAAAAGTCAAGTCCGCCCCGTTTACTAACGAGTTGAAGGGTTGGCAGGCCGGTATGCCAATTTTTTTAGTTTTTTTATTTTACGATTTAATTTATTACATAATTTACAAAAAAATTTAATCATTACTAAAGAAGCCGACAAAAGATTTTTTTTAGCAACGCATAATATAACTTCAACATGTGTTAAGTCCAAACACTTAAAAAAATAAAATAGATAAAGACTAATTTTAAGGAAAACATATGGAAATAGACTCTATCACGATAAAAAAATGTATCAAAATAAACAAATAAATAACACATATCATCATAATCCTATTTAAAAACTAATTACTAAAAGAATCCAATTAATAATTTGCACAAGACAAACAATGATAATATTACCGTACATAAAACATCACAGTACATAAAATAGTAGTGTATAAAATATTAACACCCAATTTTCTCATTGTTTACATCATATAGACTATTATATTGATTGATTCCTTAATAGTTATATCTTAAATTTTTCACACGTATACTCTAATCGAATTCTTCATTTTCTTAAAATTAACATTTGTTTCTAAATAAATTATATGAGCTAATGTATTGACAACTTAATAATTCTTCATGGCATACAATTGTTCTTGTATTTCAAGTTTTTCCAACCAATACATGTATTAGAAAGTTATATAAAGAACCTTACAATTGTAACTCATTTTGTCTGTATAATAATTTAGAATGTAATTTATCACCATAACCCAAAGAGAATATTGTTATTTTTATAGTTAAAGTTGTCTTAATTCTATGTAAAAAGTAAAAAGTTGTAACAAAAAGCCCGCTGACAAAACTCGCCCTGCCCTGCCTAAGCCCACTTTTTAAAGCGGGTTAGGCAGGGCGGGCCAACTTAAGGTACCGAGCCAAAAACCTCAGCCCAACCCGCCAAAAATGGTGAGTCAAATGGGCTTGCCCGGCGGGGCTGACCCGTTTTGCCACTCCTACTGTCTACCATACTGAAATGCTAGCTTTCCAAGTTTTAACATCATGAAAAATATCTAATAGTGAAGTTGCACATATAATTTCCCCCTTTTTTATGATGGAAAAACTTGTGACGATACATTTCATGTGGTTATCGAAGGCTCCCCCTGACTTTGTGCTTCCCATCTTCATCACGCATATTCTTCTCCTCCTTTGAAAAAATCAAAAAGAAAAAAGGCAAATCATGAGAAGCATCATATTCCAATACCAATACTAATATATCACACAGAGGGATTTTTGAAAAGAAGAGCATACAATTACATATCCCCATATATATATATGCAATGATACAAAAATAATAATAGCTAACAAGCATAAAACATTACCAAACATGTAATGAAATTGCATGAATAATAATGAATGTAATGCAAGAGAAAGCTAGTTAAGTTGCTTCTATAGCATCACGATTTGGTAACACAACACAATGGAAATCCTGATGCCGCACACGCATGTGCCTAGCATAGTGATAAGAACATGTCACTACACAATCCAAAATAAAAATATTGCCATAAAATGTGACTCAACTACAACATGAAGCGTATAGTCGGGTCTAAATTATGAGTAGGACAAGCCACTAGGCGTCTTTTGAATATTTTGTAAGCTTCCCCTAGCGACTTACCCTTTTTTTTGCTTAAAATTAAGGATTTCATACCTCTTTCGCATGAACACAGATGCAGGAAAATATTCCTTCAAAAATGAAGTCTTCATTTCTTCCCAAGTTGTTATACTATCAGTCGGAAGAGAAAAGAACCATTCTTCAGCATCATCAGCCAAAGTGAAGGGGAACATTCTCAATTTCTTTTGTTTCTTAGTATGACCATATATCTTCAAGGTGGTGCTCATGGTCAGAAATATCTGTAAATGTTTATTAGTGTCTTCATTCAACCTTCTTGAAAATGACCTTCTCTCAAGTTGAGCGATAGTATTGGGATCCAGCTGAAAATTTGGTACATTCATCGGATGGTTTACAATAGTGAGTCTACCAACCGGTGCATCCCTTCCACCATAGTCACCAAGTAGTCTCTCAGGTGGATTTTCGCCCATGATTTTAGCTTCTGAATCTGAATTTGTCTCTTGGTGTTTTGAATGGTGTTTTGAATATGTGTCTTGGTGCTCTAAGTGAATTGAGGCAATATCTTTCTTGGAAGCCAGTCTGGCTAACTTAGCTTGTCTTCTCCTTGCGTGAAAAGTTTTTCGATCTTTGTGTCAAAAAGAAGCTCAGTTGAGGCCTTACCTCGCATAAAAGATTAGATATAATTAGTGGAAATATAGTAATGAACAAAAATAATTGAAAAATAAAATTTTAATTGCAAAGCAATAAAATTTCAATTGAATAACACTGAAACTCTATATTTTGGAAGTCCCCGACAACGGGGCAAAATACTTAATCGGAAAAATAGCAAGTGTACTATTTTCACTGATGTAGTAATAATGGGATTTTCCCAAAGTATCGATCTCGAGGACTATGTAGGAAATACTAAGTTTTATTATTATTTCAATCAAACAAAAACAATAGTTTTGGGATTGATTGGAATAAATCCTTTCAAAAGATTAACTGACTGAATGTAAAATGTGACTTTTTATGTTTGATTAAAAGATGCTAGAGGTGAGTGTATGATTTGCCATGAAATAACCTTCACTCTTTGATCTTTTCAACAAGTTCATCAACCTCAATTACCGATTATTAAGATTATCTTTCCCTAAGTCCTTAGTGAAAAACCTTTAACCTTCTACCCTAATTTCAGTTTCCATTCAAATTAGTTTTGAAGTTAAGCATTCAATTATCAAGAATTATTCTGGTTATTATAGGATTGCCCTAGTCCTAGGTGAAATCATCTATAATATCATTATTTAGAAAACCTTAACACGACCGTCTAGTTATAATGTGTTAATAACATTAAAACCTTATGGTCCCATAGGGTATAACTATAAATTCTTCTAAACAATCAAATTGATGCATAAAAAATGTTATGTTTAATTAGACAAAGAGATCAGTATTATTAACATTGCAAATCAGGGGCACTCCTCTAACATTGGGGGGTTTAGCCTCTCATAGAATTCAAGAGTAAAATAACACAGATATTAGATGTAGAAATTACAATAAGTTTGGACTCTTCGATCTTCAATTACTATCGCACACGAAGAGTTCTCTATTCCCAAAGCTCCTCTAGATCTCCAGTCTTCTATCGTGAAATTTTTCAATCATTCCAAAAGTCCTTTTTCCTTCTTCAAATTAGGTTTAAGTAGTCTGGTTCTTCCTACGTGATCCAAAAAGTCCAAAGTAGCCTCCAGGGTTCAAAAAACACCTGAAATTCCAAAATTTAAGAATTATCAGCGCTTGAGCTAACACGGGCGTTGTTAATGGACACAGGCACCCGTGTCAGCGTCTGTGATCCTTCCTCTAAAAGTTTATGCTTCAGCTGACTTGACACGGGCCATGTCGTGTGACATGGGCACTCGTGTCACCTTCTGCTTTCAGCTTCTTTTCCTTCTTCTCCTAACACGGCCTGTGTCAGGTGACACGGGTGACCGTGTCATGGCCCCTTCAACTTCATGTTTTGCTTCACGTTAGCACAAATCCTCTGGATATTTTTACCTGCACCTGAGATTACCAACACTTACCAAACCAAACCATCAAAAGCATCTAAAAGACATGAAATTCAAATAAAAGTAACACAAAGATACATTTGCGAAAAGTAAAATAACTTAAACAAAATGATTAAAAGACAAACCAAAGTGTTACAGATTTGACGAACTTATACCAAATAAGTGACAGAAACAAAGTAGAAATGGGGGCCGATCAATGGTAAATCGGAAGAATTTTGACAAAGCGTTTGCAACTATACCACCGTGTGACCCAGGAGATGCAGTTTTCGAGCCGCATCTTGATGCGATCAATTTCTTGACTTTACACCCCATTCATGGTTTTATTTAGGACCAAGAAAAGTTGGACACATTTCCAGCTACAAAAAGGGAGTTTGAGCCCACTGGGTGGGAAGAAGAACAAAATTATGATGATGCCTGATTCGAATGCTCTGACAAGGATTTTGGCCTATATGGCCGAAAATAGAATAAATGCGACCTTAGAGGCTGAAGATGTTTCAAATATGGCACCTGAGGCTATCATGGTGAAAGAGTTTGGAGAAACAAGCCAAACAACATCTTCAGAAAGCCAGAGGCTTGACTGCATATATGAAGAAGAGCCTTTGGGGTTTGAGAAAGACCCAAGAGACAATGTTTTGAAGATGCAAGCACGAGATTCCTTGGAGGAAGTCGACTTGGGTGATGGTTCGATTAGGAGAATTACATAAGGTTTGATTGATAATGACTTGATAAAAATTTGTTGGTTCCCAATGAATGTTCATAAAGGTGAACTTATTGGTGAATGGTCATTCACGAATCAGAGTTTTCTCCCCAACTGAGAGATCTTTCTCACTCCCCAGCCAAGTTGTGCTGAAAATTCTCTTGTTCCCCAGTAGAAGCTTTTATCAGGATTTCTTTGTCAAGATTTCTCATATTCCCAGAAAGGTATATTTGTTGAAGCATTCTTTTTCAAGGATACACATGTACCTGGTAGAAGTGTATGGATGCATTTTTGTTCAAGAAATTACTTCATCCCCAACCAAGAGGTTAACAAGTTATTCCCCGCAGATCCAATGGTTATTGGTGTCCTCCCCGGCAGCGTCCAATCTTCATTGGCATCCTCACTTAAAATTTGTAGTATATTTTGATTCTCTATAGTGAAGTTTTTAATTTATTTTTTCAATTCCTCTCAGAGTTCAGCCCATGGTTACTGGCTATTCAATTTGTTATTGCCCACATAATTTCCGATTTTCAAGGGCTTCTCGTCAGCAGTTCCTTGTATCTTTTTATTTCTCCAGCAAGATCATGCATCATTATATTGCATCTACTCAAATGTGTAGTGTTTCCATTCATTTAAGAATATTACTCCATAGAAAAATTCAAACATGCATCGAAGCATAAGCCAATTTTATTTCCTTCTTCCCCAGTGAGGTTGCTCAGTTTCTTGATATACCTGATAATTTGCTAATCACATATAATGCTCCCAACAGGTCTCTCTAGAGATTATTTATCCTATGATATCACCTATTTATAGTTCTCATGATATCAGTGTTCATTGATTGTTCTTTGTTATATCTAGTGTTTACTAGTCCCTTTTGGTTTGATCTAATGTTCATTGGTACCTTGTTTTACGTTCATTTCATTGGTGCCCCTATGTCTAAAAGCTAGTGTTCACTAGTCTTCTTTGGTCAAGTGTTCACTCATTGTCTTGTTGGTGATCCAGTTCCTCCCTGGCGCAACATTTTTATGTCTGGTGGTCACCCGTTCCTTTTAAAGTCAAGTCTACTACTTGTTACCTGATTTTGAATACAACGTTGTTATGGTATTCTTAAGAGTCTAGTGGTCACTAGTTCTCTAGAGTCAAGTGGTCAGTTGTCTCTTTGTATCTCTTATTCCTTGGCTAGATTCAGTGGTCATTAGTTCTCCCTGGTTGAGATTAGCATGTGTTCACCTTGCTTTGAATCCAATGTTCATTGGTATCTTATTGAGTACTTTCAGGTCTAGTGGAAACTAGTCCCTTTTAAGTCGAGTGTTCACTCGTTGCTTCGTTTGTGATCCAATTCTTTCCTGGCACATTATTTGTAGTACTCCTAAGGTCGAGTGGTCACTCGTTACCTTTACTTGATCCCCATCGTTCCTCCAATGTTCTAATGGTATGGTTCAGTTGTCATTGTTCCTTTTTTGATCGAGACCAGTGTTTACTGGCACACTCTTTTAGATCCAATGGTTTTTGCTATCTTTCGAGTCTAGTGGTTACTAGTCTTCTTGGGTTGAGTCTGATGTTTATTGGCCTCGTTTTTCAAGTCCAATGTTCACTAGCATTCTTTGATAAGGGTTTAGTGTTCACTATTCCTCCGTGATTGCAGACCCAGTCCTTTTGGTTTGATACCACAAAGCTACTGAAATACAGTCACCAGTGTTGATACACATTGTCCTTGTATTTAATCCCTTTCTACCTTATTGCCCGAAAGGCCGACGCTAATCTCGCTTTTAGGTTTAAGACGATTGAACAGGGGCAGCTGTTGTACCCCCAAAATTTTCCCTCTTCATTTTAACTATATTTTACTTATACTTCATTATCATATGTATACATATATATCATTGGTTTTATGGTCACAGGATCAAGGCACTTCTCTTATAAGCTTCATTAAGCTATATAAGACGTTTGTTTCGTCAATCAATGCACTCAGCACATTTCCCCAGGCTATTTAGTTAGTGGTTAATCAAGTTCTAATCATGCCAAGTTCCCATGTGTTCCAGCATGCCATTGATTGCAAATAAAATCAAGCATTTCAGTTGTTTGAAACAGTTTGGGCTGAAAGTCAGCATTTCACTGTTCGAGTTCATAAATTTGTAACTTTTCGCAATTCAACATTTCCGAGTGGGTCTTTGGGAATAAGAATCTCCTTGATATCCTCTCCATTTCATATGTTCGTGTCGGGAGCCAATTTTGTATGGAAGACTTCCGAAAATGCAAATGCACTGAAAATCATATGGTGAAGTTAATTTTCAGTCAACTGTTTCTCGAATATTGAAAAAATCATAACTTTCTTCATTTTTAACATCTCAGGATGATTCTCACGGCATGATATCATAAATTTCGTCATCTACAAATTTTCTTCAAGACTCGAGTTTGAATTATACTCATAAAGTTTAGATGTATGGCTCGCTTTTCAAATTGAACATGAAAATATGATGAAAAAGCTGCACAACCAAATTTGACATGAAAAAAGAAGGGAATGTGGCTCCAAAACCCATTTCTTCTTATTCCAAATCCCAAACATGACTTAAGCCTCTCTCTCTCTCTATATATATATTGTTTGTCTCTCAAATTCAAAAGGAATTCCATCATTTTTACAAATTCACTCTCAAATACTCAAGCAAGCTCTCAAAAGAAGAACTCTCTCTCTCTCTCTCTCTCTCTCTCTCTCTCTCTCTCTCTCTCTCTCTCCTCTCCTCTCTCTCTCTCTCTCTCTCTCTCTCTCTCTCTCTCTCTCTCTCTCTCTCTCTCTCTCTCTCTCAAGTTCCGATCAATTTTTCGACAAAGCTCCGACGCACCACCGCTGAAGCTTTGACCAGAACACTACGACCACCGCCGCCAACTGTCGCACACCGTACCTACTCCACCGAAGACCTCCACGCAGCCACCTCCCTCCATCGTGAAGCTTCCTACCGCGTCGCTCCTCCCCTCCGATCGAACCGTTCACGTGATTTTCTTCCCTCTGTACATCTTCAATCAACTCTTCATTATCTCTTTCAGTAAATTCTTGATATTACTTGGAATTAGTTGTTGTGTTGAGTTTAATTGATGAATTAATTAAGATTGTGTTGAATTAGCATGAATTAATTCTGGATTTTGGAAATTATGTGATTCTTGAAAATCTTCATGTTGATGATTGTGATAATTGTTGAAATTCACGCGTCGGTGTTTGATTTCGAGTTGATAATTATTGATAATTATTTAAATTCATGTTTCGATGTTTGATTTTGAGTTGATTAATTGTTTTTGATACTTTAATAATATTTGTTTTGATGCTCATAAATTATTGAATCAGTGTGATTCTAATTGTTGCAATTTATTTGTGAAGTCCAAGTGAAGTTTCAAGTGTCGGTGTTCGATTTTGCACGTTCAAACGTTGATTTTCAATTTATTTTTGGTGAACACCGACACATAAAACGTTGCTTCTCGGTATCCATAAATGCATGCAAGTTGTGATTTAATTCTTGCTTAATTCATAATTGGATTTAACTCGATAATTGTTTAATGTCGGTGTTGAGTTTTGATTGTTTTAAATTAACTTTTAGAGGATTTTCATGAGTCGAAAAGTTGCTTCCCGGTATCCATAAATGCATTTACATTGTGATTTAATTCTTGTTTGATTCATGATTGGATTTAATTTTATGATTTCTTGATGTTGGTGTTGAGTTTTGATGATTTTAAAATTTATTTTTCGAGTGTTTTCATGAACCAAAAAGTTGCTTCCCGGTATCCATAAATACATGCACATTGTAATTTAATTATTGATTAATTCATGTTTGGATTTAATGTGATGATAGCTTGATGTCGGTTTTGAGTTTTGTTGCTCCGACACTTGTTTGAAACTTGCTTCTTCATGAACCAAAATGGTGATGTCCGGTAATTGTTTTTTTTTGCTCCGACACTTGTTTGAAACTTGCTTCTTCATGAATCAAGCTTGATTTGAATTATGATATGAATTCTTAACTTTGGTTATCACTCCTTTTTATTACTAATTCATTGTTGATTTGTGCAATCTTCCTAAGACGGTTCAAGAGATCAATTTATCACACCTTTTCTCGCATTTAATCAATTAATTAATTCTTAATTATTCGATTAAAGCCTTTATACCACTTCCTTTTGGTTCAGATTTGTTTCTAACACGTTTGAACTTGGACTTTCATTCCTCGAGACTTGTGGATTGTTGTTGTTTGTCTAGACCTGTATTTTATGTAGGACTATTATTTGGTATTTAAATATGCTTGACGCGCTTTCCGCTTGTGATTTATTTTCACATTGACGATGCTTCGACACTTATTCCGTGCATTTGATTTTTGA